>CM059572.1:30449200-31049200 GCA_030386875.1 Morinoia aosen | reverse complement strand
AGGAACTTCGTTCGTACGCCATCAATCTACCCTCGTTTGAGCGCAACATTTCTTGTACATCGAGGAGTCACTGCTGTTGTGTTGTGAATTCCTGTGTTGTTGTTCGTTCGGGTCATGAATGAATAAATTCCAAGATGGGTCACAATTACTCGAGCTCCGAGTGTTGTGTGTCGCTGGTATTTCACTAGATGTTTCTCATTTATGTTTTTCGTGCGTTTTTATCTGAAATATGCAGCGTAACTTTTAAACTTGAATGACAAGAGATAAAAGCATGTATAAAAAAAATGTTCTTTGCTAAATTTTATTTATAGGAAAAGTACCGAGGTCTCTAAATTCATACAGCTAAAGTGTTCAAAGAAATTAATGGTGAAAACTAAGGTATCGTTTCTCAATCTTTTCCTGGGCATATAAGTGCTCTAAAGAACATTCTTAAGTTGTCCCAGCTTAATTTCACTCCAGGAAATAGGCGACACGAGTACGATACGCTAGAGTGGGAAATCAACGCGGTGACACTATCAGTATACGCTAGAGTGGGAAATCAACGCGGTGACACTATCAGTATACGCTAGAGTGGGAAATTAACGCGGTGACACTATCAGTATACGCTAGAGTGGGAAATCAACGCGGTGACACTATCAGTATACGCTAGAGTGGGAAATCAACGCGGTGACACTATCAGTATACGCTAGAGTGGGAAATCAACGCGGTGACACTATCAGTATACGCTAGAGTGGGAAATCAACGCGGTGACACTATCAGTATACGCTAGAGTGGGAAATTAACGCGGTGACACTATCAGTATACGCTAGAGTGGGAAATCAACGCGGTGACACTATCAGTATACGCTAGAGTGGGAAATCAACGCGGTGACACTATCAGTATACGCTAGAGTGGGAAATCAACGCGGTGACACTATCAGTATACGCTAGAGTGGGAAATTAACGCGGTGACACTATCAGTATACGCTAGAGTGGGAAATCAACGCGGTGACACTATCAGTATACGCTAGAGTGGGAAATCAACGCGGTGACACTATCAGTATACGCTAGAGTGGGAAATCAACGCGGTGACACTATCAGTATACGCTAGAGTGGGAAATCAACGCGGTGACACTATCAGTATACGCTAGAGTGGGAAATCAACGCGGTGACACTATCAGTATACGCTAGAGTGGGAAATCAACGCGGTGACACTATCAGTATACGCTAGAGTGGGAAATCAACGCGGTGACACTATCAGTATACGCTAGAGTGGGAAATCAACGCGGTGACACTATCAGTATACGCTAGAGTGGGAAATCAACGCGGTGACACTATCAGTATACGCTAGAGTGGGAAATCAACGCGGTGACACTATCAGTATACGCTAGAGTGGGAAATTAACGCGGTGACACTATCAGTATACGCTAGAGTGGGAAATCAACGCGGTGACACTATCAGTATACGCTAGAGTGGGAAATCAACGCGGTGACACTATCAGTATACGCTAGAGTGGGAAATCAATGCGGTGACACTATCAGTATACGCTAGAGTGGGAAATCAATGCGGTGACACTATCAGTATACGCTAGAGTGGGAAATCAACGCGGTGACACTATCAGTATACGCTAGAGTGGGAAATCAACGCGGTGACACTATCAGTATACGCTAGAGTGGGAAATCAATGCGGTGACACTATCAGTATACGCTAGAGTGGGAAATCAATGCGGTGACACTATCAGTATACGCTAGAGTGGATAATCGACACGGTCACGCCATCAGTATACGCTAGAGTGGGAAATTAACGCGGTCACGCTATCAGTATACGCAAGAGTAAGTAATTAATGCGGTGGTATAATCAGTGTATGCTAGAGTGGGAAATTAATACGGTAGCAAGAGTGGAAAACGTTAAAGTAGGAAGTTAATGCGGTGGAATGAATGAGTAGGAGATGCTAAAGCAGGAAATTAATTTAGTTTTATGAGTAGGATATGTTAAAGTAGGAACTTAACTCGGTTGTATGAGTAGGCTACGCAAATGAAAGAAATTAATACGATGGCATGAGGAGGATACCCTAATGATGGAAATAACACGGTGTCATAAGTAGGGTACGCAAATGAAGGAAATAATACGATGCACGAGTAGGGTACGCAAATGAAGGAAATAATACGATGCACGAGTAGGGTACCCTGATGGTGGAAATAACACGGTGTCATAAGTAGGGAACGCAAATGAAGGAAATAATACGATGCACGAGTAGGGTACGCAAATGAAGGAAATACGATGCACGAGTAGGGTACGCAAATGAAGGAAATAATACGATGTATGAGTAGGATACGAAAATGAAGGAAATAATACGATGCACGAGTAGGGTACGTAAATGAGAGAAATAATACGGTGGTATGATCGAGTAGGATGAGAAAAAGGAGGAAATACGGAGAGATAGTACCAGGTTCTCGATTCGAATGAAGCTTCATCAGATCAATCTTGGTCACGCGGAATAATTTTGCAACTGTTGTTACTGAGAACCTCGTGATCTTAGGTTCAGCTAATGGAATCTGCGAAATGAACATACTTGTATTAAATCGTGAATGTTCTATAAATTGAAGTTGGATGAAAATGCCTAGTAAATTTATCGTTTGTAATTGAAAGCGTTTGTTGTCAAGTTATATTATCAGTTCATTAGTATTATCTGTGTGAAGTTGAGAGAGAATTTCAATTATTTATGTTTTCCTGCATTTCTACAGATGTTTTATCAATGAATTTCTGATGAAGCTGCCCTTCAAAATATTTTGAAATAATGACAATAAATTTTAGTTTTCTGCGTTTTAACGTATTGTTAGTTTACTGTTAGTTTTCCAAGGCTAAGGGTTACTAAAATAGTTCAAGAAATGTGTCTTATCGCCTTTTTTATTCGAATTGAGGGAAGGATAGAAAAATGTGTAAAGTTCTAATATTATTTTTATTTAACTATTATCATCTGCTGAATTTTAATTGAAGATACTTGGATGCTTTGTTGACCGAATGCTGTTACTGAAGTTGAGATCATTTCCCACGGTAAGAAGTATTATTATCTTAATATCATCATTTTGATCTATTTTAACCCCAATTCGTCTCTTTTTCAACGGGCTTCATCAAAACAAATTAGCTTAGCTTATTTACTTCTTAGCTCGCACAAGAGATTCATACTTAGGGATTTAAATATATAAAAGTAAATTAAAAGCCGATTTATGACCGTGAATCCCCAAGAAAGTTCCACTTGTGATGATGTTCCTCTTTGCGGGTAAATCGATAGATTTTATCCCTTAAGAAAATCGATTCTATGTTAAAGAATTTGCACTTGCAAGATTGTGCTTGAACTCTACCCAAGTGATAATTTTCTCGATTTTGTAAAATACTGTGAAATTGACAGTAAGTTCTGACTCCTTAAATTATTCGCTTGTCTAGAATATATATGCCAGAATAAAATGAGATGACTGTAATGTCAAGTTGAAATTAAGGTCTTGTAAAATGCACATATATGAAGTGGATGGACTTTCATTCTTTTTTATACTCGTATTTTGATCCATGAGAGACAAAAACTCACCCATTATTGATTTAAATTGTACCACCTAGCGTCGATTGTAAATTTAAATTGTACCTAGCGTATTTAAATTGTACCTATTTAAAATTCAAGTACCACCTGGTTGACTAGCGTCGTGAATCTTATTTAAATATTATGGACGGAAACTTAATGTTGTAGAAATTATTATAAAAACAAAAGGCCTATAAGAGGGTATTATTGTAAATGAATGTCTGCACAGAACTTTCATATCTCACTACCCAGATTAAATAAGCGTAACAAAGTTGCCTTATTATTTTACAACGCATTTTAATATCTTCAATGCACAAATGAGCTCCACTTAAATGTGGGAAGGACAATTGTGAGCTCATCTTAGACGCACATGCAAAAAAAGAAACTCTTATGCAAAGAAAATTCAACTTTGTGGCATCCAGAAACCCAAAAATTATCCTGGTTATGTATTATACTGAAAAATGTATGCTTAAAAATTTACTGAGAATGAAACAGCTTCCTGAAGTAGTAAAGGAAACGAATTTCTGCAAAAAAGTTTTTCCAGAAATTTTTACCGTGACGAGTTGTTGAACCCCCATCAGTATTTCACTGGTTATTCAGAAACTGAGGCTCGGTGAAGCGACACATCCTGGCACGTCAGGACAGCAAATTGCAGCTTTATAGCTGAAATTAAGAGCGAACCATGTTTGTTACGCTAATAAAAATTATCACCGTGATGGAGGGCAGGTAACCAACAATACCTATGGCTGACCGCGCAGGCTCTGCGCAGCGGTGGCGCTAAAACGTCTCCTCGTCCGAAGTAGCGTTTTTTAGCACAGATGTCCTGCGTGAGGTTTTGCTCGGCCTCGCGGCAGCACCAGCAGCGATCTAAGTGACTGCGGTGACCTGCCGTGACGCGAACATTGTTTCCCTCTGAACTGCGTCAATTCGTCCAGATTTTCAGATTCATCAATTCAGAGTTTCGTATCCTTAGTGCATAAATCCGTCCAGTTGCCAGCGTCGATTTGTAACTGGTTGGTCTAACGACTCCAGGAAAAAGAATTATTCCGCCCCGTGTATCCTTGTGCGAATAAATGAAGACGTCCAATGTACAGAAATAGCATTATTGTGCGCAGTCAACACTGTTGAATGCAATACAAAAACTGCTGCCGATCGTAAAAATAGAAGATATAACTGAACCCATGGCAGTGAGGGGGTAAAATTTTCACTCGTATCTCACACCAAAATAAAAAGTTTATGCACACTTCTGCATTGCCGGACATTCGCTCTGTCTTGTTTCACGCTCTTCTGAATGAAAGAATTATTATTATTATTATTATTATTGTAATTGTTTAACCACCGTTACCACTAACAAGTAATCCGCACAGTGAGCCGCAGTAGCATATTACATTTCAAGCACAATTTAAACTAAAATTGTAAAAGGCATCACTATTAATTTACATGGTCTTTATAATTTACAACTCATGGGAGATTAGATTACATCTGAATGAAAGAAGGAAAATACTATGAGTGAAAATAATAAATGACATGCTCTCAAAATTTTCAGACTACTGTACAGCTATCGGTGTTTGTTGCAGCGACGGTCAACTGCCAATAGGCATGAATATTCATGCATTACTAAACCTAACTAAAATTTTCCGTGGTTGGGAACTCAACGATCTGCATATGGCTCTGTGACGTAGAACAAGCGCGTGTGGTGCAGAAGTATGTACATGGATAGGGAAGTTTTGTCTGCGATTGGACTGTGAACCGCTAAGTAAACGCAAATTTTGAAAGATTCAGAGCCAAAATAAATATTTAGCACATTGATTTACGTTGAAATGAGGATCGCAGGGATTAAGAACACCTAAAAATAATCTCGATGGTCTCTTCCGACACTATTTTGCGATCGCAGAGCGGAGAAATGGTTCTTTTTCCACGAAGGATCCTTTGCCTCGTGTGTAGTTGTGCGGATTATGGGAATCGTTGCCTGAATTTTGCTTGTTGTTGTGTGACTTATGTGTGTTGTTGTGTGACTTATGTGTTGAGTGAGTTACGTGTATTGTTGTGTGAATTATGTGTATTGCTGTGTGAGGTATGTGTGTTGTTGTGTGAATTGTGTGTTTTGTTGTGTGAATTTTTGTGTTGTCGTGTAAATTATGTGTATTCTTGTGTGAATTATCTGCATTCTTGTGGGAATTATGTGTATTGTTGTGTGAATTATGTGTATTGTTGTGTGAATTATGTGTATCGTTGTGTAAATTATGTGTATCGTTGTGTGAATTTTTCAACTAAGTTTCACTCCCAAAATTCCCTTTTCGCGTTGAGAAGCATTGCAGGCAGATGGAACATCTGAGTTTGACAATTTTTTATATTGCATGAATTGCTGACTTTAGAGCTCCAGACGAACACACAATCGAGTGGGATCCAGAGATCCAGTGGAGCACATCATCGACTGAAATGATGGCATTTGCTCGAGTACTAAGACAATATTTACATCTAAGATACCGTAATTTTTAAAGAATTTTTGAAATCATCTGAACCATTTGAAAAGTTGATTCCGGTGATTGCAAAGTTGATGGCCGAAATTGTGTTGGTAGGTAAGACGAAATTATGAAAATACCTGTGGGAGACGGGAGCAGTGAGCAGCTAATGGAAGCATAGAATGCGTAATGCTGCCAAAGAGTGCAGAATGCCGGAGCAAGGGGGTTCAAAAATGATCAAAAATAAGGAGTGTATGAGGCCCTTGCGCGCCCACGCAAGTGAATAAGGCTGATGGTTGATTGGAATAATGAAGCAAAATAAATACGGTAGTAAAAATGAACCTCGAAGGCACTTTTTGGGCATCTTAAATTTGTTATTAGGCCAAATGTGTTTGGCAACAACTATAACATTCAGTGTATCAAACAATGTACTCGTATAAGTGTTCAATTTCTTCATTACGTACGTAGTTTTGTGTCATGAATTGTTGCTGGTGGGTCAATTTACATGGCCCATTTACGTGTGTGCGTGTGTGTGGTGTATAAGAGTGCATGTTTGTATGTGTGCACCGAATGTTAATGAATAGAAGGATGAGATTGCAATATGCATATTGTATTCATCTTTGTGTGTGAGTGTTACAGCTCCTAGAACACTAAATTAAAATTCACCCATCACGCCCAGTGTGACAGTGTCGAATTGTTCACCACATGGTGACAAGTAAATGAATGGAAATTATAAAAATCCGTTCTGCCGAAGGCACCACTGAATGTGCTATTCTCGTTAAATACTTACTACCAACATCAATAAAACAATTGTTGCCAACATCGCTGTAGAATTATTTTGCAACATCACTAGCACGCTCGACAGATACTGGTTGTAGGAGACTCGCCTCCGTAGCATTTGTCTTTGTACCTACTGTACTGCGATAGTTGTAATTAAGCCTGAAATTTTCAGTCCAGGCATACGAGAAAAACATGTCTTCAAGTCAACAGCCTAGATTTCCCGATGATTCGGTGAGAAGCACCTTTGCGTTTAAGGGTTAAATTGTACTACAATAAATGCGTTTATTTTTCAGTTACTTAGACTGTTGACTTTAATAATTGTCATAAAATTTCGTTGAGTTATGTAAAAATCATTGTATTTGTACTATTCACATCAAAATTCATTTGTGGTGTTTTTTCTCTGCAGAAAAAAGTTTTAATAAACGGAAAATTCGTCTTGAATTTTCTTCAATATCCAAAAAACAGAAAACAAAAATAGTTTTCTACACTGGTATTGTTCTAGCAGCCGGAGAGAGTTATCTCATCTCCATGAATAAAAAGTCAGTCATAATAATAAGTTAACGGAGAATGTCGCTTTATTTGGTACTCACGTCTTCTTCTTTATAGAACACTGAGCGATATTCACAACTCAAGCTAATCAGCTGCTACAAGACGCAAGTGTTTATCATGTTTTGTCTTCAATTGTCATGTGTAAAAAACTTCGAGAGAGTTTCTGCATCTGCTACGTACTCAGCTTCCTGCCTTGTCGTTGTTGTGAAGAAATCTAGCTCTTAAGAAATTTCGGGATTAGATTTGATTAGGAGTTGGTTTAAGCCTCCCTAATCCCGAAAAAGCTAGGTGTTCATGAAGGAGAAAATGAAGACACCATTTAGTATAGAGCTTAGGAAGATCCAAAATCTGAGCACAACGTGTGTTCCCACACAAGATGCTCTAGGCGTAGAAACAGTAAGTTGAGAAGGAAAGTTCTAAAACAAGATAAAAGTTGAAGATGAAAGTCAGAGGTGCTGAAGAACAGGGTAGCAGTAACTGAAGAAAAGGACCTTAACAAAACGAAAACCTTATTCCATTTTAGCGAAAAGAAGTTCTACCCAACTCTCGCTTCGAGATCCCTCATTTTTCTCCTGAAGTGGTAATTCCCACCGATACAATAGTCGTATCCCCTTCGAGGGGAAAAATTTTAAGAATAGAAAAACATAAGAACCCAAACTAAACATTTATAATTGTTTAAAAAATGATGACCCAATTAAAATGTTATATCAATAATAAGAAATATGAAGGGTTTGCCTTTTTAAAACTCATTCTCTCGCCGTTGATCTAGCTTCAGAAAATAATACATTAGCAATGCCATGCTGTGAAAACACCAGGAAGATTTCATCTCTCGCTTGCGTTGTTCCACGTATCGAGATAGGAGAAATTGTAAGGACAGTGTTTGGTTTTCGATTGGCAATATCTGTAAGAGCAGCTCAAAATGCCTCTTCCCCCATGGGACGGAATTGACACAGTGTTCCCTGAGGTACAAGAGAATGATTATCTCGACTGTTTTTACATAAGTTCGAGGTTGTGAAGGACCAAGTGCACTCAATCGTTTGCTGGCTGTGCTCTGTTGTAATTGTTGACAGAAACATCGTTCCATGTTTGTGCTGAGGAACGTCAAGAGTTTCTTCTGATTATTTTTACGTTTTATTAATTTTCACTTTATCATTCGAAATGGATCAGGCTAGTGAATCAATTAGCTCTACACACGCGTTAAAAATTCGCATTTGTTTGATAAATCATCTTCCTTGTTTAGACATTACTGGCAGAAGATGTTAAGCATCTAAGACATTTTTTATATATTGGTAGTTCACAGTATGGAAACATTGTTCATCATTGAAAGCTTTACGAACATTGAAATTATTTCAGAGTTAATTTTGAATGATTCTGGATATCGAGAAGTCTGCATGTCATGCAACGAGTTGAGATAGTCACAACAGGTAAGAATTGATGTAGAGCCAAATTTTGCCAAGTTTACACCAATTAAAAATGCCTAATTTTTTACCGACCTTATTAAAATATTACAAAAATCCTCTTACATTTGGCAGACGTAGGAACCCGAAAACAAACATCATGCCAGAGGTATCACTTTCTTCTCCAAAGCAACGACTGGTCGACAGCTTGATTGCCTCTGCGGAAAAAATTACTTGCTCGCAACTCGCTACTGCAACAGCATATGTAAAAAACTATCCAACACAGCTATTCTTTGGGGCTGCGAGAAAGTATAACTATAACGCCAAGTGGATTTCTTCATTTTAGCGGAAACATGAAAAATTGACTGACTTATTCATATCCCTTTGAAACGATTGGCTAGACCCTTGTTCTAAACTCTGTACAAAGCGTTTAAAAATCACTCAAATATAAATATTTCAATACTGTTCTCAACATATCAAAAGGCTGGTGTCTTGAAACCGGTTGAAAAAAGAGAGGATACTAGCGAAAATTCACTCTGCAGCGAAGCTGATGCAGTTTTTAATATTTTACATATTTTAGCGCGTTTGCCCGAGGTTAGGATTCCATGAAATATCTTCACGACATTCCTTACTTCAGAATTGAACATCACGCAATTTCAAGCACGGCTAATACCGCGGTACGTCAGTCAATAATATCATAAGTTCGGATGCTATTCTTATGGTAAAACACGCATTGAAAGACAGTTTTTCAATTCAGAAACCTGTCATCAAAGCTACATCATGCTATCTGGTGTGAGGATGCCAGTTTGAGCAGATGTTCATACATGGTTAACATTTCAAGAGAAATTTCACGAATTGATCTGGTAGCAAAAGTAATGGAATAACATCTTGGCCAAGGACTACTTTAAATGCACTCAAGCGATGGAAACAGGACAAATTAATGTATGGAATGCTTGCTCAGAAATATCCCATAGCTCGTGCAGTAGCGAAAATGCATCAACTTTTAGGCTTCTTACATGACTCGTTATGAGTAATATCAGCAGCACCGGGTGTGTGCTGAAGCTCTTATCTTCATCTTCTGCGCCCGACAGGCAAGCGCTTCAGGCCAGTAAGGTGCCATCTGCTGTACGACATTTGATCTGTTTGGTGCTGCGAGAATTGGGTGTTGGCGAGTCTGGGGTCGGATTTGCTACTGGGAGTATCGGTCGTGGGAGAGTCCAGAGCAGGATTTTCAAGGCACCATAGCAGTACAGCTAGCAGTGTAAGTTCTCTTAAGTCGACTTAACCTCGCTACGTGCTGCTGCGGGAACACTTCGACGACGTAAGTTTAAGTTGGCTCCTTCTTTCGCTACAAGGACGTGATTCTTAAACGGACGCGGGCATCCATTGTGTATAAGTTTAGTTGTGTACAGTGTACATTTGGCTATGTCGGCATGACGACTTTGCCATTCTATATCAGGGTTGCCCAACGCCGTGGAGTCAGCTAACGTAGCGGAAGACCTCTGACCCAACCGCCTCATTCATCTATCCGCCTTCACAGCGAGCTGTGTTGTGACCTAATAGCAGAGGAAAATTTTTCTATTCAACGCACAGCATCTAATGATTTAGATTTACGTATTTTAGAATCTCTCTTTATCTCTAAAGAAAAACCAGACCTCAATAGCGCCAATAGTTCTTATCCATTGTGAATTTACTTGTGAATTTTATTATGCTCATGTATTTTTTATAGAAAAGACTGATTTTGTTCTTTATTTTCAATTTTCCAGACTATTAACTGAAGATGAAGCTGGTCTTCGAAATGTTTTATAGAACTGACTTGGTCTTTAAATTTATAGTTCATGAGAAATCTTAATTAAATATGATTTCAATACGTGGTGCTTTCTACGTTTTTAAATTCTTAATGATCATTCTTGCATGAATAAACATAATAAAATTATTGATTTATAAAATTAGGCATATTGCAAATTACATACTCGTGATATTTGCAGCATGGGGACGGCATACAGGAGGCTCTCGAGGAGGCTTTGTTTAGCAAATTAGCAAACAAATGTGACGTCGTGCACGTGACGGAGGTGCCTAGAATTACACAACGCTAGAAATTTTGAACCATTTATTTTTCACAACAATACACATCTGTAAAGTTTGTCTTGAACAGATTGAATAGTAGTTATGGATAGCTATCAGTTCAAGCAGGGGAAACTTTACTAGTTTACAAGCACTACGGCTTACAATTTTACTAACGTTCCGATTTACAAGGAATATGTATGCAAAGGTAAAAATTTTGCGATCAAAATAGAAACAAGTTTACAGAAATACTTCTCGTCGTTGAGAGGCATTAAGTATGAAGTTGGAATGTTGGAGAATAGGACAAAAATCTGAGGTTATATGCAGAGAATTAGGGTTTAAAGCGTAAAAATATAAAGAGATGTTGAGTGCGTTCACTCACAAAAGAAGTTGTCGTTGGTCAGTCCAAGTAGGGCAGGTGAAGTATAATACCTCTTTTGTATTGTTTCACAAAAAATTCGAACGAAAGTGATGAGAGCTTAGAGGGGCCTTACGTCGACATTTATTCTAAAGCGCCATTTACTTGCAATATACGAGGAGTGTCCGTAAAATAAGTTCCACGGGCTGCCGCTGGCGCTAGGATCGTTTCTATGCGCGGCCAGGCAACAGAGGCAGGTTGTTTGGTTCCCCCACTCCAATCCCTTAACAAGCCAGCGTCGCTGCGACATTTAGTCTTGGCCCAGCAGCCGTCAGCGATGGAGCTTCCTCTTGCGTCTCCCGCCAGCTGCGAGTTGCGGTTACCGTGGCATATGTGTAACATACCGTGGCATATATGTAATTGAAGTTACGACTGAGTCGTTAATTAGATATTTACTTATGAATGTTACACTCCTGCGTACGTGAAGAATTTCAAATCTTTATGTTAATTAAGAATTTCCTTACTAATAATGTATATGAAAAATACTGAGAAGTACTGCACAGGATGAATATTATATAATATAACATTTATTATAAGGTGCGGTAGGAGCAATTGACACAATTCAAATATATTGCTAAGTACTAGATGAAAATCCACAACTATGTCACAAGAACGGTTTGCCAATGCAAAATATCATGCAATTATTGTGCTCCTTAATGTTCATTAGAACGTAATGAAAATACACTTTTACCTTTCATATTCTAGAGACTTACGTTTCCAATCGACGAAGGTTTGTTTCCAGGCTACTTCACGAATTCAACACTTTTCTGTACAGTTCTCGCAATGGGGATATTGTAAAATTTTCCGTTTATTAGCAAGTCAATGGCAAATTCTGCGCACTCCTTTTGGCTCATCTGCGACTGCATCTCATACATACAACGAGAGAGTCTGTGTGAGGTTAAGAGAGTTTACATACAGCGTAAATTGCCCATCTATCTTTCGAACAGGTCTGAATGGAGTTATGTATTTCACTATGTTGATCCTAAACCAAATTTTGGAGTTGCACGATAATCGTCATTGATCCAGTTGATGATAACTGGCTGAGTGGTATTATTGATCATAGGCAGTTAGAGATGAACATGGAGGAGCATTGAACAAGAGATGTCATTACAGTTGGTCATGACAGTGTGCCCAAGAAGTTCAGTTTGACACCGTATGAAGTGACCACTCGAATGAATAGTCTGCCAAGCAACTTTTCGAGTGAATAATCTTTAAAGTGAACTTTTAAGAACAGATTCGTTGTGAAATAAATTTACAATAGCATGCAAACTGCAAGGGGAACCAAATTTCAGCCTTTATGAAAAGGATCGACGCATTGGGGGAGTAGGCTGAGGAGAGTAATATATGAGCTAAGAAAATAAAATATGATTATTTCAAATTTTGGGCCAGTAAACAACCTAACAGCTAAGTTTCTTTTGTTCTGGTACATTTTTTGTAGAACCAACGAGCTCAAAGTTTAGTTAATGTCTCTGTGCTTGTCAGAAAACTCGTACAACTCATTAATATTCACAGATAAGCTTAGAAGCACAGAAACTTAGTATTATTAATGCGCACGTTGACACGAGTTCTTTTAAAACCAGTAAATTTGCAGAACACATAAGCATAAAGCCGGTAACTAATGCCTTCAAATTAACATCATTTTATCCGACTGTTGCCCATTAGGAATGCTTTTGCTGAAGTCAAAGCAACATCAAAGCCTTCCTTTTGAACTTTGTGCACGTAATGAGGGAATTTCAAGTATCTCGCATGTCCTCACTGCAGCAATATAATGAGAGATTGTTGAAGCAAGCTCAGGCTTTTTGAGAAAAACGTAATCGGCAAAGTCAAAGAGCAACAAAGTAGAGTACGTTGTTCACTTGCGCTCCAGAAGGAACATCAATTTGGAAAAAATTTAGTGAAATGAGTGTGCTGATAAAAATTCTCGCTGGAGGTAACGAGTTCCCTGGAGATAGCGTGTCCACCGAGAAGATTAAATTTTTAGAGGGGAATGTGCACGACATAAAATGGTACTCGAGAATATTGGCGAGTCTGAGGCGAGACAAAGTTGCTCACGTGAGGGAATGGAGACTGTGGTCCAGTCCTGAGGTAGCCAACATGCTTAATTAATTGTTTTTACTAACTAACACTCAAATTCATTTTTCAATTCATTCAATTATTACCAGCGACGAAATACACAGATATCGCCCGACATCTTCAAACAGCCTTTGCAGACACGCACCTCATCAAAGCTCGAGGTACTCAACTCCTTAACTGCCCTTTAATCAAGGCGTCCTTAACTGCTCTTTAATCAAGCACTCAGATGTATAATTACCTATTCAAATGCATTCAATTCTAATGGGCACATATTTTACAGCTTGGATAGCGTTTAAGTGCTGAAACTATTTTCCTCGTAATTTAGGTCAAAAGATGCCGTGAATTTGAAAACGGATTTATCCAAGTTTACAGTCTCTTTATGAATGAATTATGTGGCGCGAAAAGTGGTTGGCCATACGCATTTAAGTTGTGTTTAATGATGACAGGGGTGCAGATAAGTCGAATTTTGTTGTTCAAAATATGATCGTGTTCTTCAAGTTTCAAATGCTATTGACCATCAATTTCAATAATGTTTTGAGCGCCTTCACCTCTATGTATAAATTTTTTTCAAGTGATTTAGATTTTTGGTTTTATTTTTTTCATATTTTTTTTGTAATAAATGTTAATGGGTTTTGGATATAATATTAACAATTTCATGTTATTATTTATATATATAGTCCAATTTTCGTAATGGAACACGGTTTAGAAATGTCGAATTTGGCGGTTAAATTAACGTTTAGTATTATTTTGCCCCCACTGTACATACATAAATATGAGCAATGGCTTGCGTAAATAACGTATTAAACTTCATGAGCTAAATATATTTCTCATAATAAATTTGAATAATACTGTGGAACAATTTAGCAATGAAGAGTACCTTCTTAAATCCTACAACTCACTTCAAAAGTTGGAAAGTGGTCATCAAGCTGAGAAATCTGGCGTAAAATTTTTGGATTTCTGAAAATACGCAGTGGGCGACTAACTCTACGGCCTTCGTGTTTGCGGGGGAGGAAAAGGCTGAGGAAGTTCATATTAGGTCGTTGTCTTAATTTGACGCTCAAGTGGAGTGGAGTTCCAAGGACGAGAGGTTCTTAAATTTTATTATCAAGATCGCTATGGGCGATGACACAGGGAATATTATCCACTGAAAGAAAAAAGATCTTGACTGAGACTTTTGAAAAAATGGGGAGCAATAACTTTTTCCAAAGTTATCATATGCGCACTGTCATACCATTAAAATGACGCTGTTAGTTTTAAGTTAGAGGTACTACCTTTCGCAAAAGCAGTTTTTGAACGAACTGGGAAAATGTTCGTGGGTTAGTTGGATTGTCATTGTCTCAGACACTTTAACAATTTCTCAAAAGCTTCATGTCTCACAAACGCAAAGCTGAACGATGAAAAACCACTCAGGAAATCCTCATCTATTAAAATAAGGGTACTTGTGGGTTATTTGTCACCGGTGACATGTTTAGGAGAAAAAGTGTTTTTAGGTTAAAGAATGAAAAAAATGCAATTTTTATATGAATACTCAATTAATGTTCTGGACAGTATGAATGGATTTTTCATGTGAGAAGGTTTTCTTGTTGATTGAGATTTATTTCTAATGCAATTTATTTACTTAGCCACAGTCGGTAATTTTTCTTTTTGTCCAGTTTTCTTAACTAAGATTACCGAAGTAGAAAACATAGAATAGTTGAAGCCCGATCGAGGGCAAGGTAGGCAGAAGCATGTTGGCGGAGGCTAGGGTCGGTGCGAGCGAACTATTAGGTAGGTATAAAGTGTAAGAATAGAACGTATCATTAAACTAAGTCATTTTTCTCGTGCAACAATTTTCATTATTCAACTTGAATGCTTATTATATTTATCTTGCATTTATTATCGTGATACTTCTCAATTTCATATCGTATTATTTAGTCGGTTTATTTTTACAGAAGCCGTTCTTACGTTAGGATGTGTGCTATTGAAGTGGGTACCAGAATAAAAGCGAAAAAACCCTTATAGTCTCACGTCCTATCTATTCGAACGCGTGAAATTGTTCGTGAATAAGCTGAGGAAGAAATCGTCCTTTCGTCTTCTTCAATATATATATATATATATGATGAATCTCTGGGACCTTCCTCTTAAGTTCTTGGAATGTTTCAAAGATTCCATTTCTCCTGAAACGAAACAAGAATTAAAAAAAATAAAAATTAATAGTAATGGAATTAATTTACCTAACTCAACCTAACCTTAGCATCAAAAGGAAAACATAAATTAAAAGTTGTGACAGATAACCCAAAATGTATAAAAAAAGACATTAAGTAAACTTTTAGCATAAGACGTAATTTTATTTAATGGTGTACCTTTCACTTAATAAATTCACAAAACAGAACTTTGCAATTTGTTGGTGCACCTTGCCTGTCAAACATGATGACGTTAGTTTCAACTTAGAGATAGAATCCTTTTGTAAAAAACTATTATTGAACGAACAGAGAAAACGTATCTTTGAACGCGCTTCTTGGTTTACCCGTGCGCGGCTACTGCTACTGGGTAGTTGAATCATGTATCTGTGCTACGGATCTAATCTCACAATTAATGTTTCAGAGCATTGCGAAAAGACGGACTGACTTACAGACGCGTTTCTTATTATAGAAAGCGTTCATTTGAGGCGTACTCAATTCGAACTTAAGGTGTCCTACACTTTCGTATGGTAATTGCTCCAAGTAAAAGAGGACCTCAAAAAAGACACCAAATTTGAGCGGCCCTCTAACAATACGATATACGCTATAAAAAAATCTCAAGTAATGATTCGCAATAAATATATGTGCATAGATATAACTTTTTATTGGCTGTTACTCTCGAAACTTTTGACTGGCGTAGACTGAAGTTCTTGATGAGCGAATCTGAGATACGGGCTCCACCGCCGCACGATTACAAAAATATATTTCTCAGAAGAGGCAGGCAGTGGATATGTTAGGATGGATGTGTTTATTGTCGCATTTGAATGATAAACCTAAGGAAATTAGAGAACTATTCAAGTCTGTGTGATAGAGACGCTCTTCGTACTCATCCAGTAGTTCAAGAAATCAAAAGTAGGGCTATTTTGTGTTGCCAAATTAAGTGTTGTACGTACTCTATCGAACATCACTAAAAGCCGTCAGTTTTCACAAAGTGCATACGCTAGAAATTACGGAATTCGATGGTGGAAACTCTTTCCTTGTTCCTCGGATATCTCCTTAATCAACACGGAATACCGACTCAACAGAGCGGAAAAAATAATTCAATCATCTTATATTTTTCTGAAGTCAGTGTTTGGAAGAAGGTATTTCTGTAGTGCTATGAACGGTCACTAGGTGTCGCTGATCAAATTTTCAATATGACTTGGGAATTCCATGCCGGAAAAAGGAAAACGCTGAGCAAATGCCGTGACTTGCATACCAATACTTCGATAATTATTTGTTGCACTTCACTGCCGTTATTGCCCAAGTTTTGCTATTATCGAATTGAAACTTTAGAAACCTGAAGCTAAGTCTTGGCCTTTGGGGGGACACTGAGATTTTAAGTTTGCTCTGACTGTTGAGGTCGACCAAAAGCCAAACGACTTTAGGACAGAAAGAGAACAATAAGCAGCATGAAGACATCCATGAATGAGCCTCTGCTATAGACACGCCAGGTTCGTTCGGACATTGACGGAAAAACTGGCGAACGAATGATGATCAATAAAATAGAACCTCTCACTGACTTGTGAAAAAAGGGTAGAGACTTCGTTAGGAGCATATGAGGAGATGCCGAAGAAAACAAACGATCAGCGAAGCTCTTCATCATCTTGAGGTTGCTAAGAGAAGCTAACGAGCTGTAGGGATTCCACGAATTTCGATTTTGTAAAAATATTCATTAGGACAATTTCTTATAGAAATGCTACTGAAAAATTAACGAGTGCGAACTAGAAATGCCAACACTGAAATCTGACAATCAAATAAGTTCAGAACTTACTCCAGATTAATAAACTTTCATATTAGTTGGTAATCCTTAATGTTCACTCATTGAGGATTATATTCATGAGGCTAAAAGTATTGATGAATTTGGTAAATACATCTTAAAACCATGAACAGTGCATTTTTCATGAATTTAAGTTTGTAAATTTATCCTGGGGAACGCGCATCTCGATGGCGATGCCACCGAGATGCGCAAAACTGAAGTTCAATATTCAACTTACATTTGAAGTCAATTTTAGAGAGAAATTTTTACAAACAGTAAACATGAACTAAATCGTGGTTTCATTCAGCTTTGAGTAAGTACTTACAAAAACAGAGTTTGTGACAACTGGTCGGTGAGCAGCATTATGAAAATCTCCTCCGTGTACACCGGCGGCTCACGACGCAGTCAACGCGGTGACCGATGCTCCTGATCAAGGTGAGACGACTAGTTTCTTTCCTGGTCAGTTCTGTCTCACGCGCAATTCACGCGGTGTTAAAGCAGATGATAACGGAATACTGAATGCTCTTTAAAACAAAATGTTTTGAAAGAAATGTTTGAAATGTTTAAAACAAAATAATGTCTAATGAGTAAAATACATCGTAATCTGCGATGTAGAGAGTGAAATTCTATAACTGAAATGCTTTCATTGCTCTTCATCACCTTTCCATAAGCTTTGATATTTTATCAACATCTGTGCTCCATTTTTTTCGAACATAAACAGCGTACCTAGTGGTGTGTTCAATAAATGTTATTTTATCGTTTCTACATCTACTTCCTCCACGGGAAGTTCAAGTTCCTCAAAGCGGAAATCAATTTCCTCGAAGCGAATATCAAGATTTCCCAAATGCATCTTGAGTTTTTCAAAGCAGAAACAAATTTCCATCAATTCGAGTTGAAGTTTCTCAATGTAAAAATCGACGCCCCCTCCTTGAAATTCGAGCTACTCCAAATGCGTCTGAAGTTCCTCTCACTGAAAATCAAGTCTCCAAACTTTCGAATATTCGAAGTTAAAATTCCTATAAGTACCATTTTTGAATTTATTTCAACTTTAAGTATTTCCCTTTGAGAGTTTCCTTTGTAATTCCGAAATATGAACAAAAAAATAACCATTCCCATATTGGAAACGGTTTTTACTGCGAAACGCATGTATGTATATTCATAAATACAGGGCGCCCATAAAGTCGTGGTGCAATTTAAAATTATGTTAGCTTTAAAACTATGCATGATAGAAAGAATGTCCAAAAGAAAATGGACCACCTCTTCCGTCGAAGTCATGGGTGATAAGTTGTTTTGATGGACAAGAGTTAAAGCTTTCAATATTATACGAAATATTTTTTGATAAAATATCGATTAACCACTTATAAACTAGATACAATAAACAAACAATACAACAAACAAGAAAAACTAAATTTCTAACTTTATTTATTGCGGCCTTCTTAAGTTTCTGCATGTCGACCACCGATAGATGTGAGTAGAGTAACACGGTTTTTAAGTTCATTAAAAATATTTGCCAGTTGGTCTGCAGTAATATCTGAGAGCACAGCAGTTAGCTCACCTTTCGTCTCTCAATGAACGAGGTCTTGTTGCGTACACTCTTGCTTTCACATGCCCACATGTAAGGGAACTTCGCCCGTCCGCCTTGCTTAATAGTTTATTTCTATTCTTTTCTGAACCGTGCGACTTTATTTCTGTAATTATGGCCTGGCAACATCGCCCATTCATCTGTGAACCAGCGAGCCTCGGCACGCGTTGTCTCTCGTGGTTCAAATTTAACAGGACTTCTTTTCTTGAGCCACCGGTATGTTATGTGTAACTTTTGTCTTTCGTGTATTGCTTTGTAGGGAAACTTTCATAGTTTGTTAATTGTGGTCAAACTATTGATTGTGTTCAAACTATTGATTGTGTTCAAACTTTTGATTGTGTTCAAACTATTGATTGTGTTCAAACTATTGATTGTGTTCAAAATATTGATTGTGTTCAAACTATTGATTGTGTTCAAACTTTTGATTGTGTTCAAACTATTGATTGTGTTCAAACTATTGATTGTGTTCAAACTATTGATTGTGTTCAAACTATTGATTGTGTTCAAACTATTGATTGTGTTCAAACTATTGATTGTGTTCAAACTATTGATTGTGTTCAAACTATTGATTGTGTTCAAACTTTTGATTGTGTTCAAACTATTGATTGTGTTCAAACTATTGATTGTGTTCAAACTATTGATTGTGTTCAAACTATTGATTGTGTTCAAACTATTAATTGTGTTCGAACTATTGATTGTGCTCAAACTATTGATTGTGTTCAAACTATTGATTGTGTTCAAACTATTGATTGTGTTCAGACTATTGATTGTGTTCAAACTATTGATTGTGTTCAAACTTTTAATTGTGTTCAAACTATTGATTGTGTTCAAACTATTCATTGTGTTCAAACTTTTGATTGTGTTCAAACTATTGATTGTGTTCAAACTATTGATTGTGTTCAAACTATTGGTTGTGTTCAAACTATTGATTGTGTTCAAAATATTGCTTGTGTTCAAACTATTGATTGTGTTCAAACTATTGATTGTGTTCTAACTATTCATTGTGTTCAAACTATTCATTGTGTTCAAACTATTCATTGTGTTCAAACTTTTCATTGTGTGAAATGTTCCGTTCTTTTTTCTGACTGTCAGAGTTCTAACTGCACTTCAGTGCATATGATGGTTTAGGTGAATTTTTTAGGATCATAAGACTAGCTTTTCCTGTAATCTCATTTAGTGCTTCGCGCCGCCATAGCTTTATGTTAGCGGCCGCAGCACTAGCACTCGTGCCCAGGCTGAAGGGATGACTCTCTTGTAGGTACGCTGGTAAGCCCGCTTGAGTACCCTGACCTCGTTCCCTTCAGAGCTGAGCTTTATTTACTGCGCAGGCCACTCACTCTCCTGAGCTGTAGTGGAGCGACACTCGTACCCACTTCTCCGGGGATCTGATCACAAGCCACTTCGGAAGTTGAGTCACTTGATGCGTGACTCTGGACTCTGCGTGTGGTTAAACCTGAGCCTGGCAGCCTGTCTTATTTTTCCAACTTTGTGTTTTCAATTATTGTAATTTTGAGTCATTTGTATTCGTCATTAGTCATCATTATAGTTTTGTCCACCTGGCACATTAAATTATACTATTTACAGAGTTTTCATTTCCTCCTAATGGTTGTATCTCGAGTGTTCCCTTGACACCTCATAAAAAATAATCTAAAGGAGTCAAATCTGGGGAACGTGAAGGCCATGAAAATGGACCACCTCTTCCGTCGAAGTCATGGGTGGTAAGTTGTTAAAATAGACAAGATTTAAAGCTTTTAATATTATACGAAATATTGTTTTACAAAATATCGATTAACCATGTATAAACTAGATACAATAAATTTTCTAATTCAGTTCATAGATTGTTTCTATCATGAATAGTTTCAAAGCTACAGTAATTTCAAATTACGCCACGGCTTCATGGACACCCTGTAAATCTTGTCTGGCTGCCGCCTGGTAATGTTTTTCCTGTTTGTTTGAAAAGCCTATTAAGCATAGTCGAAATAGTTTTGGAAATACTTCTTTATAACTAATCTCAAGTTTCTCATCCAGTGTCCCGTTTTGACACCGCTGGTTCTCGCTCTATGTTTAACGGGTTTTTCATCACCTCTCTCATTTTGTATTTTAATGTGGCTTTTAATAGTGATCCTAACCAATTCAAATGAGTTAAGTAAATAAGTACATGGTGTTAGTTTGAGGATATGGACTTGTCGATGATGTTGAAAATTATTTACCAATCTGCTATGAGCTGGTACACGGATAAAATGAACATGTGTGATTTTTAATATTTTGATGATCACAAGCTGGAGCTTTTAAACTACTCGTTCCAGTTGTGGGACTGGAGGCACTTCAACACGTTGTGAAACCAACAATTTCTGAGAACGGGGACAAGGCAGTGCACATTCGATCCTTTACTTGATAATAGTATAATTGACACTCATGTCCAGATTTTGGACGATTACAATATAGACTGAAATTTGTTTTCCATCTATGCATGTGGTCATCCTATTTGTAGAACTTCCATCAAAAAATTGTCGTTTACGTTCATCTTTCCATATAATTTTTTAGTATTCTTATTGTCGATATCAGTTCCTTCTTAATCCGGTTCACATCATAATAGACGTGCACACACCACTCTCTTCAAAATGGGGTGTTTTTCACCAACTGTGAACACGTTTTTTGTTTCATGGATCATTTTTACTTGAAACATACGTTTTTTCCCGTCAAATGCATGGAGCAGAACTTTTACTAAGAAAACTCACGGTAAATTGGTCTGGAATTAAATGGATAGATGCAAAATATGGTATAGCAAATGTCTAGGTCTTCTGAGCCTCCATAGTTTTGACCGTAAACAACACTTCATTAAACCCATTTTCGATTGTATTGATACATACATTTATTTGGAAGGTGTTAGACGAGGGTACTTTCAGTTGCGACAATGTACTGGAAGGCATCGGTTCTCCAGCAGATCCCATTTCAGTCTTTATATGAAAATCATCCGGGATGTACTACGGCCTTTTTTTCTGAAGGTATATTTGTTTTTCTTCAACCATTCGTACGCTGTTTTATAGTTCGGTCTAGAAGTTCTTCCCACTGGCTTCCAATCATCCACAGCGTCAATGGCTTAAAAATTGCTCTTCTATCATTTTCGCTGATATGATTGTTGGTGTTCACCACGGTAGAGGAAACAAGGTAGGTTCAAACCAGTCTTTTTTAGATAATGTTCTTGCGAAATCAGACCGATGGAAGTGCTTAGCACAAATATATCGATGCGTTCTCAAACAACTCAGAGATAAACTTTTCAACTTTTTCATTTCCAGATGCAGCAATCCATTCTAGGTATAATTTTTTAGGGAAGTTGAAAAACCTAAGCTCTGAGTCGTCTTTGCTGTTACTTGAACAATTCTGGTAGGAACACTTTTTTTCCGAGTAGCCATCACGATTATTGTTAAACAACTGTGGCGAAAGCCCTCACGATTCATACAGAAGGTCACGTCATTGATATCCGTGCTCTGAGTGGATGATTGTCGCTGTGACGTCACAATAACCGACTCTGGATATGAAGTTACTTCTCTTCTCTGTACTGTGCTGCTACCCCCAAATCTGTGTGGCGTTTTGGTGACGTCGTAAAGTTTGTTTGAATTAAAGCCTTCCTATTGGCTAGCCGAACAAGAAGAGGTGTATTTTCTCCCATAAAAATGTTCTTACCTTGTTTCCTCTACCGTGGTGTTCACTTTGAAGATTTCGATAGTGGTATAGCGCTTAATAGTCAAACTTGAAAAAGTATAAAATTTTGAACTTGTATAGCTCCAATTGTGCACCGTATCCAACATACGCATAGTGAGAAAAAGGGTATAAATGTACATTATTGTACAACAAATGTTGATAAATTATCATCCTATAATTTGTTTATATACAAAGGTCAAAAACTATTTTTAAGTATCAGGTTTCTTGAGGAACGTAGTAATCAACTTGATGGATTTGATTTTCACTTTGAATATTTTTATTTTGACTTTGAGGAACGGGATTTTTAACTCTAGGGAAGCGTTTTTTAAGTGATTGAAATTTCCCTGGATGAGCTTGATATTCATTTGAAAGTAATCAATTTACATAACGAGAGCGAGATTTTCAATTGGAGGAATTATATATGGAAGTGTATAGAAAAGCGTACACAGTTGCTTTCAATTTGTTCTAGCTCATTATGAAAGAACATATTCAAATAACTCCACACTTGAAAATTTAAACCTACACTAAATGAAAAAGAACCATTGTATGATCTAACGCTACTTGGCGGGGGTATACCTTAAATTGTTAGAAAACTACTTTAATTCTAAATTTGATTTCAAAATGATATTTTGAGCATGTATCTTGTTTATTTCCTTATTCTTCAGACACCATGAAAATATCTAACTTTATTGTTTTCACGTTTTGAAATGCAACATGAAAAGACGATGAAGATGTTGTACGTGTATCGGAACGTGACGCTGTATTAATTTGAATTTGCTTTAACTAAAACTATTAGTGACCTGGGAACAATTTTAAAGTGATGTAAGCCCAAAGAATTTCACGAAATAAAAACTAGCAAAGATTCGTATAAAACTGATTTCACGAATGTATCAACGCTCTAACAAAAAAAGTCTCCATGAGACTTCGGAGATCTACTAAATTAGAATATATTTCACGCCCAGCACCCAACTGCACATGACAGGAGGCTGCGCTCTTGTCTTATTTATGCGCTGATTTTTGCCACCAAATTATCGCAATTTTTTTTGGTACTTCCTGAGTCGGGCCCAAAACTTACAAATTTTTGGCGGTAGATCTTCGCTCATTTTGCCGGCCTTAACTCTGAACTCACGCGATATTTTCCTAAATGATTTTTAATTTAGGCTTCTCAATTTCAGTAGTACATAGTTTTTGAATTTGATTAAAATTTGTAGCAAAATTGCACCACATCCAGTCCAATTTGAATATGTGTTGAAACATGAAATGTTATAGGCTTTAAACATTTCCAATTTATAAATGCACAGAATTTTTTTTTTTCCGTCAGGATCAGTATCAGGGGATCTCACATTTGTAAACGGTTCACCTCAATAACGGTTCACCTCAATAACGTTTCACCTCAATAACGGTTCACCTCAATAACGGTTCACCTTAAAAACGGTTCACCTCAATAACGGCTCACCTCAATAACGGTTCACCTTAATAATAACGGTTCACCTCAATAACAGTTCACCTCAATAACGGTTCACCTCAATATAAACTTGCTTACATTGTCTCCATCAAAATCGATTTAAAATTTTTCGTCGACGATATTTAGTTTATTGATTCATGGAACTTTTTTACTACAAACACACGTCGGTTCGTCTTTTAGCTAACGTAGTAAAACAAATCTCTCAAGAGATTAACGGTGCCCTAATTGGGGATGAAAAAGATAGGTAATGCAAATAGCGCTGTAAATACCTACGAATAAGTTTTTTTTCGGGTACTGCCCTAACAAATTTGTGTCATCAAAACTAAATATCTCGCATGTTTGCAGAAAAACGGAAAGCGGCACTCGTCAAATTAATTCATTCAAAAGTTGTCTACAGTTGAATACTGAAGTATATTTGTACGCTAAGCCATCTCGAATATATTTTCTTCACTTAAGAATTTACGAGAAATTACAAAAAATGCGGAATACTATTTATCAATTAAGCCTGTTAAGCGTTAATTAAGTACAAAAATCTGTTCGCTAAAAATGTTATTGTTCCTTCAGTGGTAATTGATAAAAACTTCCATCAATTTCGTGTTCAAAGAGTCACGTCTAAAGGCGCGAGAAAGTTTTTTCGAGGACATGAGCTAAAATATGCCAATCAAATTGTTTTTTGTATTCAATGATGGATAAAATTATGTCAACGCTTCATTTTTGTGCGTTGGTTTATTCTTAATTAAACAAGAATCCTTTTGAATGAACTCCGAAGGCATGGCTTCCACGAAGAGGAGGCTCAGGCGTAACATGATTTATTCAAACTGTATGAGACACATCAATACTACAAAAGAAGCGTAATGAATGAGAATTACTGGAAAAATACAACGTACAAAAACAAGTTTCCCAAAAGCTATTCAAGTCTCATTACCACCAGAAATCAAGTTTCATTAAGGTATCTTGTAAATTCATACAGGTAAATTTGTAATGCGTTTTTATGGTTACTTGAACGTTGAGAAATTTACGTAATTTCCTGTCATGAGATTAAAGTTCTGGGAAGTAAAATGAATGCAAATCTCCCGTTGTATGATAATTTATGTTGGGTGTTGAGAGCTTCTTTCAATTTCTCACCTGTGTCTGGGAACACATTACAATGGCTTCTGTGAAATTCATGTTGGGTGTTGAGAGCTTCTTACAATTTGTCACCTGTGTCTGGGAACACATTACAATGGCTTCTGTGAAATTCATGTTGGGTGTTGAGAGCTTCTTACAATTTGTCACCTGTGTCTGGGAACACATTACAATGGCTTCTGTGAAATTTATGTTAGGTGATGAGAGCTTCTTACAATTTCTCACCTGTGTCTGGGAACACATTACAATGGCTTCTGTGAAATTTATGTTAGGTGATGAGAGCTTCTTAAAATTTCTCACCTGTGTCTGGGAACACATTACAATGGCTTCTGTGAAATTTATGTTAGGTGATGAGAGCTTCTTAAAATTTCTCACCTGTGTCTGGGAACACATTACAATGGCTTCTGTGAAATTTATGTTGGGTGTTGAGAGCTTCTTACAATTTCTCACCTGTGTCTGGGAACACATTACAATGGCTTCTGTGAAATTTATGTTGGGTGTTGAAAGCTTCTTACAATTTCTCACCTGTGTCTGGGAACACATTACAATGGCTTCTGTGAAATTTATGTTGGGTGTTGAGAGCTTCTTACAATTTCTCACCTGTGTCTGGGAACACATTACAATGGCTTCTGTGAAATTTATGTTGGGTGTTGAAAGCTTCTTACAATTTCTCACCTGTGTCTGGGAACACATTACAATGGCTTCTGTGAAATTTATGTTAGGTGATGAGAGCTTCTTACAATTTCTCCTGTTTGGGAACACATTACCATGGCTTCTGTGAAATACAGTCAAATAAAAAGTATTTTCAAAAACCTCTCACAATTCTTGCTACTAGGTTTTTAAAATTATTCTCTTCTCGTCAGTTGAAACGGGAAAAAATCTCGAACAATCATTTTACTCACACTTTTACTCATATTTTTTCTCTTTAACAGGGCTAAAAAAATTTTAGCAATCATTTTAACATTCACTTTCCGCCCTTCGGACGAAAGATGAAATTCTGAACGGACCTTTTCTTTTAAACTGGCTCAGGTATTTTTCGCGTGAAACTTCATCGGTCATACTAACCTAAACTATTTTCTTTATTGGACTACATTGAGTTTAAGTAAATATTGCGCACATTTAGTTACATTTTGATTAAACAAATCATTTACTTGCCGTAATAAAACTTAAAATTCAACATATTTATCTAAATTGAGAGTTCTATCGACTTAATTGAACAAAATAAGCTAGCTAATAATTCGAAGTACATATTTACCTCCATAATTGTGTAAAAATGGGAAACACTTGAGCTAAGTAAATCGCTATTAATTATCGATCTTACTACTTTTAGTGTTGTTCACAAATCTGCTAATTTTCCACTCAAATAATGAAGTCAAAAGATAATCATCATGGGCGCAACTTATATTTCGAAAGGAAGCCTAAACTCAACACGTCGATTACGTATTAGTACATGTGTGTACCGCTAGGTAAATTGCATGTTTACGTACCGGAATCAATGAATACCATTGCAATTATTTCACTACCTTTATTCAAACTACACTATGACATCCAAGTAAAAATATTGACGCACAATTTTATTTTCCAATGCTTAGAAGGAATAAAATTGTAATCGAGCAGTGAAGACTATTTCTCAATTCTGCAACTTTCAAACGAACCAAACCAACCACAACAACGGTGGAAATCTACCACTTGATGTGCTTACACATTGACCGAGATCGGTTAACTGAAGTTCAGGATTCAACTTAAATTAAAAGCCAAAATCAATTTCATAAATACCAAACATTATCTGGGATCATTAAATACTATTAACTTTAAAAGATTGTGAAAATTTTTGAAACGACCCATCGAAGGGTCACACCGCATGCAACTTGTCAAAACTAAATCTAAATTCCATCGGTGTCAAGTGATGCAAATTAACTCCAAGTCGAGAACAGAGTTCAAGTACAGTTCACGTAAGTAACGTTTGCTTGAGGGCCGTTTGAAGGCAGCAACGTTAACTATCAATTTCACAGGCTCAAAACAAACATCAACACAGCGCACACTCCCTCAATCAAGCCCCGACCTGGTGACTCTATTTGCATGGACTCAGTCACTCAGGTTTGTGTGCGACGAATATTGCAGGACTTCACTTACTAATTGCATCCCTGCACTTGGAGGTGTTTGGTTAATAGACACGGCCATATTTTGGGAATTCTCTAAAAGTCTTAGAAGTACGAGAGGATTGATTTACATGATTAAATTCATTAATCTGTACGATTCATGTTTATATATGACTTTGGCAAAGCGTTTCTCTAGCTTTATTGCTTGTAGAATTTCCCTGCTTTAACTACCAAAACTTTCGAAATGTTCGAATAAATTTCAATGCAGAGATGAAACGAGAAATGTTTTATTTTCACCAAGGATAAAGACCAAAAGGGATCCACGGGAATAAAGAGAGGAAGTTTAATCTCATATAAGATGATGTAAAATATTATGTAAAGTGGAGTAAAATCATATAAAAGTTGAAGTTAAAACTTACATAAGATTCAGTAAAACCTTGTATAAGATGAAGTAATATCCCATTTAAGATAAAGTAAAAATCTAATATAAGATAAAGTAAAATCCCATGTAAGATGATGTAAATCTTATATAAGATGAAGTAAAATCCCATGTAAGATGAAGTAAATCTTATTCAAGATTAGGCAAATTTTATATAAGATCAAGTAAAATCCCATATAAGGTGAAGTAAATCTCATACAAGATGAAGTAAAATCTCATATAAGATGAAGTGAATCTTATTTAAGATGAAGTAAATCTTATATAAGATGAAGTAAAATCCCATATAAGATGAAGTAAATCTTATACAAGATGAAGTAAATCTTATTTAAGATGAAGTAAAATCTCATGTAAGATGAAGTAAAATCTCATATAAGATGAAGTAAAATCTCATGTAAGATGAAGTAAAATCTCATATAAGATGAAGTAAAATCTCATATAAGCTGAAGTAAAATCTCATATAAGATGAAGTAAAATCTCATGTAAGATGAAGTAAAATCTCATATAAGATGAAGTAAAATCTCATGTAAGATGAAGTAAAATCTCATATAAGATGAAGTAAAATCTCATGTAAGATGAAGTAAAATCTCATATAAGATGAAGTAAAATCTCATATAAGATGAAGTAAAATCTCATATAAGATGGAGTAAAATCTCATGTGAGATGATATAAAATCTCCCATAGGGTGAAGTAAAATCTCATATAAGTTGAAGTAAATCTCATATAAGATGGAGTAAAATCTCATGTCAGACGATATAAAATCTCACATAGGGCGTAGTAAAATCTCATATAGGATGGAGTAAAATTTTCGACTCTAGAACGTTCGAACTGCAATCTGTCATGCGGAAGGGTACATATTTTTATGCAGCAATAATAATGAGCAATATTTGCTAGGGTAAATATCTTCTTTGAAATTCTCCAATCTGCACGCGTTTTCTGGAAGTGCAATGTGTTTTTCTTTATTCCTCCCTCTCGCAAACACGAACAATGATAAACTGCATCACAGACCACAGCATAGTCGTCATTCATTCCTAGAGCACATTAAAGGTTTTCAATAGTGCTTTGGAGTCTAACACAGGTTCATTAAACTCTTGCATTCCACTGCTCTTATATTCTCTTGCTCTCTTCGAAGAAAATCCACTTCACAAGCAATGATACGATCCAGAAATGAATATTTTCTTCAGCGTTCCCAAGAGCTTCTGAGTTAATGTTCCAGTTTCTGCTGATAATGCGACCAAACTACCACGCATTTATTTTTACTAGTGTAAATTGGGGCCGTCTTAGCGAATTTATTTAAATTATTTTCTTCCTGAAGCTCAATAAAACAGTATTTGGTAACCTCAAGCTTTGAACGCAGCGAATTTAAATGTTACGTTTTTTCCATTGTTTCATAATGTTTATTTTGTAAATTATGCGCTTGGAAGCAGGTTAGGTATTAGGTACGTAAACAGACTTCAGTAAATCATTTACTAAATCATGGATTCTGTAATCCCTGAGGAGACCTGAAGTAAATTTATCCGGAATCTTGGGCTGAAAAATATTGTGATATGTTCAGTTGCCAGAATAAAATAAAATCGATTCAGAATGATTTTACTTCATGTGAGTTGAATTTTGGAGCAACGAGCTGTCGGTTTCTATTTACGACGATTAATCATCATACTAAAACAAACAACGTAATGAATGTCTGAAAATTGAGCAACATGCTGAGCTTATTGAAATATAAGAAATTTGATAATCAACAAGGTGAGCGCATTCGCACCGGTTATCCATGGTCTCCAGCTAGAGATCTCCGATTGAATATCGCAGTTCTAAATTAGCAGCGTTGCGTAGAAGATATTGAGACGACTATCCTTTTGTAGACACATTTGTACTTCTAAGAATTAACAAAAATACAAGAATTTTGGATGTAGATAACTTTCGTGAGAGCGTGATAGCTTTTGCAGTGGCACCTCTCATTTTTTATAATATCATGAATAAGAAAAAACCGCGATGCATCACACAATTACCTCTGAGTTAAACGTTAACGTTAACAATTAAGTGTTGAACCCGCATTTTGGGCCACTGCATGTTGAACCTGCGTTTTGAGTGAGTGGGAAACTTTTCAACCGAAGAATAACTGCTTATCTCAAAGTACTCATGAACATTATTTTGATAAAATAACACCAACACTAACCATCACCGACTAACAAAAAATTTCGCCCATTCATTATTGAAAATGATGACTGTCTGCTCAACAGTTATTGAGGAAATAAGGCAACTGTCTTCACGAATGACCATAATGTAGCTTATTCTGGTTTTATATTCAAAAACCGCCGCTTGACCTTGTGGTAGCAAAGAAATCATTTTAATATTCTGAAATTCAGCATTGTCACAAAATGTTATTCACAAAGTCTTCCTAAGCCCTCAATTCTATAAATTAGTTCTATAAGCTTTCATAGTTTCGGAACTAGTTCTATGTGCGCTTTCATAGTTTTATAAACTATTTTATAAACTTCCAAAGTTGCATAAAATCCCATTATTCTGTGAACTAATACCATTAAAAAACATCATTCGTTTCCTTTCACTGAAAATGTTCACACCACTACGTAGTTTTTCTCTGAAGTAATTTTTCTACTAACGAATAAAATTAAATTTAACCCTCCAGACAGGTATTTAATAACGTACTTACGGGAATAATCCATGCTAAATGTTGGAGACGCACCGGTTAAGTTTCCCTCCCTCGTTCTGGTTGATGTAAATTTTCCAACCAACGCACCACGTAAACACAGTGCTTACCTCCAACATTTAGTTTCATGGAGAACCGAGAAAGCTCAGCAACAAAACTGGCAGGAGTCTGTCAACAGTGATATCGGTATGTGGTTTGTTCATGGCAAACTTGTTAACCGACTTATTTGCAAACTAATTTGCAAAAGACTACCGTAGCTCGTTTGTTTCTGCTCTGGAGCATCTCGCAAACGCTCACAATATTCGAGCAGAGTAATTGACCGCCGCTCGAATACTTGATGACGTCAACATACTATTGTACGAGCATTTCCAATTTTCCTGAAGGAAGTTTAACACTAAGAAAGTTATGGGAAATTTTACTCCCTAAGGTACTTCTGCTGTCGAAGATTCTTTGTATATATAATCACGTTATGAAACTTGGTGTATGTGTGAGTATGCGTGCGGCTGTCTATCCTTTTGATGTGGATCGAGCTAGTTAAAGTCACCTTATAAACTAAGCGAACTGAGCCTGGTGCCATTTAAACTTTAGAGCTCATAGAAATGTCCCAAATGCTCATTTTTGGAGCGAACATGGCGTTCTGTGGTACATTAAACTCTGAGACGGGCTTCCAAAATGCCATCGTCTGACATTTGAAAATTTAGCAAAATAATTTGCATATCCACAGCTTCACTCCATCTTGTGCATTTGCCCTCAACGGAAGTTTGTGTGTTTTTGTATAGAAAAATAATTTTTGGAATTTTGCTCTGACAAAGATATTAGAACTGATTTGCTCCTTTTATTTGATAAGTGGTGTATCTGTTTGTAATGCGAAGGCTATGAATTTGTGATTTACTTATATATTATGGGTATGTTAGGTAGAGCCCAATTTTCTGGTTGATTTGTAGATCTCATTTCAGAACATCCTGCAAGTTGTGGTGTGCCACGCAGTCCAGCTATATATTTTTACAGAGTTTATGCTCATTTTAACTTTCAGTTCTCTGCAAGCAACCATCAAAAGGAAGATTTTTTTTTATAGATCATACAGCCAAAATTATTAGTGCAAGAACCAATAATGGTTTAGCTTGGGTTTGCCTGAGTAAGTCGGCAGCGTAGAATAATGTAGGAGAACTAACCTTTACATTCATATGCCAAGTCAATATCAATTCTAGGTGCCCAGAATTGATTGAAGATTTAATTCATTAATATGAATTAAAATATGACACCCAGAATATGCAAGCTAGTGAATGTAATGCTGATAACTTGATAAGTAAATGGCTCATGATCTGAAAAACAAATTGTTTTCCGTATAGTAACAGGAATAATGGAAGGTTCGAAAAAGAAAATCTGAGACCTGCTTATATGCTGCTGTTGGGGTGCGTGTACCCAGGAATGTCTTCCTTCTGAGAATAGGTTCTCGTCACTGTCTGTTTATCTTCACTGGAGAAGACACAGCGATATTTCCCTATCGCAATAAATTTTCAGTTACGTCTGACTTTATGCGGCAGTGATTGAAGAATACAATGATATTTCTCCGTCGCAATAAATTCCAGTTACGTATGACTATATGTGGCAGTGATCGCAGAATGTGTCGTGTATAAACTTATACAAGAGACACTTAGGTGACTGAAATCTTGCAGCCGTCCGGTTTATGGGAATGACTACGACAAGACGCAACCTGCGTTGTGATGCAAAGAATTTAGCCGTTCATCACAGGAAAGAAGCAGCCTGAAACCAAATACTGAAGGAAATTCTGGGAATGTGCAAATTTTAACACCAATATTAAAATTTTCTCCAATTTAGCAAAATTTCATATATCGTTCTCACAGCTACATGGTTATTTTCAGTGATGAACAAAAAAAGAAGTAGCTGTGTTAGGGAATCTTAGACACAAGTCGACACGATGTGTGTTTCATAAAAATGCTGCTCACTTCAATAGTCTTTTAACTTCATGGCTTCCTCCACTGAAATACTGTTCCACTAAAATCCCGGCGTCGATTTTTTCTGATGTTGGGCTCAAAGCTCCGAGCAAGCCATTTGCGCGTCAGAGATTTGATCCTCTATAATATTCCCACAGCTGACATCTCCTTTAGGGGCACTTGAGTGTCGGTAATTTCTAAATGGAGCGCCTAAGCGAGACGATTCCGACGCTCGCATTCGGAGGCCTGAAAATGTGGGTGGTGAGTGAGAGCAACGCGCGGGCGGTGAGGGGCCACTGATGCAATTTCCCAACCGATGTTGCGTTACTCGACCGGCGGTTTTTTCAAGGTGGGTTCCTAATGATATTGTCTTCTGAAACGAGAACTTAGCTCAACTGTAATATGTTCAGCTTAACTTACTTTAACTATTATTTTAGTAACAGTCACTTAGGTCCACGTGATGAGTTTATAAGTAGCAGAATTTCAGACGCTGTTTCTATCAGTTGTTTGAATACACGACGCGTAGCTTGACATTATTATGGTACAAGTAAAGTTTTAAAACGATATATATTAGTAGCAACTCTATAATTCCATTACTCATTTTGTCGATGATTTAAAAATTACTCGGTCGGTGCTTTTTTCTAGTAGAGTTTGAAAATACCTTCTGGTAAATAATAGCCAGATTATGGCCGTAATTTATTAAAGTGACAATTCTAACTTTGAACTGGGCGTGACTTTTGACTGGCGACAAGAAGACATGATCGACAAGAAAGAAAAAATGGTAATTGGTGATAGGAATACTTGATAGGAATACCCACCACCAATACTTGGCTCTTTCAAAATATGCTTTCATTGCATGCGTTACACTAAAAATAACTTTTTGATAGAGATTATTTCAACTGAAAAGAATAATATATGATAAATTTTAAATGTAAAATGAACGTAAAACATACTAAGTTCATAAGTACTTTCATTAGGTGCTTGCTTTCATTTTGTACCCTGAGGTAGAGGTTTCTCGTTCCAAAATCCAATAGTACTACGCCAACATGCCCGCATTCCACTGCTTAGAAAATCTTCTCTTGAACTTAGTGATGTCTTGGCGGATCCCCTCGCGTTCATCGGAAACTGCTCCTAAATTTTCAGGGAATAATTCCAGGTGGGAGTGAAAGAAATGCACTCTATGAGACATGCTACACCCCATGGCCTTGTTCGCTGACAGCAGTTCCTGGACGTGAGCGACATAATCATCACTTTTGTCGTCACCCAGAAGTTCTCACACAAGTTTTGGAATGCTAGCCATTGTCGTTTTTCTGTTCGAGTCAGGTGTTTAATAAACGTCGGATCTTATAAAAGTTTTCATCCTTCCAAGTTATCGTTCAGTGATAAAAATGGGTGGAAGATTTTATCTCACAAAAATCTAAATTATCTCTCGAAAATGATTGGTGATGGAGGAAACGGGAACCACATTCAGATTCAGTTGGTAATTTTTACATAAGAATCGGCAGGAATGGAGTCAGGTCCGATTATCATGCAGACAAGTGTTATCGTACTTGATAGTTCAAAAGTAACCATGTATAAGTCAAGCTCTATGCTAGTACCGTTGGTCAAGACTATTACTGATCTGTTTACATTTAAAGTTTGAATTGTAGTGTTGTCAAAAACGACGCAATTCGATTATGCTCAACAGTACACGGAAATTGTTTAATTACATTGGGAACTAAATAAAATGCTTGCACGTTCTGATCGCTTGCAGAGCAGAAAGTTTGTGAAGAGCATATCTTTAATACAAATTTCTATGAGTTCTTAGCACTACACAGAGATATGAAACATGAATGACATCCAGTACATTCACTGGATCATTACAGTGGAGTCTAAAAATATATTCAGCAAATATTAAAAAGTGTCATTAGCCAGTATTTTGAAGCGATTTTATCACAAGTGCAACAGCAATGAGCAGCTCACATTGTCGTGCCCGGGAAATTCGGGAAAATAATAACCCAAAAGGAAATTCTGATGAGACTCCACATTGTAATGGAGCTAAAGTATCCTTCGAATTAAGAGCTCCAACGAAAGAATAAGTTTTTCTCTTGAAGCTTTTTGTTCAACACACTGTAAAGATAGCGTTTCATATTCACTCAAAAACATAAACTATTTAACACAAAACGCTCTATCATGAGCTGTCAACAGAGTTTTCTCCTGCTCAGGCGTTCTCAAACCATAAGTGCCACAGCTTCCTACCGTAGCTCTACAAAGCTTTCCAAATGCTCGTCGTCCACAGCCTTTTCCTTCAGTGTGCAATTGAGTTCCACGCGGTGACCGCCCTTACCTTCACATAATCAGAGACGCTCCCATTCTTCTGCAGCCTTTGCAATATTGAAGTATCGTCCATGTATGATTTCTATGCCTGGTACCACTTAATTTTGATACCTCACTACGATTTCGATACCTAGCACCACTTAATGTTGATCATAGGTCACTAAGTACAGAAGAAACATTTTTCAATTCTGTCTACTTATGAGTAAAAATGTTCAAAAAAGCATTTTTTTATCACCATTCAGCAGTTCCAAAAAGGCATTGCTCTATCCATCGTGTCAGGGGTACCATGTGTTGCTTAAAATTTTACGTTTTCGATTAGAGTGTTTTTGATTAGTGAGTGGTGTATTATGAATGCAACGTGTGTTGCAAGTCAATAGCATTAAAGGTATTTTCTAACGACTTACGGAATTGCACCAGCGTAGTAAATTTGCGTGGCTCATTATTCCTGTTATGAGTTAATGAAAAGCGTCTCTCTTTATTGGTCTATCCACTTGTGAGGAGCATCCTCTCGAGTTCAATACTTTCAGAGTTCTTTCGCTATTTTCGTCCTTTCCATCTGCATTAATCCTACCTGAAGAGTCACAAAGTGGCGTGCGTTTAAAATTTTAAACAACTTTTCTCAAACATTTCTAAGAAAGGTAAACATGGCTAATTGAAATCAGTCTTATACTATATTTGTTCACGTCTTGATTGCACAAATTTGAGAACTAGCTTCAACATCTTTTTTCGGACAACACAATTTTGTCTATCATTCTTCCAACCTTTTTGTTTTGAGGGTCGAGATAATTATAGATTCAATTAGCGGAAACACTGTCTTTTACTGTCAAAATGATCTTCATGAAAACTCTATCACTCTGATTGTTTGCGAAGCGAAGTCTGGCTTGAGAGGCATGAAGACGACGTTTCAACGCGGTGGGCAGACATGGAGAAAACTTTAAAATATTCGGATAAATGCTTAAGTTCTTTTTTGGTGCTCTCTGCGCATAGGCTTCATGATTGAAAGAATCACAAGGAAAAGTTGTCCAACATTAAATTGCTCTTCAAATTTAAAACGGCGATGTTAAATTCGTGATGAAATGAGGCCAAAATTCAATAGTCGTATGAAATGATGAGCAATGATGATTGTTAACAAAACATGTTTCTTAATTTCTATTACCTGTAAAGAGAAAGACACCGCACATAGAACTTAATAAACACACCTGCTCAGCATCGGTCGCCAAAAATACAGCAAATTCCAGGATTTGATTAGTATTTCACTGAGCAGTTGCTAACAATGCATCAAGGAACTTTTGTTCGCCTTCTCTTATCATTCAATTAATTAGGTTTAACGTAAAAACCGTTTGATGATTGTAATTAGACTGAAACAATAAAGTCGTGGCTGTTCTAGATTTGTTCGTAAATGAATACAATTCCCTACGTATATTCATGTTATTCATACACCGTGTGGGTCAACACCCTCTAAAGCATTCGAAATCTTACAATCCCTTTGTCAATATTCAGAGATGTTACATAATACTTCAATGGCCTCCCTAAAGATCACATCACCTCCTGTGGGTCACAGCCTTACTTTTTGAAGCCTAGATTGCTTTCTGTCGATCATATTTTTTTCTTTCTTGCCTGTCGGAAGAACCGACAAATTTTGCGATCAGATACCCCATGTGAATTTTTGACCCAGATTATCATTTATTTTCCAGTGCGCTCACCTTTCCAAAATTTTGTTTACTTAAGGGAAGCATTTTGACAAAATGGTCAACTTTTGTTCTATTGGACGTACGTCTATGAAAATTTGCAGATTACTAGATCTCTACATTTGTAACAACTTATCTTAAACAAAAATTTTTCATAAGGCCATAGAAAATTTTTTATTTGAAAAAAATGAAATTATATATATACATATATTATTCATTACATCTTCGAAATTTACAAAGCTATAGCAATGCGGTTTGTTGCATTTGAAAGTCAAACGTGCGCTCTATCCATAATACGGATGGAATTTTTGATTTATTTCATTCCGAATTTATATGAATTTTTTTGTCAGAGTCTCAATGCAAAAGTTATAATTTTAGGGTAAAAAGTCTATGGAAAGCTTTACAGAAACAATTTGGAAAATCCATCCGTATTATTGGTAGAACACACATTTCACTTTCAAATGCAACAAACCGCATTGCTCTAGCTTTGTAAACTTCGGAGTTATAACGACAAACGTCTTGATAAGTTACTTTTTTTATAAAACCTATTTTTAAGAAACAAAATGCTTCTCCTCCTACATTTTTTAAGCTACAGTGATGATTTTGGTATCATTGAATGCAGAAAAACAAGGGCTTTACAATGTATTGAGAAGTTGTTCAAAATTCATTCTTGTTTCAAAGTTATGACGTCATAAATTTGAATTTTCTTGAGAATATTTTGATTTTTTTTCTTTTTAATTTTTTAAATTTTTATATTGGAAATTTGAGGAAAAGCATTCAAGTTTTTGGAATGTCCACGTTATTCTGCATCCAATGATACCAAAATCATTACTGTAGCTCAAAAACTATCAGAGAAAAAGCATTTAGAAACCCCCCCCCAAATGTCGTTTTCTATGATTTCCCATTTTCTTTTCAAGAAAATAGCATTTTGTCATGAATAATAAATGATTCTAAATTGTATTTCCTATCAGTATACCAAATTTCATTGCTCTAAATTCAATAATAAAAAAAATATTCGGATGGGGATGAGGAATATGAATGATAAAATATATAAAAAAATGAAATGGGAAAAAATTGAAAATTTCAGATTTTTTTTTTTTTGTCCACGTTATTCTGCATTCAATGATACCAAAATCATTACTGTAGCTCAAAAACTGTAGGAGGAGAAGCATTTAGAAAACCCCCCAAAAATGTCGTTTTCTATGATTTCCCGTTTTCTTTTCAAGAAAATCGCATTTTGTCATTGATGATAAATGATTCAAAATTGCATTTCCTATCAGTATACCAAATTTCATTGCTTTAGGTTCAAAAATGAAAAAAAAGGTCCGTAAGAGGGATGCCCTCCCCCCCCGGGAGGGACGTTAGCTCAGGGGTAGGTTCCTGATATTTTTACAGACATTCGGGGACATGTCTCTTACTCATTTAAAGCAATAAAAACAAAAATCGGGAGAATCGACCTTAGGACTCAGATGCCCCCAAAAGCCCCCGGAAATGCTTCCCCGAAATATGAACTTAGGCAGGGTTGAGAATTTTTTTGTTTGATCTTCTCTAGTTATGCAACCGTGTTGAAGCCCACTCACATCTAACACCCAAACATGCAACTTCTTCATCATCTGGAAACTTGTCGAGCAAAAGGGCTTTTTCTGTTTGCTAAAATATTGTTGTGTGAAGGTACTGTTTGCCTAAGTTCCTAGATATTTGTTTTAGCATTGGCCGGCAGGGGCTCTCATATCTATAGTTACTTGTCTTGAAGGACTCTCCATTGAGTTTATGTAAATTTTTGCTCACGGTATTTTTCCGCTCATTTTTGATACTCAAATCGATGAAGTGTTTTGTAAAATATGAATTTTTACCAATCACCAACAACTTTAGCTCGCACGTTTTAAAAAGCTTTGTCTATTACACTGCTTGCGCGTACGTTTACCTTGATTTACCGTATAGCCTCAGCCTACCATGGAGTAGCCTCTTTTGAGTTGCTGCACGTAGGTTTTCATATTCATCTTTTTCTCGAGAAGTGAAACAATTTTTATTCTCAAATTTTTATAAATGTAGAGGAAATTGTATGTGCCGGGAGCGTACGAATGAAAACATGAGTGTTTCAGTAGGCCTTTTATTTCTCCGACACAACGCTGGACACTTGACACTCGACAACTGCTGACATTCGTCATTGTTATGCTCACCTTACAGTGAGAGCAGACCAGCTCTAAACTCCACACAAGACAGCACCTTTGTAGTTGAATTTAAAGCGACTCTGGCTGTAAATGATGCATTATTTGGTCTAATAATGTACACGGCTTTCAACAAATGACGAAGTTTGATATTTTTTTTGAATAAATCTTCCAGATGTGGATGATAAACAAATATATCCATCCTAATAGCACCCGAGATTAAAATATACTTGCACTTGTGCACTAGTGAAACTCGTATCACAGATACGGTCATTAAGCATCCTATATGAGAGTTACAGAGAGACGGACCAGCCAACCAATAAGCAACATCTGTGTATCATTATTTGTTATTAACGAAGAATTTTTAAAAAAATTGCTTCATCTTTTTCTTCGCAATAAGTTGAGTTTTCTAGAATAATAAATTCAATTTTCCCTGCAGCAATATTTTTTGGCTCGTAAACAAAAGTGAGCAGATACCAGGACTTCTGTATCTTTTGAATGGTATCTATGATGCCGTTCCAATATGTAAATATGAATTTTTAGGATTGTTGCTTAATTAATCTTTTTATAGAAAAATATAAATAAACGAAACTATCATATTAGTTGAAATAGCGGACATCCAGGTTCAGCAAAAAATATATTCAGCAAATATTAAAAAGTGTCATTAGCCAGTATTTTGAAGCGATTTTATCACAAGTGCAACAGCAATGAGCAGCTCACATTGTCGAGCCGGGGAAAGTCGGGAAAATAATAACCCAAAATGAAATTCTGATGAGACTCCACATTGTAATGAAGCTAAAGTCGAAATTTGTTTAAAATTTCGAAAGCTCGACCGAAAATAATAAATTTCCAGCTGAATACGAATTTCATTTGACAGAAACTATCATAGTAGGGATTCTGATGTTACAGCATACGGAGCGAACGCCATATTTTGGGGGACACATTTTATGAAATATATGGAGCCGGTGAGAAAAAGTGTTAATTAAATATTTAGAAGCAGTCGTAAAATGTTTCATTTAATTTAAGTCTAGCGTGATATCCACTCAGGCTTGTTAAATTTATAGTTACGTTTAAACGGGGCCTCTCACACTTCACAAGCTCGTATTGATGCAAAGGATCCTCGTCTGCGTTAATAAAAGAAGCATGCAATTTTGGCTGCGCTGGTGCTCACGTCACGAGGACGCCTTGTTTATACGTCACGTGGACGCCATGTTTTAACGTTGCGTGGATGCCATAATTTTACTTTACGTGGACGCCGTGTTTTCACGTCACGTTGACGCCGTGTTTTTTACGTCACGTGGACGCCGTGTTTTTACGTCACGAGGACGCCTTGTTTATACGTCGCGTGGATGCCATGTTTTGTACGTCAAGTGGACGCCATGTTTTTACATCACGTGGGCGCCGTATTTTTTACGTGGTGTGAACCCCATTTTTCTTTCAAGTAAACGCTCCACCTCAGCGCACTGTACGCACTCAAAATCTATCGAACACAGTAAAATAGAAATGCAACTAGGATGAATTTCACTACAGTCAAAATGATTCAGTGAACGGTGACGTTATTCAAACAACGCAACGTTATTAATCAATAATGTAAGTACGCAACGCATCAAAAACAACGCAACGCTAATTAATAACGTTATGACGGCATTCAATCAGTGTGAGTAAAGTAATCGTGTGAAGTTAAAAAGCGGAATATTTGACTTATTCGCTCGCAGGAATATTCTCAAGACTTGTGCAGCGTACAGTACGATCGTGAACCACACATAATAAAGTACCACGCTTAAGTTAGGCGGTTTGCAGGGCAAGCTCATTAAGCAGTTACTCATTAGCGGTCGATTAATGGAAACGCTCCCATTGAAAATAACCAAAATTGATGAGCTTTCGAGAGTACCTTGAAACTAAATGATTTCTCGGTATGCGGATGAGCTGTCTGATGTTTTTCGACTAGGTTAGTCGAAGTCAAATTATGGAAGTTAGATTTCTTATTCTTTCAGAGTGGCGTCATAGGAACTGAAAAATTTAGGTTAGAAACTTTTATATGAGCGTATTTAAATATGAAAAGCGAGTGAAACTGAGTTTGGAATATGACGCAATTTTCATGTAAAGTTAGTCATATACGTAAATTTAGGTTTCAAAAATACAGGATTTCAAATGAAAACAGAGCGTGTGAAAATTTCGAAATCGAAACAGGAATGTATGAGAATATTAGGTTCAAGGGTAAATCAACTTAAAATCTGCAGCGCATTTTTGTATTAAATCTGAAGTTTGAGGTGATCTACATAGTCCCCATGCAAGGGGATCTACATAGTCCTCATGCAAGGGGATCTACATAGTCCCTATGCAAGGGGATGTACATAGTCCCCATGCAAGGGGATCTACATAGTCATCATGCAAGGGGATCTACATAGTCATCATGCAAGGGGATCTACATAGTCCCCATGCAAGGGGATCTACATAGTCCTCTTGCAAGGGGATCTACATAGTCCCCATGCAAGGGGATCTACATAGTCCTCTTGCAAGGGGATCTACATAGTCCCCATGCAAGGGGATCTACATAGTCATCATGCAAGGGGATCTACATAGTCCCCATGCAAGGGGATCTACATAGTCCTCTTGCAAGGGGATCTACATAGTCCCCATGCAAGGGGATCTACATAGTCCTCTTGCAAGGGGATCTACATAGTCCCCATGCAAGGGGATCTACATAGTCCCATGCAAGGGGATCTACATAGTCCCAATGCAAGGGGATCTACATAGTCCCATGCAAGGGGATCTACATAGTCCCAATGCAAGGGGATCTACATAGTCCCCATGCAAGGGGATCCACATAGTCCCATGCAAGGGGATCTACATAGTCCCCATGCAAGGGGATCTACATAGTCCTCTTGCAAGGGGATCTACATAGTCCCAATGCAAGGGGATCTACATAGTCCTCTTGCAAGGGGATCTACATAGTCCTCTTGCAAGGGGATCTACATAGTCCCAATGCAAGGGGATCTACATAGTCCCCATGCAAGGGGATCTACATAGTCCCCATGCAAGGGGATCTACATAGTCCCCATGCAAGGGGACCTACATAGTCCCCATGCAAGGGGATCTACATAGTCCCAATGCAAGGGGATCTACATAGTCCCAATGCAAGGGGATCTACATAGTCCCCATGCAAGGGGATCTACATAGTCCCCATGCAAGGGGATCTACATAGTCATCATGCAAGGGGATCTAAATAGTCCCAATGCAAGGGGATCTACATAGTCCCATGCAAGGGGATCTAAATAGTCCCAATGCAAGGGGATCTACATAGTCCCCATGCAAGGGGATCTACATAGTCCCCATGCAAGGGGATCTACATAGTCATCATGCAAGGGGATCTAAATAGTCCCAATGCAAGGGGATCTACATAGTCCCATGCAAGGGGATCTAAATAGTCCCAATGCAAGGGGATCTACATAGTCCTCTTGCAAGGGGATCTACATAGTCCCATGCAAGGGGATCTACATAGTCCCATGCAAGGGGATCTACATAGTCCCATGCAAGGGGATCTACATAGTCCCATGCAAGGGGATCTACATAGTCCCATGCAAGGGGATCTAAATAGTCCCAATGCAAGGGGATCTACATAGTCCTCTTGCAAGGGGATCTACATAGTCCCATGCAAGGGGATCTACATAGTCCCATGCAAGGGGATCTACATAGTCCCATGCAAGGGGATCTACATAGTCCCCATGCAAGGGGATCTACATAGTCCTCTTGCAAGGGGATCTACATAGTCCCATGCAAGGGGATCTACATAGTCCCAATGCAAGGGGATCTACATTGTCCCCATACAAGGGGATCTACATAGTCCCCATGCAAGGGGATCTACATAGTCCCCATGCAAGGGGATCTACATAGTCCTCTTGCAAGGGGATCTACATAGTCCCCATGCAAGCGGATCTACATAGTCCCATGCAAGGGGATCTACATAGTCCTCTTGCAAGGGGATCTACATAGTCCCATGCAAGGGGATCTACATAGTCCCCATGCAAGGGGATCTACATAGTCCCATGCAAGGGGATCTACATAGTCCCCATGCAAGGGATCTACATAGTCCCCATGCAAGGGGATCTACATAGTCCTCTTGCAAGGGGATCTACATAGTCCCATGCAAGGGGATCTACATAGTCCCATGCAAGGGGATCTACATAGTCCCATGCAAGGGGATCTACATAGTCCCCATGCAAGGGGATCTACATAGTCCTCTTGCAAGGGGATCTACATAGTCCCATGCAAGGGGATCTACATAGTCCCAATGCAAGGGGATCTACATTGTCCCCATACAAGGGGATCTACATAGTCCCCATGCAAGGGGATCTACATAGTCCCATGCAAGGGGATCTACATAGTCCCCATGCAAGGGGATCTACATAGTCCTCTTGCAAGGGGATCTACATAGTCCCCATGCAAGGGGATCTACATAGTCATCATGCAAGGGGATCTACATAGTCCCCATGCAAGGGGATCTACATAGTCATCATGCAAGGGGATCTACATAGTCCCCATGCAAGGGGATCTACATAGTCCTCTTGCAAGGGGATCTACATAGTCCCCATGCAAGGGGATCTACATAGTCCCATGCAAGGGGATCTACATAGTCCCAATGCAAGGGGATCTACATAGTCCCATGCAAGGGGATCTACATAGTCCCAATGCAAGGGGATCTACATAGTCCCCATGCAAGGGGATCTACATAGTCCTCTTGCAAGGGGATCTACATAGTCCCCATGCAAGGGGATCTACATAGTCCCATGCAAGGGGATCTACATAGTCCCAATGCAAGGGGATCTACATAGTCCCATGCAAGGGGATCTACATAGTCCCCATGCAAGGGGATCTACATAGTCCCATGCAAGGGGATCTACATAGTCCCCATGCAAGGGGACCTACATAGTCCTCTTGCAAGGGGATCTACATAGTCCTCTTGCAAGGGGATCTACATAGTCCCCATGCAAGGGGATCTACATAGTCATCATGCAAGGGGATCTACAAAGTCCCAATGCAAGGGGATCTACATAGTCCCATGCAAGGGGATCTAAATAGTCCCAATGCAAGGGGATCTACATAGTCCCCATGCAAGGGGATCTACATAGTCATCATGCAAGGGGATCTACAAAGTCCCAATGCAAGGGGATCTACATAGTCCCATGCAAGGGGATCTACATAGTCCCCATGCAAAGGGATCTACATAGTCCCATGCAAGGGGATCTACATAGTCCCATGCAAGGGGTTCTACATAGTCCCATGCAAGGGGATCTACATAGTCCCAATGCAAGGGGATCTACATAGTCCCATGCAAGGGGATCTACATAGTCCCATGCAAGGGGATCTACATAGTCCCAATGCAAGGGGATCTACATTGTCCCCATACAAGGGGATCTACATAGTCCCCATGCAAGGGGATCTACATAGTCCCATGCAAGGGGATCTACATAGTCCCCATGCAAGGGGATCTACATAGTCCCATGCAAGGGGGTCTACATAGTCCCCATGCAAGGGATCTACATAGTGCCCATGCAAGGGGATCTACATAGTCCCCATGCAAGGGGATCTACATAGTCCCAATGCAAGGGGATCTACATTGTCCCCATACAAGGGGATCTACATAGTCCCCATGCAAGGGGATCTACATAGTCCCATACAAGGGGATCTACATAGTCCCCATGCAAGGGGATCTACATAGTCCCATGCAAGGGGATCTACATAGTCCCCATGCAAGGGGATCTACATAGTGCCCATGCAAGGGGGTCTACATAGTCCCCATGCAAGGGGATCTACATAGTCCCCATGCAAGGGATCTACATAGTCCCCATGCAAGGGGATCTACATAGTGCCCATGCAAGGGATCTACATAGTCCCCATGCAAGGGGATCTACATAGTGCCCATGCAAGGGGGTCTACATAGTCCCCATGCAAGGGGATCTACATAGTCCCCATGCAAGGGATCTACATAGTCCCCATGCAAGGGGATCTACATAGTGCCCATGCAAGGGGATCTACATAGTCCCCATGCAAGGGGATCTACATAGTGCCCATGCAAGGGGATCTACATAGTCCCCATGCAAGGGGATCTACATAGTCCCCATGCAAGGGGATCTACATAGTCCCCATGCAAGGGGATCTACATAGTGCCCATGCAAGGGGGTCTACATAGTCCCCATGCAAGGGATCTACATAGTCCCCATGCAAAGGGATCTACATAGTCCCCATGCAAGGGGATCTACATAGTCCCCATGCAAGGGGATCTACATAGTCCCCATGCAAGGGGATCTACATAGTCCCCATGCAAGGGGACCTACATAGTCCCCATGCAAGGGGATCTACATAGTCCCCATGCAAAGGGACCTACATAGTCCCCATGCAAGGGGATCTACATAGTCCCCATGCAAGGGGATCTACATAGTGCCCATGCAAGGGGGTCTACATAGTCCCCATGCAAGGGATCTACATAGTCCCCATGCAAAGGGATCTACATAGTCCCCATGCAAGGGGATCTACATAGTCCCCATGCAAGGGGATCTACATAGTCCCCATGCAAAGGGATCTACATAGTCCCCATGCAAGGGGATCTACATAGTCCCCATGCAAGGGGATCTACATAGTCCCCATGCAAGGGGATCTACATAGTCCCCATGCAAGGGGACCTACATAGTCCCCATGCAAGGGGATCTACATAGTCCCCATGCAAAGGGACCTACATAGTCCCCATGCAAGGGGATCTACATAGTCCCCATGCAAGGGGACCTACATAGTCCCCATGCAAGGGGACCTACATAGTGCCCATGCAAGGGGACCTACATAGTCCCCATGCAAGGGGACCTACATAGTCCCCATGCAAGGGGACCTACATAGTCCCCATGCAAGGGGATCTACATAGTCCCCATGCAAGGGGATCTACATAGTCCCCATGCAAGGGATCTACATAGTCCCCATGCAAGGGACCTACATAGTGCCCATGCAAGGGGATCTACATAGTCCCCATGCAAGGGGATCTACATAGTGCCCATGCAAGGGGATCTACATAGTCCCCATGCAAGGGGATCTACATAGTCCCCATGCAAGGGGATCTACATAGTCCCCATGCAAGGGGATCTACATAGTCCCCATGCAAGGGGATCTACATAGTCCCCATGCAAGGGGATCTACATAGTCCCCATGCAAGGGGACCTACATAGTCCCCATGCAAGGGACCTACATAGTGCCCATGCAAGGGGATCTACATAGTCCCCATGCAAGGGATCTACATAGTCCCCATGCAAGGGACCTACATAGTCCCCATGCAAGGGGATCTACATAGTCCCCATGCAAGGGATCTACATAGTCCCCATGCAAGGGGATCTACATAGTCCCCATGCAAGGGGATCTACATAGTGCCCATGCAAGGGGATCTACATAGTCCCCATGCAAGGGGATCTACATAGTCCCCATGCAAGGGGATCTACATAGTCCCCATGCAAGGGATCTACATAGTCCCCATGCAAGGGATCTACATAGTCCCCATGCAAGGGATCTACATAGTCCCCATGCAAGGGGATCTACATAGTCCCCATGCAAGGGGATCTACATAGTCCCCATGCAAGGGATCTACATAGTCCCCATGCAAGGGATCTACATAGTCCCCATGCAAGGGGATCTACATAGTGCCCATGCAAGGGGACCTACATAGTCCCCATGCAAGGGATCTACATAGTCCCCATGCAAGGGGATCTACATAGTCCCCATGCAAGGGATCTACATAGTCCCCATGCAAGGGATCTACATAGTCCCCATGCAAGGGGATCTACATAGTGCCCATGCAAGGGGATCTACATAGTCCCCATGCAAGGGGATCTACATAGTCCCCATGCAAAGGGATCTACACACATAGTCCCCATGCAAGGGGATCTACATAGTCCCCATGCAAGGGGATCTACATAGTCCCCATGCAAAGGGATCTACATACATAGTCCCCATGCAAGGGGATCTACATAGTGCCCATGCAAGGGGATCTACATAGTCCCCATGCAAAGGGATCCACATACATAGTCCCCATGCAAGGGGATCTACATAGTCCCCATGCAAGGGGATCTACATAGTCCCCATGCAAGGGGATCTACATAGTGCCCATGCAAGGGGATCTACATAGTCCCCATGCAAGGGGATCTACATAGTGCCCATGCAAGGGGATCTACATAGTCCCCATGCAAAGGGATCTACATACATAGTCCCCATGCAAGGGGATCTACATAGTCCCCATGCAAAGGGATCCACATACATAGTCCCCATGCAAGGGGATCTACATAGTCCCCATGCAAAGGGATCTACACACATAGTCCCCATGCAAGGGGATCTACATAGTCCCCATGCAAAGGGATCTACATACATAGTCCCCATGCAAGGGGATCTACATAGTCCCCATGCAAGGGGATCTACATAGTCCCCATGCAAAGGGATCCACATACATAGTCCCCATGCAAGGGGATCTACATAGTCCCCATGCAAGGGGATCTACATACATAGTCCCCATGCAAGGGGATCTACATAGTCCCCATGCAAAGGGATCCACATACATAGTCCCCATGCAAGGGGATCTACATAGTCCCCATGCAAGGGGTTCTACATAGTCCCCATGCAAGGGGATCCACATACATAGTCCCCATGCAAGGGGATCTACATAGTCCCCATGCAAGGGGATCTACATAGTCCCCATGCAAAGGGATCTACATACATAGTCCCCATGCAAGGGGATCTACATAGTCCCCATGCAAGGGGATCTACATAGTCCCCATGCAAAGGGATCCACATACATAGTCCCCATGCAAGGGGATCTACATAGTCCCCATGCAAGGGGTTCTACATAGTCCCCATGCAAGGGGATCCACATACATAGTCCCCATGCAAGGGGATCTACATAGTCCCCATGCAAGGGGATCTACATAGTCCCCATGCAAAGGGATCTACATACATAGTCCCCATGGAAGGGGATCTACATAGTCCCCATGCAAAGGGATCTACATACATAGTCCCCATGGAAGGGGATCTACATAGTCCCCATGCAAAGGGATCCACATACATAGTCCCCATGCAAGGGGATCTACATAGTCCCCATGCAAGGGGATCTACATAGTCCCCATGCAAAGGGATCTACACACATAGTCCCCATGCAAGGGGATCTACATAGTCCCCATGCAAAGGGATCCACATACATAGTCCCCATGCAAGGGGATCTACATAGTCCCCATGCAAGGGGATCTACATAGTCCCCATGCAAAGGGATCTACATACATAGTCCCCATGGAAGGGGATCTACATAGTCCCCATGCAAAGGGATCTACATACATAGTCCCCATGGAAGGGGATCTACATAGTCCCCATGCAAGGGGTTCTACATAGTGCCCATGCAAGGGGATCTACATAGTCCTCATGCAAAGGGATCTACATACATAGTCCCCATGCAAGGGGATCTACATAGTCCCCATGCAAAGGGATCTACATACATAGTCCCCATGCAAGGGGATCTACATAGTCCCCATGCAAGGGGATCTACATAGTCCCCATGCAAAGGGATCTACACACATAGTCCCCATGCAAGGGGATCTACATAGTCCCCATGCAAGGGGATCTACATAGTCCCCATGCAAAGGGATCTACACACATAGTCCCCATGCAAGGGGATCTACATAGTCCCCATGCAAGGGGATCTACATAGTCCCCATGCAAAGGGATCTACACACATAGTCCCCATGCAAGGGGATCTACATAGTCCCCATGCAAGGGGATCTACATAGTCCCCATGCAAAGGGATCTACACACATAGTCCCCATGCAAGGGGATCTACATAGTCCCCATGCAAGGGGATCTACATAGTCCCCATGCAAAGGGATCTACATACATAGTCCCCATGCAAAGGGATCTACATAGTCCCCATAGTCCTACCAATTTCGGAACTCCGTACGTCGCCGTATTTTTTCAGCGAGACACTCCCATAAAACGCATTTTTTTCCCTTTTAATTTGTAAATCAAACTCATGCTTCGCAAACATACTTTTTGCGAGAGGAAATTGATTCGAGTTGGTTGATTTGAAAAATATAGTAACGAAATGCACTCCACTGCTAAATTTTTTTGAATAAACCATTTTTTTCATGCTTACGCTTTAATGGGCTAAGTTCCAACGCTATTTCATGGTAGATATTATCAGATAGAAAGAATACATTCTAAACTAATATTCTCGTATTGAATGTAAGCAATGATAGGCCATCAGGATTAAACTTTTCATAGACCCATAGTAGGCTTATCGGATAAAAATTTGCGATTATAACTTCAGTATTCGTGTATGGGAAAGAATAATAATGACAACTATTTATTTAACAGAAGGTATTTCAAGTTTTAAGATCGATAAACTCGTGGGTAGATGTATGATGCATAGCACAGGGTGTTTTTTAAATACAGGACCCAAAAAAAACATCAATAACTTTTGAAACAATGAATGGGCTTTTGAAAACAAATCGGGAGTAAAATCCCGAGTTCATTCATCCGTTCATTGTGCCAAAAGTTATTGAAATTTTTCTCGGGTCCCGTATTTAAAAAATACACCCGTATAATATTTCAGTGTCTAGGTATTTTTTCTTGTTGTCAATTTCTCCAATTTATTTAAGAATTACTAATTTTCATTCGAGTATGTGCCGGGAGCGTATTTACCTTGGATTAAACCATCAGGATTAAACTTTTATAAACGGAAGCGCACGTTACTGCTCGCGTTGACGCCAAAAGTAAAAGTAAAAATAAATGCTGCAGATAAATCGAGTGAAAATGTCTTTACTTTACAAGGAATGAATTTAAAAGATATTGAAAATACAAGTCAACCCTTTCTTAAGTCAATAGCAGGAATGAAATGAGTTCAATCTTATCTAAACGTAACAATAAAAAAGTAATTGTGCGTAGGGTTATAGAAACACATCTAATTTTAAAGTATTCGAAATACCCCTATTCACAATTTCCGGAATCGACGTTCCCTCATTTCAGCTAGTTTTCAATCCTCTCTGCAGGTAGAACTCCGACCTATTCAAGGTTATTTCTTGGCGTGAACTATGACTTCAACAAGAACTTCACAGTTCCGTTTCGTGTAGCCTTGCTTTTATCGCACAGCTACAAATATGCTCGCATGCACTACTTTTTAACTTTTAGGTATTCTAGTAGCCACACAATTAATTCAATAAAACTCTATTCTTCCTCCTCAATGTCGATGACTGAAAATGCGGTCTGTTTCTTACTGACTCGTCAAGGCCACCTCCTCAAATCTCCTCCTGCAACAGCAATTCACGAAAAAAAGATTACAAGATCCCTCTCCCTGGTAGCCGAGGTCACGGCGTCCGCAAAACTTTGACTAGAAACTGAATGACGCAGGGGAGATGTACAATACGACCGCATCCTGTCGACCGTATTCATTCGGCGAAAACCAGGAAATGGTGTAGAAGAGCAAACAAATTAAAATGGATTTGTATTAATGCAATTCCATGAAATCTAGTTCACTTGCACGATATCCCTGTCCACTGTGATGAAAATTTGTCCTCCTCAGTTCCACCAAAATATCTTTCTTTTCATCTCAAAACTCAGCAATAGTTCGGACACAAGTTATGAGAGGTGCCGTGGAATAGCATTTCTGCCTCTATCGGAACTGTCAGTTACTAAAATTTTCGAATATTTTTTGAAGATTGGGCTGTCATAATAATTCCAGGGGTTCTAATTTACTTCGTGCGAGATTTAACAATCTTGTTTGCTTCATGCGAGCGGGTCAATGTCGATTTTAAATTATTAGTGTAACAGAACTAACTATTTTTTTATCATTTTTATTCGTACCCCCAAAGCGACTCATGATTACCTTGATAGAAACTTGCGAGGGATCAGAATTATTTGTACCTTTTTAGTAACTTTGAAACGACAATTTTTTTTTGAGCGATGACGTTCACACATGGAGTACGCTTCATTTGTTGCATGTCACTTTCGAAAATGAGAGGGTATTGATTTTGATAAGAAATTACTGTTAATCAAATGCATGGATAAATACTGTGGAATTTTTCATACGGCAGAAAAATGAAGCTTGTGTGAGTTGTTTACCCTCAAATTAAAATACTCGCATAAGAATATTTCATTTTCCTGGTTTCCAAATATAGAAAAGTCAAAAGACACTATTTTAGAAACTTCATTTGGGCATAGAAGGCCACAAATAGGCGCACGAAGTATGACATTTCTCGTTCTACTTAGTGATGAATGAAAGTTAGGCTATCGATCAATTGCAGCAACCACGAGGGATGTGTTTCTGAAACGGTGTTGGCTTCTCAGATTTTGTTTCGTTAGACAACGTACGGAAAACAAAAGTCCATGTACGTCTTGCGTTTCAAATTTAGGTGTTTCAAGCGCTGCACGGGAAATTATAAATGCATTTTGGATCAATAAAATTATTAACAACACTATGAATAAAAGGATTTTTGAAGTTACCTATGACGTGAAAGAGTTGGTTTACCATTCACTGTGATGATCAAATATTATTATGTACGATCATAATGTAAGTTTGTAAGTTTCATAATGTAATGTTTAGTCCGCTTATGGTGCATTTATTACAATTTTTAAGGTTTCAGATAGCAATTTTAAGGGCGATGTCGTTTTCTGTTCTTGCTCACTTCTGTTATTCACTCAGTAAACTTCCATTGTGCATCGCTGATACACCTCATGGCAAGTTGTTCCCCTCACACACAGGGAGCATTGGGCCTCTGAAATTCACGAATGCGTAATTATTTAAGGCCAGCCTTTTTTCAAGCATTCTCGAGAGGACAAACAAAAGAACACCGGAAGAACAGAGACGTATGCCCCCAGTGCTCGCTCCAGGTCACGTGTGCCATCATTTGGTTGTTGAAATTAAATAAAAAATCGAAGGACTTTTTGATCATTATGGGAGGAGGGTCTCGTGAAGAAGCAAGCAGAGATCGTGTCCTGTTTTATAAAGCAGGTGAATGAATTGATGAAGAGCCATAGAACTGTACAGAGTGCAAGAAAAAAATGTATTCGTCCTCTGACTAACGGTTTCACTTGTATGTTTTGTTTTAACTTCAGGTTCTTCTAAGTTTTCCTTTAAGAGATTTAAATTTCCGAAATTTGATGTTCTTTTTCTTTATTTAACGTGTTGGACTTGTACCTATGTCAATAAACACTTACATAAAAACAAAACACATTAGTACTGGGCTGTCAAGGGGCGAGTACATTACATTATGATACTCTTTAGTTATTTTATCGGGATACCCTGTACTTATTATGCTGGGATGCCCTTAAGTTATTATATAACAATACTCTGTTGTTATCACATCGGGATACCCTATAGTTATTATATCGGGATACTCTGTAGTTATTATATCGGGATACTCTCAAGTTATTATTTCGGGATACCCTGTAGTTATTATATCGGGATACGTTGTAGTTATTCAATTCTCTGAGATGCGATATTATGACAATGGAGCTCAAATAAAGTAGAAAATTGGCTGCATCTCCAGGAACTGGAAGCATGGCATAAGGAAATAGAAGCAGGGATGCGCCCAGCAATACTATAGACAGCAGGACAAAGTGCAGCGGTGCGTGGAAGCGAACGATTCAAAAGCCGTCCCATGAAGTGCTAGGCCGTGCAAGCTATAATGGTGCTAATGCAACGAAAGTTTGGTGATAAATGGGATTTTATTCAAACGTATGAAGGAAACGAATAGAAGAAATGAAAGGCGCAACAATGAAGGATGTAAATGAAGTGAGTGTCTGTTCAGGTTACGGATATTCGACTGGGTGAACCGGTGTAAAAATAAGAACAAGGTTTTAAAGTTTACTCAAGTTGAACATATGAAATGAAGTGATATTTAGAGCGGGACACTTTAATGCACGAAATTAAGAATAGATTACAAAATAGAACTAAATAATAAATACGGACGCCAAGACAGCTATAAGTAATGACATTAAACAATATTAATTTCGAGCAATTCCCAGTAAAGTAAACAGAGAAACTATGCAAGAAGGCGAACAAGTAAAGGCCAAGAGAATGGACTGCTTCGAGCTGGCCAGATGGCAGCTTCTAAGGTAGGCCGTAAAGTTGTAGATCGACGCGAAGTCAAGTCCACAAAAGTCGCAATCATAGGAGCCAGGAAAATTATCTGGCTTCCGGAAACAGCCACCCGCAGTCTCTGGCACTCTTCGGCTGTCAACTCGGAGTTGCGTAGAACGAGTGAACGACTATTCTTCTTAACATATAGGAACCCGGTCAGATTGTGGCTGGAACTTGCCAGAGTATCTCAGTGTGGGGGACGACTGGAGACCTCACTGATGAACAATCAAAACCAAGCTGTTACACACTAGAACATGAAAATGAAAATATTGGAAATATTGTCAGGGCTATACCGGATAAATAAAGCACATCAGTGTCCTAAAAGAAAACGCACCTCCGCCTCGAGCGGTGACTGCTGAAGCTATGAATGGATTCCTAGTTCTCCCTGACTAAATAAGAAAAGATGTTGCGTTCAGCACGCGTTTTCTTCCGACGCAAAATTACAGTAAGAAAGACCGATGAAAAGCAAGCTGAAGTACAACACCGGGCGACATAAAATAAGAAAGAGTATAACCCGAAAACATTAATTCCCACAGCTTTCCATTCCTTGACAGTGTCTTAGACAAGGAAGGACGATTCCAGTGGCGCATGCTTAATTTCAATTGAAAATAGCCAGAGAAATGCAGTTGCAAGGGAAAATTACGAACAAATGTTAACGGTGGAGGGAATGAGGGAGCTATATAAAGTAAAATGAAATTTATGGAAATAACTAAGATGTAATGTAGATTAATATTGTTCTTTGGTTTAGTCGTAGTGCGGTGCCACTTGATTTTGAAAGTTGTAGACGCCGAGAACCCAAAGTGTATAGATTTACAGCCTAATTATTTTTGTATTTGTTTGGCATGATTTTTGGTATACGATGTTACGTGTGCTGCTATAATGGAGACGCATGAATATTCTCTTGCAATATTTATCGAACAGCAGGATGCTGTCAATTTAATTTACTAAGGGGCTCAAAAGAATGGGCTAGAGCAAGAGCGTCGTAAGAGATTAATATTTCAATATTCACAACAATATTGCACTGCATCTGTCTCACACGTGTTGCTGACTCTCCTGCTTGCGCTCAGGGGTCTAGGTTTCAAACAAATTACGTCGTCGTAGCTGTATGGTTAGAAGCTAAGTTCTTTAGCGTAGTGTCGGCTACGCTGCGTTGTCGAGCGTAGCACGGCCAAATGGCAGTATTTAGCTTATAGAAATTGCGTTCTTAGTTTTAGCGCTGCAATAGATATTTCCTTGGTTTCCATAGAGATATTTACAGCATTGCCTTGTTTACTTTAGAGACATTGCGTTCTTAGTTTTAGCGCTACAATATATATTTACTTGGTTTCCCTAGAGATATTTACAGCATTGCCATATTTACTTTAGAGAAAGTACGTTCCCAGTTTGAGAACCGCAGTGTAAATTGTCCTGGTTACCATGGAACATATTCAGGACATAGCCCTATTTACTTAAGAGGTGTTACGTTCCTAGTACAAGCTACGACCATATCAATTGTCGTTTCCTTGGAGATATCCACGAGCGGAGCAGCACCGAGACGCTGAGATTTTCCCCGGCTCTTGCGCTGTTCCCCTTGCTGAAATCTATTCATTTTCACGAGGTCGATGATTGAGTCTCTATTGGCAACAGCTGACGAGGCAGTGTTTCAGCTGGGGTTTAGCATATCGACACCGTGGGCTTGCACTGCACTTCTGTTAACCAAAGTTGTGTTCTACATCACAGCGTTATCCAGAGCATGTTCAATGTTCATTTTGTTCTGGTACAATTGAATTCCAAGGAGGCGAGTTTGGTTTGTCGGAGATTCTTCGATGCAGTTTCAGTCTTTGTTAAAGAAGGAGAATTTTTTTTGACCCACAGAGGGAATGACATTAATACGCGTGGTAGTAAATGCCTTTCTGAGTTGAAAAATTTTCCCAAGCTTTTGAAAAAGCACAGGCGAAAGAATATCTTTTTTTAAACCAGTGTTTGAAAATTGAAAATCTTGTAAAAACTCGTAAAAGACTTTGAGTGATATGTTTCATCTATAAATATAAGCATTTTATTAAGACTCTATGCACGACCATTTCTATCGCTCGTAAGCGGCAAATTTTAGAGAATTGAATTATGTTTCAAGAATATTTGAGTCAAGTTGAAAATATTCTGGAAACATAATTAGTTTGGCGGAGATTTGTTCACGTTATGACCAAGCATTTTTTTCTATTTAAGGTTTTTAATATTTTTTCTTTCATCATTTTTCATTCCTGAACGCGCATTATTGCTGAGCTATACAGAGCGAGCCGGACAAACCTACAAATTGCTGAGTCACTGCACGAGGTGAAGTTCAAGGATCATCACACATTGCGTCAGCGTGCGATCGTGCCCCAACCGTAGATTTCTCTCCATGAGAACATTTCTCACTCCCCCAATATCAACAAGTTTCTCAAAGCAATGTTCAAACGAAGTACCCAAAAACAATGTCGATGTAGAAGTTAGACAGGAAGTCAATATGAATAAGAAAACGACGAGGAACATTGTGAAAACTATCCAAAATTGTATCCCAAAGCTGCAAAAACTAACACACCTCTGAAGTGAAAAAGAATGACTGGTGCTTTGGTTCTTCTACAGTCAAATCCAACAAAAGAACACTCACTGTTGGCATCAAGAGCTTAGTTGGGAAATTTTTCCCCACTGTGGAAAATTTCAATGTACCGGCTGATTCCGTTGCAGACTCACAACACTGAAATAACATTTGAACAGTCAAAATTTCCAGCTCAGGTGCATCTCTTTTCACTTATATTAATAGATAAAGTGCACAAGTGAGTCCATATTCGTACATTGGTTATCCGTGTTTGATTCGTGAGCTTACTGAAGCTGAAAGGCTTCACAAAAACACTTGCTCACTTTCCAACAAAACAACACACCTCCTCACCCACCAAACCGGACCCAAGATTGATGGGACCATTTTATTGAGGGGTAAAAACAAGGCAATGCGATCCATTAAACTCCTGTTTTCCACTTATAGGGAATTTTTGGTTGTTGTCTCTGCCGGACTTTGAAGCCTACTACTGACACTCTAAAGTGCTGAGCTAAAGAAAAAGGGGGAAAATTTTTCAAGACATGCGGCTATCGTTCGAGTCTCGTTCAAAAACTTAATTGCAAAACAAAAATCTTTTAATGAAATTTTAAATCTTGACCTTTACGTAGTGCATGCACGTGAGGGCACTGGAAAAAATCGCTGCGAAAGAAATTTAAAAGCTACGAATGAATTGAACTTGGCAGAATAATTTTATTCATAGCAACCGAATTAAGCTTTACCAGGAAATATGAAGAATTTTACACTTCCTGAAAATAAAATATACTTTAGGTGACAATAATTTTCCTCCAGATACACGAATCACAGTTTTTTCCTAGACATATTGCTTGCTATGTTCAATTTCGAAAAAAACAACAATTTCACAGGCGTTCACACTGCAGAAGTTAAACAAGAGCCATATTGATATGAGCTTCATGATATCGGCCGGACACTTTTTGTGCTTCTTCAGAGTACAAAAAAAATTTGCCGACCAATTTTCTCGCTTTCAAACTTACCACCTCATGTATATGTTGTACCACACCTCATCTATATGTTGTACCACACCTCCTGTATATGTTGTACCACACCTCCTGTATATGTTGTACCACACCTCCTGTATATGTTGTACCACACCTCCTGTATATGTTGTACCACACCTCATGTATATGTTGTACCACACCTCCTGTATATGTTGTACCACACCTCCTGTATATGTTGTACCACACCTCCTGTATATGTTGTACCACACCTCCTGTATATGTTGTACCACACCTCCTGTATATGTTGTACCACACCTCATGTATATGTTGTACCACACCTCCTGTATATGTTGTACCACACCTCCTGTATATGTTGTACCACACCTCATGTATATGTTGTACCACACCTCCTGTATATGTTGTACCACACCTCCTGTATATGTTGTACCACACCTCCTGTATATGTTGTACCACACCTCATGTATATGTTGTACCACACCTCCTGTATATGTTGTACCACACCTCCTGTATATGTTGTACCACACCTCCTGTATATGTTGTACCACACCTCCTGTATATGTTGTACCACACCTCCTGTATATGTTGTACCACACCTCCTGTATATGTTGTACCACACCTCCTGTATATGTTGTACCACACCTCCTGTATATGTTGTACCACACCTCCTGTATATGTTGTACCACACCTCATGTATATGTTGTACCACACCTCCTGTATATGTTGTACCACACCTTCTGTATATGTTGTACCACACCTCCTGTATATGTTGTACCACACCTCCTGTATATGTTGTACCACACCTCCTGTATATGTTGTACCACACCTTCTGTATATGTTGTACCACACCTCCTGTATATGTTGTACCACACCTCCTGTATATGTTGTACCACACCTCCTGTATCTGTTGTACCACACCTCCTGTATATGTTGTACCACACCTCCTGTATATGTTGTACCACACCTCCTGTATATGTTGTACCACACCTCCTGTATATGTTGTACCACACCTCCTGTATAATTATGTTGTACCACACCTCCTGTATATGTTGTACCACACCTCCTGTATATGTTGTACCACACCTCCTGTGTATGTTGTACCACACCTCCTGTATATGTTGTACCACACCTCCTGTATATGTTGTACCACACCTCCTGTATATGTTGTACCACACCTCCTGTGTATGTTGTACCACACCTCCTGTATATGTTGTACCACACCTCCTGTATATGTTGTACCACACCTCCTGTGTATGTTGTACCACACCTCCTGTGTATGTTGTACCACACCTCCTGTGTATGTTGTACCACACCTCCTGTATATGTTGTACCACACCTCCTGTATATGTTGTACCACACCTCCTGTATATGTTGTACCACACCTCCTGTGTATGTTGTACCACACCTCCTGTATATGTTGTACCACACCTCCTGTGTATGTTGTACCACACCTCCTGTATATGTTGTACCACACCTCCTGTATATGTTGTACCACACCTCCTGTATATGTTGTACCACACCTCCTGTATATGTTGTACCACACCTTCTGTATATGTTGTACCACACCTCCTGTATATGTTGTACCACACCTCCTGTATATGTTGTACCACACCTCCTGTATATGTTGTACCACACCTCCTGTATATGTTGTACCACACCTCCTGTATATGTTGTACCACACCTCCTGTATATGTTGTACCACACCTCCTGTATATGTTGTACCACACCTCCTGTATATGTTGTACCACACCTCCTGTGTATGTTGTACCACACCTCCTGTATATGTTGTACCACACCTCATGTATATGTTGTACCACACCTCCTGTATATGTTGTACCACACCTCCTGTATATGTTGTACCACACCTCCTGTATATGTTGTACCACACCTCCTGTATATGTTGTACCACACCTCCTGTATATGTTGTACCACACCTCCTGTATATGTTGTACCACACCTCCTGTATATGTTGTACCACACCTCCTGTATATGTTGTACCACACCTCCTGTATATGTTGTACCACACCTCCTGCATATGTTGTACCACACCTCCTGTATATGTTGTACCACACCTCCTGCATATGTTGTACCACACCTCCTGTATATGTTGTACCACACCTCCTGTATATGTTGTACCACACCTCCTGTATATGTTGTACCACACCTCCTGTATATGTTGTACCACACCTCCTGCATATGTTGTACCACACCTCCTGTATATGTTGTACCACACCTCCTGTATATGTTGTACCACACCTTCTGTATATGTTGTACCACACCTCCTGTATATGTTGTACCACACCTCCTGTATATGTTGTACCACACCTCATGTATATGTTGTACCACACCTCCTGTATATGTTGTACCACACCTCCTGTATATGTTGTACCACACCTCCTGCATATGTTGTACCACACCTCATGTATATGTTGTACCACACCTCCTGTATATGTTGTACCACACCTCCTGTATATGTTGTACCACACCTCCTGTATATGTTGTACCACACCTCCTGTATATGTTGTACCACACCTCCTGTATATGTTGTACCACACCTCATGTATATGTTGTACCACACCTCCTGTATATGTTGTACCACACCTCCTGTATATGTTGTACCACACCTCCTGTATATGTTGTACCACACCTCCTGTATATGTTGTACCACACCTCCTGTATATGTTGTACCACACCTCCTGTATATGTTGTACCACACCTCCTGTATATGTTGTACCACACCTCCTGTATATGTTGTACCACACCTCCTGTATATGTTGTACCACACCTCCTGCATATGTTGTACCACACCTCCAGTATATGTTGTACCACACCTCCTGCATATGTTGTACCACACCTCCTGTATATGTTGTACCACACCTCCTGTATATGTTGTACCACACCTCCTGTATATGTTGTACCACACCTCCTGTATATGTTGTACCACACCTCCTGCATATGTTGTACCACACCTCCTGTATATGTTGTACCACACCTCCTGTATATGTTGTACCACACCTCCTGTATATGTTGTACCACACCTCCTGTATATGTTGTACCACACCTCCTGTATATGTTGTACCACACCTCCTGTATATGTTGTACCACACCTCCTGTATATGTTGTACCACACCTCCTGTATATGTTGTACCACACCTCCTGCATATGTTGTACCACACCTCCTGTATATGTTGTAACACACCTCCTGTATATGTTGTACCACACCTCATGTATATGTTGTACCACACCTCATGTATATGTTGTACCACACCCACACCTCCTGTATATGTTGTACCACATCTCCTGTATCTGTTGTACCACACCTCCTGTATCTGCTGTACCACACCTCCTGTATATGTTGTACCACACCTCCTGTATATGTTGTACCACACCTCCTGTATCTGTTGTACCACACCTCCTGTATCTGCCATACCACTCTGAAGAAAAATGGACAAATTTATTGGAGTCACCAAATGAACTGCGTAATGCAACTTTCGAAAATATTTCATCTCGCCTCTAAAGTTGGAGCCAAAACTTTGGGTTGATTGCACCATAAGCACTGCACGCACTGCACGCACTGCATGCACTGCACGCACTGCACGCACTGCACGCACTGCACGCACTGCACGCACTGCACGCACTGCACGCACTGCACGCACAGGCTACACACTGCACTCACGCGGCTGACTTGAAGTCATTGCATCTGCGGCTGCACCAAATGATTCCAAATTCATCTGTTTTAACATCGTATGGCAACATTTTTAAAACTTTTCAGTCTTGCTTAGGATGTGATGTGTAGAAGGTTCTCTTCTATTTTTTGTATCAATGGAGAAGTTTTCAGTTCACATTTAGAGCGTAATCTTTACGTGGTCGGATGATACGCCATGACAGTAAAGTGTGGTATCGAATTACCGTAAATGGGACTTTAAATGAATGCTAATAGAATAATAAAATATTGTATTTTAAAATATTTGAAATTAACTTCAATTTGTTTAAATAAAATTTAATTTAACTTAATTAAAATTTAATTTAACATAATTGAAATTTAATTTAACTTAATAAAAATTTGATTGAACTCAATTAAAATTTAATTGAACTTGATTAAAGTTTAATTTAACTTAATTAAAATTTAATTTAATTTAACTAAAATGTATTTTATTATTTTTAAAATATGATATTTTATTGAATAAAATATCGCAATGTATACGAGAGTCACTCAAGAGTTATATTTATTTCCCATTCGACAGCTGAGTTTTGCATTGATGCACCTACGGCGATAACCATATTTTTACAGTGACTCTTCGCAATGCATTGCGTTGAGAAGGGCTCACGTTTTCGTATACCTTCTAGGTTGGTAGAAGGTTTCAATAGTTTTGAAGTCACTTTTGCTTCGTATCTCGTTCCAAGCAAGGGGAAGATTTCTTAAAGTTTCCATGAGCCGTCCAAAGAAGTATAGGAAGTTTAACTCACGAGGTAGTTTGCTCTGAAAAAACTATACGTAAAATGCGATATCTCAAATTCCTCATAAACTATAGAGGGCCGAGGTATTTTGTTACGATGAATAATTTAAATAATGCGATAACTTCAGTTGATCATAAAATCGAGGGCTGAAGTCGTTTGCTCAGAGATATTGCACGTATAATGCGATAAATACAGTTGATCATAAAATCGAGTGTGAAGAAACTTTGCTGAGGCTTAGGACCACTCAACTGTCTCTCGTACCGAGGCTCGTGTCCCGAGACCGATCATGACTTCTCCTCTGTAGAGCAGGATACATTTCCTCATCTTAATCTCTTCCTGAGGAAAGCTGAGCACGACATTCCTTAGATGTGCTTCTGAGTATAAAGAGGAAGTTTTAATTATTACTCCCTAGTTAAGAAAAACTTGCATTTCTCGCACCAAGACTGCGCTGCAGGCCTTAAAAGCCGCGATATGGACGGCTGTCTTTACTAATTATTCAGCAATGAAGGAAAAATGGGAAAACTCAGCCTCATTTTGGGCGCCATTTACAATCACTGGATAGCATGCCTTGAGGTAATACGGATATTTATTCAGATCAAAATATTTATTATTATTTAGTTATTTATTCAGACATTTATTCAGTTCGTGGGTAGATCCAAATGAACCAGAGTTAGCAAAGTGTAAAGCAGAATAATGTTACACTCTAATTAGTTGCTGTAAACTGTCTTTTTCTGAACTTTCTTGCTGGACATTTGCAATGGAGAGACAATTTTTAACGCTGCATCCATGTGTCATTTAGAGCTGTATTTAGCTAATTAATTATTTGTATCTAATTTTTCCATGGTTTTTGTTCAAGTTTTCTCCGTGGTCCTGATACTTTTGAATGAATTGTGTTCAGTAGCGCATTCGCTAAAGTAAACTTTTACATTTTGAAATAAAAGTAGATAGTTTCTCTTTGATTTATTTTCCTTTGCGCATCCCGCAAAACTCATGATCTCGTTAGCAAATACATTTTGATTAGGACTCGTTCGCATCAATTTGTGGTATTTTACGAATGATTCTCATTTCCGCAGCATTTCTATTATAACATCAGTCACTTGTTATTTCACCTACTATTTCGACTATACATTGCCAAGTCAGTCATTATCAAGTTAACTCTGCGTCTTCACAAATACTGTGATGACGTCAGAGCGATTGCTTTGTTTCATGTAAACTCTGGGTCTTCACAAAATACTGTGATGACGTCAGAGCGATTGCTTTGTTTCATGTAAACTCTGCGTTTTCACAAAATACTGTGATGACGTCAGAGCGATTGCTTTGTTTCATGTAAACTCTGGGTCTTCACAAAATACTGTGATGACGTCAGAGCGATTGCTTTGTTTCATGTAAACTCTGCGTTTTCACAAAATACTGTGATGACGTCAGAGCGATTGCTTTGTTTCATGTAAACTCTGGGTCTTCACAAAATACTGTGATGATGTCAGAGCGATTGCTTTGTTTCATGTAAACTCTGCGTTTTCACAAAATACTGTGATGACGTCAGAGCGATTGCTTTGTTTCATGTAAACTCTGGGTCTTCACAAATTACTGTGATGACGTCAGAGCGATTGCTTTGTTTCATGTAAACTCTGCGTTTTCACAAAATACTGTGATGACGTCAGAGCGATTGCTTTGTTTCATTTAAACTCTGTGTCTTCACAAAACACTGTGATGACGTCAGAGCGGCTGTTGTACTTTATCGTGGCTTAGACTCGCAAAGCTCGCCTTGATTGCTTCAGTTCGGCACTTGGCCAATTTGTTTGCCAAGCAACACATTTTACGCTAGACTGAATTACGTCCTGATGATATTTCTCAGCGACACAAGATCGAAGGACAGCCCTGTCACGATACTATGCTCTTGTTAAGCACGTAACTTGAAACCCCCGACAGCAAGAGAAAGAAAAATAAAGATATGAAACACACAGTCAGAGAGTGGGACAGAAAGGTAGGAAATCAACAGTGTTTACTTGGTGTGTACTTCGCGATTCCGAGCTGACAAGCATGGGGAGAATAATAAACATTGAAAGATTAAAATGGGTTTTATTTCTAAGAAATACGTGGATTGAAGAGAGGGAAACATTTCGACGAAATAATGAAAATGCGCACCATTGCACTAATGCAAGATGCTCATGATTTTAACGACATGGTAATACTATACGACACAATGAGAAAACCACACCTTGGCTGTCTAGGCAGATGACCGCCACAAATCGTACTTTGCGTGCACTTCGTGACGGCATGACTGGGCCAACATGAGCATGAAATGAGCGGGTTAACATGAGCAACATAATGAGACACACAAAGAACGAGAAATATGCTCTCCTTACTACAATGAACGCTAGCGCAACAATTTCAGGATTACTACAAGGTAACTTCCCGCACTATGCATAAAATCAGCAGACATAGTCGATGAATGGGCTAGCATGAACACGAAACATTTGGGGATAATGCAATATATAAAATCAAAGAACTTTGCTTACCACAAGGTGTTCAAAAATTAGTAAACACTTCGCATCACGTACCCTCTAAACTCTTGCTTTGTGACCGAAACACATCCTCCTGCTAAGTGCACAACACCACAATAAAAAAACACAAATCAATTTTATAAATTGCGCGCCGCTTTGAATGACGTATTCTGTGTACGGCTCTGCACTCGAATTTCACTTTAGATCACTGTTTTTCAGAGTTCTCAATAATACAAATTCAACTCTTCTGCGGTGAGTGCAGGCACCACCTAAGTTTCGTTCCCGTCAAGTTTTGAAGGGTTACCGCTGCCAGGCTCCCTCGCCGCTGCCGCTCCATTACAGGTGTAGACCGGCGCTGAAGATCTGAGATGCTGCGCCCAGAGAGCTCGTAGCTTGCACTCTTGGCTGTCACTGCCCGAACAGCTTAATCACTGTGGAATTTGCGGCTTATGGTTTTTCCTTTGAAGACTTGGCAGCAGTGTGAGCTTAATTGGCAAGCTGCATTTTCTTGCTAGCTCGAAGTCGCTGTAGAAACTGACATTTACGTTCTCTCGGGCGAACGATTTACACATTTTTACGTGCCGTTGTCACCTCGAAGTTGTTGCGTTTCGAGCGGAATTTGATGCCCAGCCCGTGATTTTCCGTGCGGGTGCTTGTTGCAGGTTACTACTTCGGCGATTGTAGTGTGCATCCCGGACGTTGTTCGTGTACTCAGATCACGCACACCTTCTCCTCTCGGATCCCACGAAAACAGCCCCACGAATTGTCCTTGTCGTCCGCTTATGTATCGTCGCTTCCTTTCTTTTCCAGAAAGTTCGTGACTCTTCTTTGCAAAGATTACGTGTTTCTCTTATGATTGGTGGAAATCTTGCTTGTTTCGGGGGTGCCGAAATGTAACTGGTGAGTTCTCTGACACACCCACACGCGTGATCCCTTCCAGAGCGCTGATTGGCCGAAGAGATGCGGTGCTTGCCGAGGTGCGAGGGTTCCCGCGCCTACGTATGTGTGCTGTGCGTTTTGTGTTGTGTGTGTGTGTTGTGTGGGTGTGTTGGCTTGAGATTTGTGTTCGGGTGCAAGACTGTGTGTTTGTGGACGCCTAAACTTTAGTAAGTTTGGGCGAAACGCTGACCACTTGAGCTCGACAGATATTTATGGCCCGCCTCTTCGAAACTTGAGAACAACGCTGTTCTTTTGCTTAGAACAGAGAAAAATCGCCTTTACGCATATATCGGTATTCGCACGCTCAAGCCAAAGCCAACGGTTTTTCACATTCCCAAGTGTCACAGCGACTCACGGGATTTAGCCAAAAGATATCTATGAAAAAATATTATCTAATTTGAATATAGCTTTACGTGATATAGCCAAAAACATATCATGTGATATAAACATACATATTACAGATATAAACATACATATTTCATGACAGCCCTGTGTTGACGCTATCTTGCTTTGAATCGTTTTCGGAGTCAATTATTTAAAATTGTTCCTTTTTTACACCAAATTTCACAGTGCACTACACTAGACATCATTACCAACCCCATCAGCAAAAATTGGAAGTAAATTTTGTCATAGTTTGTTGAATATTTAATTAATTTTTTTTAACTTCGCAGCTTAACTTTCTTACCGCCTGCATACATGTTTTTCGCCATCCAAATAATTAAGTCGCTTAGGCGGCGAAAAACACGCATGCTCTGGCGAAAAAGTTAGACTGGGAATTAACGTGATAGAACTGCGTCACTTGTATTACTTAATCACTCATACTACAAGACTTACAGGCGTAGTCAACTTAATGATCTTTGACGACACGGCAGGAGTTCATTTTATCTTGAACTTCTGAAAAAAATGTAAATTCGGAATGCAAAAATATTGTAATTTATTTCTCGATTATTTTCTCATTTATTTCTAGGAAAAGTATATCGTTATCGTATCTGGAGTAGAGAAAAGCTTATTTTCACAACTGAAAGTATTTTTATATTTCATAAGTAATCTATACGTTTTATTCAGGGTCTTTTCCGTTTAGCGTGTTTCAATTTTGCATTATTAATACCAAATGATGTTAAAATAATTATTTCCAATCGTTTATTCATACTTCAGTTGCTTTAGACTATGCGTACCTGATATAAGCGCACCATCATTTTCTTATATCTTCGTTTCACATCTTAACTATGCAAAATATTCATGCACTTCTCCAATAAAAAGGGAAAGTAGGTCTGAATATTTACTGCTTCTATCCTCATTTAATTTGAATAGCCTTTCCCCTAACCGGTCGCACAGCTCCTTGCTGTCGTTTAGACGTTTCTGCTTCTTTCTTGAGTTTTACATACATAAACGAAATTAGCAAATTTTCAACATAAGTATCTCATATATCTCAATGAAGATCTAAACGATAAGTAAAATTAAATTTTAAAGAAACATCAATACAAATGTTATATATTCTAACGAGCAAACGGCTCAGTGCCATCAAACAACCTTGCAAAAATCTCTGTCTATATTTAATATAAAACATGACTCAAATTAATCGTCTAACCATCAGGTGTACGAGTGCTTAAATCCTGTGATGGAGTATAAAAATGATACCTAATTAAATGCACGTCAATGTGCAGCGAAAAATATAATTGTACTTTGATAACAAAAAAATTTGGAGTCCATATTTGTTATAAGCCCACACAACTAACTCAAACCCTAACGTTTGCGCGGTCGCAATCTGGGGCAGGGTTTTATACCAAGTGGTTGATAACAAGTTGATAACAAGTTGATAACAAGTTGATAACAAAATGATAACAAGTTGATAACAAGTTGATAACAAGTTGATAACAAGTTGATGACATGTTGATAACAAGTTGATAACAAGTTGATAACAAGTTGATAACAAGTTGATAACAAGTTGATAACAAGTTGATGACAAGTTGATAACAAGTTAATACAAAATAATTCACGCAACGAACAGTATCGTTAAGACGACGTTTGTGATTCAAAATTGCGCCCCTATGAACTCTAGTGCTGATGCGTCTCATGGCGAGCGGGTAGGTCAGCTTCGATTTCTTTAATTGGGTTTGCCCTACTTATAAAACACGGGTATTTTTGAAGTAGTGTAGAAGTATGTTTAAGAAATAGAAAGTCAAGTAAAAATGCTGCCGTTTTTAAAATATAAACTACTACGAGAACCTTATCAGTTATTTCAAATGTATCGTTTTGATGGAAATACGACTATACAGAGTGTCCGCTAAATAAGAGTATACAGGGTGTCCGCTAAATAAGAGTATACAGGGTGTCCGCTAAATAAGGGTATACAGGGTGTCCGCTAAATAAGGGTATACAGGGTGTCCGCTAAATAAGAGTATACAGGGTGTCCGCTAAATAAGGGTATGCAGGGTGTCCGCTAAATAAGGGTATACAGGGTGTCCGCTAAATAAGGGTATACAGGGTGTCCGCTAAATAAGGGTATACAGGGTGTCCGCTAAATAAGAGTATACAGGGTGTCCGCTAAATAAGGGTATACAGGGTGTCCGCTAAATAAGAGTATACAGGGTGTCCGCTAAATAAGAGTATACAGGGTGTCCGCTAAATAAGAGTATACAAGGTGTCCGCTAAATAAGGGTACACAGGGTGTCCGCTAAATAAGAGTATACAGGGTGTCCGCTAAATAAGGGTATACAGGGTGTCCGCTAAATAAGAGTATACAGGGTGTCCGCTAAATGAGAGTATACAGGGTGTCTGCTAAATAAGAGTATACAGGGTGTCCGTTAAATAAGGGTATACAGGGTGTCCGCTAAATAAGAGTATACAGGGTGTCCGCTAAATAAGAGTATACAGGGTGTCTGCTAAATAAAAGTATACAGGGTGTCCGCTAAATAAGGGTATACAGGGTGTCCGCTAAATAAGAGTATACAGGGTGTCCGCTAAATAAGGGTATACAGGGTGTCCGCTAAATAAGAGTATACAGGGTGTCCGCTAAATAAGAGTATACAGGGTGTCTGCTAAATAAGAGTATACAGGGTGTCCGCTAAATAAGGGTATACAGGGTGTCCGCTAAAAAAAAAACAACCGATATAAAAACGCTGTAGTTTGTAAAATATTTGCACTAATAAGCTGAAATAGGTTCCAGTGAAAAGAGCAGGTTTTAATTTTTTTATTTCAATAATATTGTCTAATCTGCACACCAGAAGGACAGAAAAAGGAATTAACGTGGAAAGGATTTTAATTAACTTTGATAAAACGAAACTTATGAGAAAATTGTCTACTGAGACACTGGTAAAGAAAATTATTGGTCATTTTATTCCAAAGAAACTTCATTTAAAACGCTATAAAATGTAACGTCATCAAGAAATCTCACCGCATGATGAAGATCGGATGTTATTATTTTGTAACAGAATGAAAAAAACATGAGCTGATGAACTTAACATTTATTCGGAAGGAAGGCCAAATAAACAAAATTATCGAAAAGAAATAAAACTTTAAATTCTGCTCTTTACAAATAAATCTTCTGTATTTCAGCACTCCATGACTAATGTTTTACCAACTTCATCATTTTCAAATCGGTTACTTTTCAACGGACACACTGTACAATAATGATGGCCAAGTGTGATCTGTTCACAGCGGCGGATAGGAAGCAAAATATGGGCAAGCTTTACATTAAATCAACTGTTCTGTTCGAGTATCTCTCAACGTAACTTTCGAGTGTACACACAAGACTCAATGTACAGGGCCACCATGATAAATTGGGACTATTTTGCCTTTTCTCAAAATTTCCTGATATACATATTAGGGCAATAATACATTAGGCAATTTTTAATGTTTCAAAGCTTTCCTAACATCCAATTTAATACTTTTATTCAATGCAACCTCTCTGTTCTTCGATAATTCCATGTGATCCTGAGATAAAACTTAGAACGACTCCTCTCGACCTATTTTTAATTGAGATTCTTGAAATTTTGGAGCTTTTAAGCCGCAGGTGCCGGTGCAGAGTCTTGAATGAACATAACTTTACTAGCATCATATTCCTGCGACTCAAAGGCAGCAGAACGTCATTCAATATCTTCAAATACCCCGCCGTGTTGACGTATGCTTCTACGAAATAGGGTGACATCACTTGTCCATCACGATGCCCCAAAAACCATAACTGAGGCAGTATTTTTACTATGCAGCACCAGTCCCACTTGTGAAGGGTTATCGGCCATGATTTGAGTATTCTTACGATTCGCAACTTTATTCACCACACATTTTTTCGCTCGTACGTCTTCCTTTGTTCTTCAGATGGCAAAGAAGCTTGGGTTTCTTTCAGCTCTGATTTCTCTTGAACGAGCATTTAGGATATTGCGGTATCTTCTAACGTATGACTTCATCCCAAGATCAATATTAACTGTGTGACTGATTGTTCCTCGACTCACATTTCGCATTTTGGACATTGAATGAGATGGATGCGCGCTCATCGATCATTTCAAGCACGTCAAAAATTCTGGAGTTTTTATTGCGAGCTTCTCGAGGTTTGTGAGGACATTGTTTGACTCTACCCTCAGCATCAAACTTATCTACAATTCAGTAAACTGTTGACATAGATTACCCATTGCCAGGGCTTTTTAAGATTTCCGCGTGTAAATTTCCACTCTGTCTTAATTTGCAAATGGTGTTTCCTCGTACAGATTACATTGCTAATATTTATCTTCGTCTCGAGCGTACTATAAACCTGAAAGTAGATTGTTTAAATATTCCCTGAGAGAAATATCATCTTATTTTTCCAATTAATGTTGCATATTTTTGAACATTTTGAAGAAGTCCCAATTAATCTTGACGGCCCTGCACAGTAATCTTGTTACGCTTTGAATACATGGAAACTCATTCGAAGACATGGAAATTCTCTAAATGGAAGTCTTCAATTACCGGGGAAAACTTTGTTCATCAAAGTTTGCCTAATTAATTAAGTGAATACGAGCGACTTCAAATAATCGTGCGATGTCTTTGTCGCCCCGTGCACCCTCTCGTGTGGTCGACACAAGAGGTCACACTGCGCAAACTTGTGATTGAGGAGAAGTTTTAAATGAAGCGCTGTTGATATAAGGATTTCGTTTGATACGTTAATTTCGAAAAGTTTGCAGCCGTTTTCTTTGCGAGACCTAAATGAAAAGGGGCTTCATTGGAAACGCTAAGGTGGAGCTCGATGCAGTTGTTCCAATACAAAGCCTGCAATCAGACATTTAGGGAAAAAGAATCCCGAAATCTTATTGCTATCGAAAATATCACATGGATGAACAATACGCATTTTCAATGTAGTTGAATAAATTTACCCAGCTCTGTGTGTCAAAACTAAAGGCGATGAACATCATTCATGTGCTGAGCACAGAAAATGACTGATATGAATGAACCTCTTTATGAAAAATACACGGGTAGAGCGCACAAGTTATTTACACGTCATTTAAAAAAAAATTTTCTTATTCAAATGCTAGTAGATCAATTTTCATGAAAATACAAATTCTCCCAATAGGGAATGAACATTTTTTTCACATAGGTCTTTCCAAAATTCAAATAAAACTGAGGAGTTGAATTGAGAGTTCAAAAGACAGCGAATTACTGAAAAAGTAATAAAAAACCCCGAGAAAATATTCAGATAAAAATTTTTGTTTGCTGAAGCTTTACTGTTCATGAAGTTTAATACCTTTGCCAGCGCTCTGAAATCTATTTATTTGAAATGATACTGCCACGCTCTTGTTTTTTTCCTATGCGCGTGCACTTGCGTATGTTTAGCCAAGTTTAAACAGCGCCATACGATGAAGGAAAAATAAGAAACAAACAAGCGATGACGAAAACATCACAGCAGCCACGAGTAAATTAAGCGACAAAAAACAGGATGCGTCAAATTTTTTAAACCAAAATTTCATCATGTGTTCCTGGATATTGTATTAGATTCATGTAAGATGTCAAGCATTAGCAATTTATTGCTTAAATTTTGCTACCATTGACGAAAATATTCATCGCTTCATTTTAAAGTAGAACCAGCAAGCTAATTCTTGTTGCATCTGTAGTTCTGAAGAAACGTAAAAAGTTAGATTTTAATTTATTTATTTTACTCACATAATCTTGGCTACGAACGTCATTTCCTTCGGTGTTTTTTGGAAAAACAAAAGACACAGTGTGCTGTAAATGAAAGAAACTGAGTAATGTAAATGAAAGAAACAGTGTACTGTGAATGAAAGACAGTGTGCTGTAAATGAAAGAAACTGTGTAATGTAAATGAAAGAAACAGTGTACTGTGAATGAAAGACAGTGTGCTGTAAATAAAAGAAACTGTGTAATGTAAATGAAAGAAACAGTGTACTGTGAATGAAAGACAGTGTGCTGTAAATGAAAGAAACTGTGTAATGTAAATGAAAGAAACAGTGTACTGTGAATGAAAGACAGTGTGCTGTAAATAAAAGAAACTGTGTAATGTAAATGAAAGAAACAGTGTACTGTGAATGAAAGACAGTGTGCTGTAAATAAAAGAAACTGTGTAATGTGAATGAAAGAAACAGTGTACTGTGAATGAAAGACACAGTGTGCTGTAAATAAAAGAAACTGTCTACTGTAAATGAAAGAAACTGTGTACTGTGAAGGAAAGAAACAGTGTTCTGGAAATGAAAAAAAGTTTACAGAGAATGAAAGAACCAGTGTACTGTAAATGAAAGAAACAGTAAATGGGACAAGCTAAATTCATCGACCAGAACTGCCACTAGCGTGAAAAAAGAGCTGATGAATTTTCACTTAGAGCTTAGCGAAATGTTGAGGGGATGGAAGATCAACTGCGAAATGCACGGGAGCTCGTGGCTTGTAAAATTAGCATAATTGCTCATAAAACGAACCAATTAGAGATGTTGAAAAGTATTCAGTTTGTACATGAAAATTAGTAATCCCTATCTCAAAACAAGTATTTGATGCATTTATAACCATGAAAAAACTAATTGATGTAAAAATATGCCTATTGCTCATTGTAAATTTTTTTCTTAGAGACGCATAAGTCCTAGCTTGCCTATACTAAGCCCACAAGGTTACTGGGAACTTCCACATCATTAAAAGTGTCGAATGCTAACAGGCCTCGAAGTAGAAATTGCGGCAGAGGAGCGTTATTGGTACCACAGGTACCAGCACGACATGAACCTCTTGATCCGAACAATAAAAGTCCGAAGTTTCTACGCAGAAAATTTTATAGCTTTGCACTGTCATCATAAGAGAAAAACACGCATGCTGTATTTTTTCGCGAGGATAAAAGTCCTCACAGTCTGGGTAACTATTCTCCAATATTGGTGCGCATCATCTAATACTGGCAATGATGAGACGACTCGTATATATTTGTTTAAAGATCACCAAGTCTGCTTGGTGAGACGAAACGATAAATTGGAGCTCCCATCATACAATGGAACAAACTTCCCATTTTACTCGCGCGTCATGTCAAAAGCTCTCGTATACCTGCAGAAAATCCCTTTTCAAGACGAACCTCGAGTTTTATATCACAAAGATACACTCGGAAATGGTAGAGGATTACTCATGTTTCCCAGTAAACTTATCTTATTTCTAAACGAGGAAATTACTCGATCATTCCGCAAATTTCTTTGATGATTGAATTAAGGTGACTCATTCTGTCGAACTTAGAAGCTCTGATTAAATGGAGTTCAACTGCAATTAGAAATTTCTGAGTATTTAATATGCTATTTTTAGCTAGTTGCGTGCCCCTACCCAGAATGAAACCGTAAACAAATAGAGTCAAGTGCAATTAGATATTTCTCGGTATTTACTCAGATATTTTCAACCTATTGTTGCCTATACATACTCAGAATTAACCCCAGATTAAATAGAGTCCAACTGTAATTAGATATTTCTGAGTATTTAATCAAATATTTTTAGCGTGTTGTTGCACGTATGCGCAGCTGCAGAAAAGTGAGGCTAATGCCCTACCTAGGGTCTTAAATTAGCCAGTGATGTTTCCAGAGTAAAAATGACACCCGGTGCAATTACACACTCACATTTTCTCGACTGTTTATTCCGCAGTTTACGTACTTGCATCTTATTTGCCATGAATATATGAGCTTTGCATATTTACGTTCCGCTTATTTAATTAAAGCATCGGAAAAATGCTAAAACGTCAATAACAATTAAACTTGATGCTCTTGGTGGTCATTCGTAAACAATGAAAGAATGAAACGATATTTAAATAATTCCAATAGAGAACTAACGAAAAAGAAGGGCGTTCCTTTCGGAGGAGATTTTGACTTTTTAAGCCAGACAACATTCAATATTATTAAAGGGTATTTGGTATCGTATTGTAAAATATTCAGGACTCGCGTAACTCAGTGAGGTGTTGTAATAAATGATCATTATACTAAGAATTCCTTTCTGAATTACAAGGCAATAGAATATTTCAACGTGATTTGCAAGAATAATGATCTCATGTAATTATTTCAAGTATAAAAATAACATCTGCTCTTTCCATTACCGTCATTAAGACAGTTCATTTCCCCCTGGGTACTTTCCTCCATGAATTTTCGTGCGGGTACTTTCCTCGACGAATTATCTCAACGAACTTTTCTGTTTACGGGGAAATTAACGCATGTAACCATATATACATAACCTGCTTCAACCTACATATAACCTGCCTGTCCAAAAATGCTACCGCTAACATTTAAATTTTGTGCACATTTGTTTTTCGATTCCTAAAATAGCATGTCACAATAACATTCGGTTGAAATTGATATCATGTTATATCTTAGATATAATATTGATAAATTCAAGTATATTTTGTTAAAAACTGCTCATAAAGATTCTAGAAACTTCAAAAAGTACACGCAAGGTAGAAACACTTTAATCGGAAATTTGTGAACATCATCTTTTCTACACCAAATGTGCTGATAAGATGATTTTCTTTGATCGCCATATCGAGGTCAGAGTCAGGACTGCTCTATTAGTCTCATTCTGGTCCCGCGACGCCAACAGTTCGCGGCTCCGACAGACACCGCAGAGCTGACGGGTCGTTGGGGAAAGGCTGAGTCCCACGGGGGATAATTAGGGAGATTAGAGCTGGCGCGCAGGATGGCAGGTTATCCTAAGATGTCTTTGAATCGGTGTCACACAGACCTGAAAGTATTTTTTTTTGTTGACATTATTACATTGATGTGGTCGCTCTCTGGAGAAAATTGGGGGCAAAAGTGTGGGCTATTTCAGATTTAGTTTGAAAAAAAGTGCAAGCTCCTGATTTCAGTTCATTTTCGCAAATTAGCATTTCCAGCTCTGAACTGAAACGAGATATTTAGGTCATCATTAAAAAATATTGAAACTAAAATAAACACCCATTTCATCTAAGGTGGTATCTAGATACCCGAAAGTTCCTCATATTAACAATTATTGATAAGTCAGTTTATTATTTTAAACTTTCTTACTAATCCTTTTTCTTTACTGGAGAAAACTAAATTTCAGCTCCTGAATTTTAGGATGAGTAAAGGAAACGCCAGTAAAGTTCCGACTAGCGTGCACACATGGTGGCACACAGGTGGTGGTATACAGGTGATGGTACACAGGTTGTGGTACACAGGTGGTGGTACACAGGTGGTGGTATACAGGTGATGGTACACAAGTTGTGGTACACAGGTGGTGGTACACAGGTGGTGGTACACAGGTGGTGGTACACAGGTGGTGGTACTCAGGTGGTGGTACACAGGTGGTGGTACACAGGTGGTGGTACACAGGTGGTGGTACACAGGGGGTGGTACACAGGTGGTGGTACACAGGTGGTGGTACACAGGTGGTGGTACACAGGTGGTGGTACACAGGTGGTGGTACACAGGTGGTGGTACACAGGTGGTGGTACACAGGTGGTGGTACACAGGTGGTGGTATACAGGTGATGGTACACAGGTTGTGGTACACAGGTGGTGGTATACAGGTGATGGTACACAGGTTGTGGTACACAGGTGGTGGTACACAGGTGGTGGTACACAGGTGGTGGTATACAGGTGATGGCACACAGGTTGTGGTACACAGGTGGTGGTACACAGGTGGTGGTACACAGGTGGTGGTATACAGGTGATGGTACACAGGTGGTGGTACACAGGTGGTGGTACACAGGTGGTGGTACACAGGTGGTGGTACACAGGTGGTGGTATACAGGTGATGGTACACAGGTGGTGGTACACAGGTGGTGGTACACAGGTGGTGGTACACAGGTGGTGGTACACAGGTGGTGGTACACAGGTGGTGGTACACAGGTGGTGGTACACAGGTGGTGGTACACAGGTGGTGGTACACAGGGGGTGGTACACAGGTGGTGGTACACAGGTGGTGGTACACAGGTGGTGGTACACAGGTGGTGGTACACAGGTGGGGGTACACAGGTGGTGGTACACAGGTGGTGGTACACAGGTGGTGGTACACAGGTGGTGGTACACAGGTGGTGGTAGACAGGTGGTGGTACACAGGTGGTGGTACACAGGTGGTGGTACACAGGTGGTGGTACACAGGTGGTGGTACAGAGGTGGTGGTACACAGGTGATGGTACACAGGTTGTATTCACAGGTGGTGGTACACAGGTGGTGGTACACAGGTGGTGGTATACAGGTGATGGTACACAGGTGGTGGTACACAGGTGGTGGTACACAGGTGGTGGTACACAGGTGGTGGTACACAGGTGGTGGTACACAGGTGGTGGTACACAGGTGATGGTACACAGGTGGTGGTACACAGGTGATGGTACACAGGTTGTGGTACACAGGTGGTGGTACACAGGTGGTGGTACACAGGTGGTGATACACAGGTGGTGGTACACAGGTGCTGGTACACAGGTTGTGGTACACAGGTTGTGGTACACAGGTGGTGGTACACAGGTGGTGGTACACAGGTTGTGGTACGCAGGTGGTGGTACACAGGTGGTGGTAAACAGGTGGTGGTACACAGGTGGTGGTACACAGGTGGTGGTAAACAGGTGGTGGTACACAGGTGGTGGTACACAGGGGGTGGTAAACTGGTTGTTGTTCACAGGTGGTGGTGCACAGGTGGTGTTACACAGGTGGTGGTACACAGGTGGTGGTATACAGGTGGTGGTACACAGGTGGTGGTACACAGGTGGTGGTATACAGGTGGTGGTACACAGGTGGTGGTACACAGGTGGTGGTACACAGGTGGTGGCACCCAGGTGGTGGTTCACAGGTGGTGGTAAACAGGTGGTGGTACACAGGTGGTGGTACACAGGTGGTGGTACACAGGTGGTTGTACACAGGTGGTGGTACACAGGGGGTGGTAAACTGGTGGTTGTACACAGGTGGTGGTGCACAGGTGGTGTTACACAGGTGGTGGTACACAGGTGGTGGTACACAGGTGGTGGTACACAGGTGGTGGTACACAGGTGGTGGTACACAGGTGGTGGTACACAGGTGGTGGTACCCAGGTGGTGGTACACAGGTGGTGGTACGCAGGTGGTGGTACACAGGTGGTGGTACACAGGTGGTGGCAATAGTGCACAGATGATAGTGCACAGATGATAGTGCACAGATGATAATGCACAGATAATGGTTAAGGTTATACTGGATGTTTTTTATCATTTTTTACATGATAACTAATACCAAACGCTTGTCGTTACCGCATCTCTGTCTAATTGGGGTTTGAAAATTTCTCATGGGATAAATTAATTATTTTGAAATTCTAATCTTCAAAAGTCGCTTGAACACTAAAAAAATAGAGGAAATCAAGAACTGAATTGCGTAGCGTAGGAGCCAACCACAACATTGTGGGTGTTCATGCCAGGTGCACAGATGGCCTAAATAATAAGATATTTAGAAATTTACTATGATATTAAAGACTAAAAATATTTTAAATTTACATAGATATTAAAATTTAAGACACCCAAAATTCACTGAGATATCAAAAATTAAAGATATTTAAGGTTTACTAAGATGTAAAAATTCAATAAATTACATATGTACTAAGATGCCTTTCGAATCCAATTTGAACATGAAGAGAACTTACCATCCATGCAGCTGGGTTGCCAAATACTGCGCACTTTGAAGGGCATATTTTATGAAAAATATAAAGGATTTTCACCAGAAAGAGGCTAAGCTGACTACCCTTCCCCGATGATCACCTCACCGTTGGGAGAGGGGGGGGGGAGGCACATGCCAGGTATGTTGTCATTAATATATTTTGCGAGCTGAATAAATGAGGGCAGATTAAGTCGAGTGCGACACGTAGGGCACTGGATCCACCGTCGCTGGGGCGCAGAGCCCGTCTGGCTCACGGCAAGTGATTCAACAATTAAGATTAAGGTGTTTTTCAGCGGAAATATTCAATATTTCCTAATAAAAGGTAAATGAAAGTATTGAGTCTAGATAGAATATTGCGCAATTTTGCCATCATTTCGATGTGTTGGTACAAGCTAGTGTTGGGAATGATCTCTTTTTCTCTCTGACAATAGCTGTAAATGAGCTGTGCACTGAGAACATTTATTGATTTATGAAGTTGCTCCCATGAGGGATGCTGAAGCGAAGAGTTCAGTGTTTGAAGGAAAAGAAATTCCTTCAATTTGGAAATGTTATAAACTTGTTAATGAAATTAATTTTTGAATGAGATTGACCGCGAGATAAACGGATACTGTATAATTACCTTAATTAGAAATAGGCATTCGTGACTTCCGTTTTTTGAGCCCGTTTCGCTTCCGACAGATTCCATGCCCTCACGGCTATCAATTCTTTGTGTTTTCTCCCTAATCATTCCTAGCTCGCTGTTGCTATTATATGCGCAGATGAACAGCGCGGTCTGTGAGGGAACACACCTTGTGCATTCTCTGTTTCCTGAAGGACTTAATGGTCCTTGATCTTCCCTCTCTTGAGATCGGCTTTTTTGTCGATAAGGGAGTCGTGAGCTAACTATTATTCTACTAGAGTACACGGCACGTCAAAATAACGGGATTCGATATTTTCCTTATGTATATCTACCAGATGTGGATGACAAACAAATATATCCATCCTAATCGTATGTGCAATTCAGATATTCTTTTACTTATAGGCACTGCTGAAACTCGTATCACATATACGGTCATTTAAGCATCCATCAGAGCGTCACAGAGAGACGGAAGAAGTAGACGCTAAACAAATTTATAAATCAACTAACACACCAAGAGTATAATTGTGCTAGAAGATATATAAAAACAGGGTGTTGCATGAGTCACTTTACCATTTCATAATTAAATGTATTTTTTTCCAACAAAATTAAATTTCTTTTCAGAATTATAAAGTTACTTCATTGGAAATTTAAGCATGAATAAATTCACAACTGAAGAGGGAGTGAAGGTAATTGAGTTTTATTTTGAAAATGGATATTTAATTATTGGAACACAGTGCACAGAAATGGCAGTAAATTTTGTTCATGCGGAAGAGAAAAGGTATAAGTAAATAAACCTCGAACTATGTGACTCATGCGCCACTCTGTATATACGTACACAAATTAAGCAAATCATTAGAGAGGTGATAATCCAAATGATCGTGTAGTTTTTAATACGAAGGGAAAATTCTATGGTCAGGCTTCATGATAAGAAATGTGAGATACGGAAGTTGAAAGTGTTGAGCAGGGAATCTAAATATTTGTCTTTGCTGAAATAATTAGCGGTGAAGCTATTGTTGACTTTTCCGATACAATCTCGATCAGTTGAGTATCCGGATCTTTTCCAGGTAAGCCTCACCACTAATGCAACACATAAGTTCACCCACTTGTAACTTTCGAAATAATGCACCTATCGACTTCAAATTATTCCCAAACAAAATATTAAAACATTCTTTCGTTTGAGAGAATTATGAAGTCGATTCAATAGGTGCATTATTTCTAAAGTTACAAGTGGGTGATCTTAAGTGTTGCATTAGTGGCGGGGCTTATCAGGAAAAGATTCGATATCGTACGTCCTAATGTTTGTTTTTTGGAATCAAAACTTTATATTCAGAAATGATTTTTTTTCGTGAAAGTGCTACGTGGTTTCCTTTCATTGTCATCAGAGGATCAATATCAACATGAGGGTCTTTACCAGTTTTCATTTCTTTTCAGTTAAAAAAAAACAGACGATAAAGTCTGTGAAGAATGTAACCGGAATCCAACGAAACACATACCATATTGTAAAATTCGACCCGCTTAGAAAATCTATGAAAAAAGTAAAAGCACGTCCATGTTTTAAATGAAAGTATTAAACTCCAATTAAAGAACTAAATATTAAATTCGAATTCCTTCAATTGTACTCCTTGCAGATAATTTCACTTGAAAAGCAGCAGAAGTACACAGAGGACAGCAGTAATTGCTACCGTAGTACTTTTATATTAAATTATTCTTTATTTCACTGCTAAAAAGCCTCGTCTCAGTGTACCCTGGTTGAGTGATGGCCAGCGCAACGTATGGCAAGAGTTACGAGGAGCTCGAGTTGATCTACTCGGGCCTCCTTGACGAGGTGATGCTCAAGTTAATGAGAGCAAAGCTTCTTTGAACGCTCTTGAGCAAGCAAATAGACTCTTGAATAAAGTTTTTATTATAGATTCAAAAAATTTATTGGAGGATCGAGTACATTGAACATTGATGTTTTAAATTCTCAACTTGGTAAAGTGCACTTGTTTGTGAACAATTCCCATAAACAAGTGCTTGCACAACGCTGTTTTGATATAATTTAAGAATATGAAGCTCTGGTCTGGAGTAAAGCCTATAGGGGGCTTGGAAAATACATAAATACCACGACATATATACAGAACATAACAACATTTATTGACAATCAGAAAATAAATTTAATGAAAGATACTCATGACAAATGTTTCTGGGCACAATGGTTGACAACTTAAATTATTGTTGACTGATGGCACAATTCAGGAATTTAGTTAGAGAAGCTTTTTATAAAGCTTAGAGAACTTTCAAAAACCCTTGTAATGTGAAAAATTTTTCGATCGGCACCATTATTACCTCTTTAGATTTTGTTGAAGGTGCATGCTCAGTGAATCGAAGGTCAAAAGTCAGAGAAATGCTTTTCCAAAACTAAACAGTTGAATATCGTAATGAAGGATTCATCTACATTTAAATTGCTGCACGTATTAAGGTTACATATTTTACTGTTGGCGTAATGGTCCGGAATCCGGAAGCAAGAAAAAGCTAGAGCAAGAGACTGAGGTAATCTTCCAATCTGCCAAGAGTCGGAGCTTCTCGGAAAATCACGAGCCGCCCTCGAAGCTGTACGCTGCGACAGGCAACGAACGAGCCCATGTCAATCCTCAGCTATTTACATAAAGAACTCGAGCAGCTAGGAGCTCACTTCCATTGAAAATAAGGTTACAAGAGAATTTTATCGAAGTGGTCTACCTGCCTTCACTTCACGCATAATTCCTCTTCATACAGTAAACCGCACGAAAAACTGTTTAAGGTTTGCCAAAAATCATCTGACAAAGGAATTGAGATTCTGGAATGGGTTGTGTGGTTCGACGAAAGCACAATTTAACCTATCGGCCGAAACGAAACTTAAAATGTTAGGAGGAGAAGCAGAACTGCCCATGAGCCGAAGAACACCAACCCTACCGTCAAGCACGGAGGAGGCCGCGCCATAATGTGAGGCTGTTGTATTGTCCTTGGTGTAGGTGAATTCTACATCATTGATGTAGAAATGAGAGTTTCATGTGCAGGCAGATACTGGAGCACATGTTTCTGAGTGCAAAAAAATTCTATGGTCACCACGAGGGGACTTCTTAGTAACACAATGATTCTAAATATATGGTACAATGAATAAAAGAATATTTACAAAACAATGTCCGTCAGATATTCTTCTTCCAGACGGCAAAATATCCAATCATCTGGCCTCAATCCAATAGTATATTTGAGGTTCTCCACAGCTATTCACAAAATGAGTCCAAAGAACCTCACTGATTTGAGGATCACCTGCTTGCAAAAATGGGGCGAGATACCACAAACAGAGAAACGAAAGTTATCTTTCAGCAACCATAATCGCCTCAATGCCGTTATTGCAAATAAAGGTTACGTCATCAAGTATTCAAGACTTGTATATAATTTTGGGCAAATAATTTTGTCCCTCACGATTTTTTCCACTTATGATTTTCTGGCTATGAATATTTTTTTCTGCTTAGTAAATTGCTATTCACGCTCTCCTTGAAAACGGAAAAATGTTTGTGAAGAACCCCGAACAATTTTTTTATGTCAGAAACAACTAAATAGAATGCTGTCGAGATACTCGGGTTTATTGATCGTGATATGAGCAGCAGCTTCGCCCAAAATATTTATTGTCACTACAATAAACTTTATTTAGTTGACTGTTGGATTATTTTACAATCAAACGGTTCAATTTTGATATGAAACTAAAGAAAGGTGCAAAATATTGAACGTTGAATCGGAAATGGGAGTAGTTGCGTCATCCAGGACAGGGGGCTTGCTGCAATCAACACTATGTAATGAATCACCTGGTGTATCCTTATATTCATAAATGAGTAAATAAGTTAATTTATATATTTGTTGCGCGTATTGTTTCTTATGTTATTATAACGTAAATCTCATTGAGTACGTTACATTCGTCGGTCCGTCTCTCCGTCTCACTCAAAAGGACGCTCAATGGCCGTATCTGTGATGCGAGTTTAACCTGTGTACAAGTACAAAAAATTTTCAACCGCGGGTACTATTAAGATGGATATTTTTGTTTGTCATTCATATCTGAAAGATTTGTCTAAAGAAAATATAGATTCCTGTCATTTTTGACGGGTCGTGTACACTAACAGAATAACATTTTTTGAAATCAGAGATCGTGCATCCGTACAATACGTTTCAGAAGGCAACATCTCATTTAATATTCATCACGAGAAAATTTTTTGCCAGTAGAAAATCAATTTTAAAATTTATATGCCTACAAGACTCTGACAGTCACACCGGAGAGCTGTCATCAAGTTCTATAATGCCGGGCCGACTAATAATTCAACTATGTAGACCACGGAGTTTAGCGTCGTTGGCAGAAGAGCCAAGATTACATTTTCATCAAATGACTTTCAAATTTCAGGTAAACCTAACTTTTTAGGCCAAGCTTTCGGTGATCTTAGCGAAATACATCTTCACGGCACATCACAAAAAATTTCAAGATATGAATATTGTTCTGCAACCAGAAGACTAAGTTTAGTGAGCAAAGTTTTTAGCACTTCTACGGGTTATGATCAGAGAGAGTTCTACAAAATTTCTGAATTTTAGAGGAACTGTACGGTGTCAAAGATACGAGTGGGAAGTATTATTCTAATGGTCTGGAAAACCTGTACATGAAAAATAACTTAGAAAAGTCGATAACCAGAGGTGTGTCATCTTTGTGATTACTTTGTTGCAGTACACAAGCAAATCAAATTTCCTGTTAACATATTCATGTTCGAAATGATATAAATTGTTAGGCTATCTGTAAGTTCAACCTCGCAAATTTAGTGACGCATGTCTTTACCTCATGATGCTTTTTAATAAAAAAAATTTCTACGACAAATGCCAAAAAAATTATTTAGATTCCTTTTATGAACAAGAAAACAATTGCTTGTTCGTCAGGGAAAGTTGACTTCAACGAGTGGCGCCAAAAGGGCGTCATTTCGAGCCACCTATGCATTTGACACAGAGCTCCTAAATTAAAAACCAATGAAAGGCCATTCAATTACAAAAAAAACTTTAGGACCAAGCTCATTAAGGAATTTTACTCCGGGAAGTGAATGCTTTCATCTTCAGTTGCTGGAACTTCTCTGGCTAGTTGTCCAGACCCCCGCCGCTGGCGTAATTACTAACTCGCTTTTGTTAAGTGGAGCTCGGCCTAAACATTTTAGATTGCTAGAAAAGTTTACGTAATGTAGGAAACGCCTTTGAATATTTGTACTCAGAGCTGGACCTGATTTACTAAAATGGTTTCAAAATAAATTATACGTGACCCAGATCCGTAAAAATAACGCGTTCAAATCATCTTTTCTTGCGCTCATTTTCTCGTGTTTTTATCACTCCCATCGAACACAATATATTCATGAAATTTAAATGTACAATTTTCATGTATTTGAGACCATAAGGGGAATCAAGAACAATTTCCATTAACGCAGAAAACTGCCGAAATGAAGACAAATGTTCGAACAACGGTCAGTCGCATTTGACAAGACATTCGAACCATCAATTTCTATAATTTCTAAGCTCGTAGTACATTGAAATAACCAAGGATGAATAGTTAAAAACAGGGAAACATTGAATGATTGATTGTTTTATAGATCAATATAAAAGAGACCGGTTCACGTAAAGCGAATCCGCCGCTTACTGCAGTGAAGTTGAAGACTTTCAAGACCTAAATGCGTCAGTACGCCTGTTCTGAAAACACGTCTTCGTGCGGCAGAGTGGGTTTATAGTAAGATCTTTAAGACACCGTTGAACATTGAAAAAATAGACGATTTTACGAAGGAGAATGTTCGCTTGAAGACAGGTAATGAAACAAATAGATTTATCCGGGGTGAAGAATTCGGGTATTTTAATGCATTTTCAGTAAGAAAAGAGTGGAGTTTATCAAACACACAACTGGCGCTAGGTTGGACCTCACCACCGAACTCATACAAAGCACGACTGAGGCAAAGACTTCAGCGTAGTCATACTAACATTTTGCACTTGCCAGCTCGGAGACCCGACTTGAATATCGTTGGGGTAACGCGGGCCTAGCTTGCAACGCTGGCCTTCATTGCGGATCGAAAATTGGAACACTGGTGTTCTTTGCAGATCGAATTTTGGAACACTAGTGCTCTTTGCGGATCGAAAATTGGAACACTGCCCTTCATTGCGGATCAGAAATTGGAACACTGGTGTTTTTCGCAGATCGAAAATTCTAAACAACTTTGCGAGGCGTGAAAGCACGTCCCGTAGATGACTTAAACCGGGTTGATCGACTATGCAAATGTGCTGCCAGCCGGCACGTAATGGACTCAACAGGAGTAGCGAGCAAATATTGAGTCTAAATAGAAAATTGCGCACTTTTGCCTTCATTTCTATTGGTTGGTAGAAGCAAGTGCTGCGCACGATCTCTTTTCGCTATCAAATAATTTCTAAATGAGCGGTGCACTGAAAAAATTTTCAACAAAAGGATATTTCCACGCTTGTGTTTATCAATATTTAATGAAATTTTTATCACATTTCAACATCTTCTTTTGGTCTGAATTAAATGAGCAAGACGAATTACGTTCAAAAGAAGACACTACAGCTCATTACTGTATTTTTTTTCTGTTTACTATGCGTGAACTCGATGAGCATTATTTATTTTGATGGAAGAGATGATGAAAAATTTCAGGATGAGTAGATGCTCTGTTTCTGTACCTCAAGTTCCGTTATGAAACATTCCGTTCTCTCTTGAGCTTAATATGAATATTTATGCATGTTTAGTGCTGCAAAATTGATTTCTCATAAGGAACACATTTATACAAGTTGTCGTGTAACATTAAGTAACGATGATTTCAATACGCAGTGCAATTCCCAGGCAACAACTCCCAATTCGCTGTAGTTTTTTAAATCAGAAGAAAAGGTTTTTTATAGTGTGTCTCGTTTTGCACACATACCAGGTGTTAGAACACCATCTTTCTAGGGTTTCAATATTTATTCTTGGTGATTAAAATTTTAGCCATTATCGTGACTATCTTTCTGCCGTTAACAGAGCCTAATTACAAGAAAGGCGTTTCGAACAGAGAAAGGAGGAAGACACCAATCAGTAAGGCAGTATGGCAAAGGTAAATTTATGCTCAAGATTTATCCCCACACCGTATGCATAGAGATAGTTAGATTATAAGAAGTTTATGACAAAAGGAAAATGTTAGAAACCCAGTAATAGGAGGGAAAAAAGGACACCATTGAACAAAAAAGAAAATACGTATCAAAACGAAAATTTTTTCTATTTTAAAAATTCAATACTTACTTAACCCTCAGTTAAGGCCTTCCATAAGACGAGCTAATTCCCACATATACAAATACAATAGATATATTCCTCTAAAGAAATTTATCAAAATACATTTTGATCACTCTACCAGCCAACCCAATGTTAATTGATAATTTTAACTCCAAAACCGCAAGCATTTAAAATAGTTTCAAGTATTCCTTAGTGAGCGAATCAAGTCCGCCCTGAATGACTCCATACACGGAGATTTCGTTAACACGTTACCGTTCCGTATCCAGCCGCTATAAAAATGTATATGTAACAATTACTCACGTATTATTGAAATCGTCGATGAGGAAAATATTGAAGGGCCTCTTCCAATTTATCGGAAACTGTAAAAAATTTTCGTCGCCACCCAATAAATGTTGCCACCCGAAGAGAGTCGCCGATATACGCGATCGATAAAAATTCCGAATGCTTAAATTTTCCTGTTTTATGTGACTTGATGATTAACTGCTTGAAAGCCTTTAGAGGTTTCTGGATATCCTGGACGCACAAACTTTACAGAGTTTCTAACGAAACACATGGAAGGTTTTCTATCAGTCCAATTAACATTATCGGCTTGATAAGATGATGTTACACAACCAAAAAGGTTTTTGACTCGTTAAGATAAAATATCGTAAGTCAGCGAATTGGTTAGCGTTTAAATGAAAACACAGTGTGTTTCACAAGTTATGAATTACTTATTTTCATCCAAAACCACCCAATTGCTTCCTAGAGTTTTCTATCGCAGACTCACGTTTGTTTTCCACAGTTATACAACGCAATTAAAAAAGGACCAAATATTTGTCTCGACCAAACAAGATTTGCACTTTTTCGAGCAGCGCCAAAAACACTTCAAAAACATAAAAGCTTAACCCGAGCCTGAGCTGAAAGCAGAAACTGTCCACGGTGCTTCCCATTCAGGCTCGGGAATTGCTCGTATCCTCGTGGTAATTGTCTCTTGACATCAAGATCGCTGCTGGCTGTTAGCGCAGATATCGCGCTGCATGTAGCCTAGGAGACCTTGGGGCGAGTCCGTGCTACCAGATATTCCCTCACCATGTGTGGTGCACACCAAAATTTCCTCAAGCACAGTGAATGGGGGCAAGTCCGTGCTGCGTCTGCCAGTGTGGCGCACAGCAAAGTCTGCTCCAGCAGAGGGAATGGTGGCAAGTCCGTGCTGCGTCTGCCTGTGTGGCGCACAGCAAAGTCTGCTCCAGCACAGGGAATGGGGGCAAGTCGGTGCTGCGTCAGCCAGTGTGACGTACATCACACCTTCTCCAGCACAGTGACCGCCTTCGTAGCCTAACACTGCCACTAACACCGCCCGCCGCTAACACCGCCGCTAACACCGCCGCTAACACCGCCGCTAACACCGCCGCTAACACCGCCGCTAACACCGCCGCTAACACCGCCGCTAACACCGCCGCTAACACCGCCGCTAACACCGCCGCTAACACCGCCGCTAACACCGCCACTAACACCGCCGCTAACACCGCCGCTAACACCGCCGCTAACACCGCCGCTAACACCGCCGCTAACACCGCCGCTAACACCGCCGCTAACACCGCCGCTAACACCGCCACTAACACGTAATCTTGAAGTAAAAATTCCAGTCTGAATTAACTGCTGTCGCGAGCTATGAACAATTTCAATCGAATGAGAAGCGAAATAAATTTTTAAAGGTTAGCCTTCGAGTTTGTAAACAAAAGAATTCGTGTGAATAAATCATCCATCGTAATGCTTTATGAATAAGTGATTGAATTTGAACAAAATAATATTTATTTCTCTTCGATATTTCATTGGTACCTCTACAAGATAAAACGCATGAAAGAATTCGTCAATTCTTTCCGGAAAGAAATACTTAGTTCTTTATGTCCTTAAGCCGATCAACATCAAAAACCCCCACCACCAATCAATAAACATCAACGATCAACAATCAACAACAACAACGGGGGGACGAAGCTCTCGGTATAAGGGCCTTGGCAGTAATCCTAGGATGAAATTAAAATGCCGTTTGGGAATTTAGTAACACAGAGTAAGATCTTTGACGGCAATATGCAAGAGAGAAATAACTATTTAATCGTTTGATTTTGTTCACATGATCGAAAAATAAGTTTTGTCAACAGGAATGCATTGTTTTTAAAGAGTTTTAGGTTTTTGTACTTTTTTCAAACATACTCTCTTAAAAAGTAGTGCACCATTTCGTTATAGAGAATCGTTCTATTTTGAACATTTTAAAGGTTTATGGATGTCTTACCAACATCCATTCATGAATCACATGTAGAATTTGTGGTGAACAATCAAGGAAAATAATCATTTGATGGACCGCAATCACAAGCTGCAGAAAAAAAGATATTGAATAAAAAGTGGTTAAAACTCTTATTTTTATAAAAGAAGCAAAAGAAAACGGCTCTTACAACTCGTGTTCAAAATTTTACCAGCACATTCAATTTTTCAAATTATTACTTTTAAATATTACCTATAAAAGTGCTATTTCATTTGTCCCTGTAAAGTTTGAACCCCAAGCTTCAGTCAACCTCAAAAATTCCCTACGCGCAGAATGTTTCTCGCCAACTTTTTGAGGACCTCTTTCGACCTTCCTTTCAAATGCGCTGTGTATGTTTGCGTGTTGGAGTGAATTGAAGCACAAGCTCTCCCTTGAGAAAAAGTCAAAGAGGAAAGAGAAAAGAAAACCTATGGTTGAGCTCATGTGATCAGGAACCAACATTACCCTCGTACTCATTCTCTCTAGCCTTGGAAAATGGTTCTGACTCTGCATTGCGTCCTATTCGACTCGTGAGAAGAAGCAGTATCTTGTTGGACAGCATAATGCCGTTTTTGAAACGCTTTTTTCAGCACAAAAGGCAAATTTGCTTTGTGTACGACTGTGAAATCCAAAATTTAGTTGACGTGTGAATTTATCAAAGTCAAAATTTGTTAAATTTATGATTGTGTGTTTGTTTCCTCAGTTATTGAAAACAAATAATAATTACGTAATTAAAATTTAATTTGTAACGTTTTAGATTTTTTATCTGTATTTCAGGACGTCAATCGTTGATGCTTCTAGCCCTCTGTCATTCTCGGAATTACTTGAAAACTGACCCGAATGCTCCCAGCACTGGGAAATTTCGCTGTACATAAAATTAGATGGTGATCGCTTCGGGGTTTCTTACGTTATTTCAAGTTCGTCGAAGCGAAGCAAGAGAGTGATCAATCGAAGATTTTAACCAATTTTGAGAATTTGTATTTTATTTTGCGATACCTGTGTGATATATTCGAGCAATAGTGACGAAGTTCTTACATGTTTTACTAAATTTGCACAATGGTGTACCAATTAGACATTGAGTAAAAACCCCTAGACATGTTTCAACTTCTCTGAAGCATTGCCTGGATGAGAACGGGATTTTACAAGTATTTTTTAGATTGCTCAAGAGCTTTTTATGCATGAGCTATATTATTGACTTATGTTACTGACTTGTACATGGATGTTATTCATAAAATTATAATAACACAGGTATGGTTATCAAAAGACGATAGTTATGATGGTAGCTATGAGCTAGTTATGAACTCGAGCATTTACAATTATTAGCGGTGTGAAGCAACAAAAATTGCTCAAAAGAGAGCTCTAACCTTCAAAAATGAGAATTATACTAATAAATCGACATCCTTGAATTCCAAAATATAATAAACTAGAAATTTTGTATTTATTTTTGCTTTCGTTGCAAGGAGTTACTAATCTGAATACGGAATTAGCCTGTGAAAATTTTTCGCAGTACAATGGCAGTTCGACTCAGTTGTAATACTGCAGGGATACAGATGTCATGTGCGCTATCAAACTAGTTTTTATTCACCGTGGTAGAGGGTGTCACTGCAGTAATTCCGTCAGTTAACTCCACTGATCGTAAATGAACTACGGTTCACAGCAATAAAGTGTTCCCACATTCGACTGCTGTAGCTCGTCTATATTTTTAACGGCATTAAATATCTAATAATGTAACTATGACAACTATAACTATTGACAAAATGTGCTGGTCGAAAACGACTTTTGAGCACAATGAAGTACCGACAAACTGCAACGAAAAAACATATTAGAAGCGCTACTCCAATTTAAAACTGGGAAAAGGATAATCTTAAACCTCATTGGTAAGAGTTGTTATTGGAAAGAAATGATGAGGAGAACAATTTTATCCTTTTCATTAACTCTACCGCTAATATCACTAATATAAGCGCTTGCCAAAGTTCTTTACGAGTGCAGAGCGTTATCATCTGAGTGAAAGGTCTAGGGTTCAAGTCCCGGCATCTGTAAAGCACAGTTGCCACCGCAAGCAGCTCCTCTGGTGAAATAAGCAAAGGAGAAGGCTGAGTGAGAGGGCATAGGAAAAGTTTTCCTAGTGCATGAACTCGTATTTTTATACTTTCCCTCCCTACGTTATAAGCAAAAACTATTGTATATGCAAATCAAAATAACATTATGCACTGAAGAGATCAACCAACTTTACTTCCAGATAGCATGCTGCGTGTCTCCGGGCTGTGTATACGAGCACGGGGTACTTATTGACACTGTTTTTTTAAAACCGTTCATCGTCTATGTAAAATTTTGTTCAGTGCTCAAAAATTCCAAGAAATTTTCAGCAATGCGATTGACAGAATAAAACGATGAGTAAGACTTGTTCAAATGTCTTCACTAACAATCTTATTGTTAAAATTCCCACACATTTATAAGACATCCATTCCGTTCGACATCAAAAGTTTTCATTGATGTTCTTTCGGAAGAAACTAGTGAAATTCGTCCATCTAAGCTCTTCGCTAGCTTAAGGTGCAGAGTGTTGCTTAGTTCGAAACTCAATAGGAACTTTGTTCAATTAATTTTTTTTCATTTTTCAAGGTGAATTATAAAAACAAGAGAGTCGTGTCATTGGATCACCACCTGGATCCATATTTGCCATCATATTCAAATGTCACCATGAAAAAATCTGATTAGATGATTGCCTATCTGAATATCGATCGGTCAGTATTTTTCTAAGGCTTCTATATGAATGATGCATATGTTCTGTTGCAAAATCATTCACCTACTTCTCAGTTTTTACAAAATTTGAACTCCCAACATTTTGTCATTGAATTTACTACAGAATGTGAATGTGGTGGCAAACTTGCAAGTTCAGGCGCGCATGTAGGTAGAACTGATGGCGAATTGTGATCCTTTGTGCACCGTAGATCATTCGTTTTAGGTTAAGGATCAAGTTTTATAGTTTTTTGTTTCATGCAGCTTGTCATTAATGATACAAGAATGCTTTTGTTTCGAGCATGCAGCAATTGCTCCGCTTTTAAATCATTGGATTTTGAGTTTAAAATTTTACGCGCATTCATCACACCACTGACTACCCCTCTCTTTGATCAATGCCAAGATCGGCAATTTCTTGAAAAAATATTCAATATATGCCAAGATTGGTAATTTCTTGAAAGGATATTGAAATTTTGCACCTCCTATGTGCTTCAAAAACCTACAAACTAATAATATTTATTTTTATTTCACATTTAGATCAGCGATTAAACCACTGAAACAGGAATTACTGTCATTAGTATTGTATTTTTGTCCTCATATGTATCTTTCCAAGTTGAGTAAGTAAACCCATTCACTATTGGGCATACTATTTTACTATTACTTTCACTATTATTCCTTCGCGTCTCCTGTCTTGTCTTATCATCAAATCTACTTGTGCACAGTGTGCCTCGATGCATGTCGGCTCAATAGTCTGGACATTACGTGTCAGACATGCGGAACTGGGAGTTAGTTTAAGATCCAAGGCGAGACTTTGCCGCCCTCCACATTCCTCCATGAGATCTCACGCAGAGAATGAACATCAGGTAAACATTTTCGACAGAAACTTTACCCTTTTAGGATCTGTTCGCTATGTAACGAAACTCGGAATCTTCGAATTTCTTCTCATGTATAAGATCAAACCCAGTCTCAATGACATGCAGAGTGCGCATCCACTGCGTCTAGTCAGCCAACTCTAGATTTAGCAAGCGCTTTGTAATTTACATTTAATTTCGTTCCTCTCCCCTATGTTCTCTGTACTTTTGCCTAGGTCTATAATCTGTTATTCTTCTTGAAGTTTTAAGACAAATTTCATTTCTTATGTTTAGTAAAGAGTGCAATTATCTGATAAAAATAGTATTTTCAAATCTCTATATATGCTGCAGATTTTACAGATTAGAATGAGTCACGCTTCGAAACGTTCATTTTAGCGTTGACAACATACAACTTGAAAAATGTTAAGCTCTGCTGTTTTCATCCTGAAACTTCAATGGAAGTAGCTCACTAAGCAAAACCTTTTATTGCGTTTTAAAATTTCTATTTATACACACAATTTCAATGATTTACAATTGGTTTTTAGACCTGAAAGTAGAGTGCAAAAAAAAATGTTCGCATTCACAGTGAAATCGGCCTGCAGGTTTCTATTTTTTCTTCCCACGAATAAAAAGGACAGATCGTGGAATGAATATGAAACAGCAAGTAATAATATCGAAGCGAAATTTACAGTATAAAATTTGGTGGAATTTCCTGATCATTTAAAATGAATTTTTGAGAAATTTTTGGTCTATGCCAAAAAGCCTCGCTGTGCTGTAATGCAATTGCATCTTGAAGGTTTTTAGCTGAACGGTTTTCACAACCGCTTTTGTTTGAAGGGAAGCTTTATTTAAATGGAGCAAACGTCCTCACTGGAAAACTGTGAATTTTTCAAGGGACTTGAAAGCAATGGATTGTTGGCTGAGAATATTGTACATCACAAACAGATCAGGTTTACCACTCACACGTTTTTATGATGAGCAACAGCTCTATGTTGAAATGAAAGATGGTGGAGTCACGTATCTCTAAGTTAATTATACTTATACTATTCTTCCACAAGTGAGAGACTCTTAATTGCGCTCTTCTAGTTTGTTGAGCATCGCACGCGTCAGAAATTCTTTGCTGGGAAAATTTTGAATGTGAAATATTTGGATACCTGAAACTTCGCTTCCCTTGTCCTGCAGGCAAACCTAAATTAGAATGAATCAATTCCCTCCAAGATGTATATTACAATTTGCATATCCTGCAGTTTCGGTGTAATCTATGACACTACAGAAGTTACTGAACTTCATAGGAATCAATTCGGGGGATTTCTTATCAGCGGAGATTGAGAGTTGATTCGAGATCACAAGGGTCTTCTGGAAGTAAGAATGCAAAGACAAGACTTCAACCTTCAGAAGTTGGATGAGTTGAAAAGTTCTGAGCACTTTTTTTGGTGAAGGAGGTAAAGGACAAAGTTGTAGAACTCGTGAACGGTTTAAGGTCAGTTAAATTTCGAAAGAGATTACAAACAGCACGCAGGATGGTGGTAGTTTTCTGTGCCAACCGTATTGTGTGTTGTGGGAAGACTTCAGAACTAATTAGCAGGGAGCAGCAGGTTTATATTCTCTCAGATGATGTTCATGAGAAGTGAGACTGAATGGCATAGTCCACCGAGAATTTTTCAGCAGAGTTCAAACTACCATGTTTATATTTTACTCTGGATATTTATTTGACCCTGCAAAGATAATTCTCTACCCCTGCAATGTTCGTTCTTTAACCCAACAAGACCGCTAGGCCGATTTTTTGATGAATTCTAAATCTGCAGCTATACCGCCACACTCTATACCGTACTGCCGCTATACCGCTATACCGCCACATCTGTTCTTTGTATAGTGCGTGAAAAAAATGCCACAGAAATTAAAAATACCCAACCAATCTGAGGAAAACCTCATGGTTAGCCATTGCAAATGTCTGCCCCATGTGTTTGAATAGACTTTGTGTGGTTTAATATTTTCACAATTGGGGTCAAGGCCTCGGGTCAAAATTACGTCACTTTGACGTAATAGTTCTTTGATATACATAGTTCAAATCATACCTAGAGAAGTAAAATTTACGCAGTAATTGGCAATTTAAATTCAGAGCTACTAAAATTACTCATGGCGCCTTTTCATGATACGTTCTCGTGTTTGTTTTTGTGAACTTAACCTCATTTTTCTTTTTTTTTTACGGATGACAGTATATTTTCAACGAGTTCTTAACCCGAAAACAGCGCAGTAACCTCAAACAAAATCAATCAGATACTATAAAGTATCCACTCTCTCGAAGCAAGTAAAATCTACAAGAATGTTCATAGTATTAAGTGTAAACGCTACCCTTGTTAGAAAAAATATACTGCTCCCTAGCATTATGGTTGCCGACCAAAAAAATTTAATAGACTGGCAGCTGCTAATTTTTGACCATAATGCTCGATAAAACTTTGGCTCTTTCAGACCGTTTCAATCATTTGAGCACGAAATTATCAAAATCCTGTTCAGAAAACATAAATGGCGCTGTGTTTCATGGACAAATAACTCAAAACCAACGAGATCTCTGAACTTCAATAGCAAATGAACGTTCAAACTGATTACCATGACTATTTTTGATGGGAATTAGAAATAAATTTATAGGTAAACATTACCCAAGAATAAAATCTAAAAACAGGTTTCAATTTATTCGTATCAAATTCTAGAAATTCATTTCTAACGATGTTTGCAGTGTTCCCACCTATAAAACGTTCGTTGTTAGGCCAAAATTTTATACGATCTCAGATTACTAATTAAATGTAGTTGATGAAAAAATTGAAGAAAGGGCGAAGCAGATTAAGAAAACGAATAAAATGAAGTCTCCGGAATATATTCCCCATCGTGAATGAAGTGAAGGGTGAAAGTCAATCATATAGAGCTCCTAACATGAGAAGATATGTGTACGTAAGGCTGTATGAATACATGAATGCGTATATGTATTTGTATAAGTAAGTTTAAATGAGTGTAAAAAATACTCCTGACGAAAAACATAGACCAGAGGGTCAAATTGTATTTTCTTTCAGTTAGATACTAACATACTCTGCCTTGGATGCTGAAGTAATTCTGAGTTGAATCGGAAATAGAATAAAAGTACACGTATAATATAAGTGGAATAAGTATTGCAAGTGCAATATGTTATCAGTTATGTGTTACTTTAGAATTAATTCGTTTCCTGGAAGGTTGCTAAAGAAGCCTCGTTGCCTATTTTACCCAGAATGCTATTATTGTTGACTGTTATGTATTTAGCACATTTTTGTTTCTTGTTGGTAGGAATGTACGTGTTTGTGGGGAGTAAATCTTCAAATATTCCAAACACGCTGCGTCGAATAAAATTTTCGATGATTGGACTACCATTTTTACTAATTTTCTGCTACATGCTCTACTCGATTTTAAATTCAACTTGAAAATCCAACTCCAACTGTGAAAGCTCTTTCTCTGTACAGTTTTTAGTGGCTTGACTTCTTTGGCACGTAAGATGCAGCTTGCGTTGTATATTTTCATCAGAGTTAGCGAATTGACTAAAAGAGTAGAGTAGAAGGAAGGTGGAAAGATAAAAGTAGGTCAGGTGTTTAAAATACGGGGAAAATAATTTTGAATCATCATATTTCTCACTGATAATGCAGGATACAAAACTTAGTATTTGATGATAAAAATCTAAATACGGGAAAAATTCCAAGGAGCTTAATCATATTTAATTGAAAACGTTTCGGAGTCCAGCTCCATCAACAATTCAGAAATACATATCATTATGTTTGTGATAAAAGTAGAAACAAAATGTTGTAGATAGTCATTAAAAGAGATCGCGAGAACAAAAATAAAAACATTTCACAAATAAAATCGACAAAGTGGCTATCTAATCACTATTTGCAAATGGATATGAGCTATCGGTATTATTGAGAACCGGTTTTCGCTTAAAAATATGTAACGACTCAGAATGTAAAGAAATGTTGGATCCACTTACAATGCACAATAATTATACAAGAAACAATGTTTCTAACTCAATACTGATTTTATTTGCGGGTGTTCACAATTCAATATATAATGCTTTCAAGACCTAAATATACATAAAATGATTATTTCAAAAGTTATTGAAGTCCTAAAAATATTAAATATGGAATTGTAAACACACAAATAAAATCATCAGTGAATTAGAAACATTGTTTCTTGTATTATTATTGTGCATTGTAAGTGGATCCAATATTTCTTCACATTGACTATCACAGAATTAGAATGGATGATAACATTTATATTGCTAATGCAGGAATGTATCTGGGTAGTAATGTACATATATAAATTGTAATTAAACGGAATCGTATATTAGTACTCAGGGAATCGCCCTTGTTTATTTCTTTTAAAGATCAAATGTACATATCGTCCAATGATAATATTTTGTACTTGCTTGTATTTGATTTCATAGGTGTGGTAAATTGGAATTTGAAGTATTTAAATATCTATGAGTGGAAATAAAACCTCTAAACCAGTCTTGCTCATCGCATCCGATAGATACATATTCAAAAAAAAAATAACTCAAATTAACAAATTATTATGTCAATTTATAACTCAACTGAGGGTTGGATTAATTTGAACTTGACTTGGAATAATTTGAACTTGACTTGGATCAATTTGAACTTGACTTGGATTAATTTGAACTTGACTTGGATTAAATTGAACTTGACTTGGATTAATTTGAACTTGACTTGGATTAATTTGAAATTGACTCGGTTTAATTTGAACTTGACTTTGAATAATTTGAACTTGACTTGGATTAAATTGAACATGACTTAGATTAATTGGAAGTGAAAAAGGTGTAGATCATTTGTATCCGATTCATCCCGTCTTGACCTTGATAACAATGGTATTGTAAGTTGAATACTGGGTGTAAACTCCGTATAGTTTATTGCGCAATGTGATTCGGGTAAGTTAAATGCTGGTTTAAATCCCGCAGATTTTTTCTGTTTTTTCCGTGATCTTGATTTTCTCTAGCTTTGATGACATAATTTCTGGAAGAGGCATTTTTTTTAACCGCAAGGTTTAAAAATGAAATTTTGACAGTGATATTGCTAAAAGTATCGTAATGATTCAGAAAATATAATTTTATTTATTAATATTAATAACTGGATAGCGCACCTAAAACAATTAGTAATGATTTTTGCATTTCATTGTTTTTGAAGAAGACACTATCGAAAATATGCTGAGCGGAATTTCTCACGCTTAATGATTAATTCGCACGACAATTGAATTCGATAATTTCTCTCAAATTAAATTCTTCGGAGTTCGTATACTCGGCTTCATTCACTATCGTGCGTTGGTGTCATTATGAGAGCTAACCGAAGCTTCAAGTCAAGGCTTTCAACTTTAATTGCCCCCCCCTTTTTATAACAAAGGAAGTGAAATGAAATAAATGCCGGAGGAAATAAAAAAGTAAATTTTCTCCAGAGGTGATGAGGCCGAGTGCAAACGACCCGTCAAAAATGTGTAGTAATTTTCGACATATCACATTACACACGTTCATATCTCCTAACACTACAGGTGATATTCATTCCGACTCCGAATCTGCTACATTAATTCATCGAAAATTGTAGAGTTAATGAAGCCTGTATTACAGGTACGTTAATCTCATACTTTCGGCTGGCGGGAGTGACACACGGACAGACGGACGTGGCTCCTCTTATAATAGTGACTGGTGCACACGTGCTGGTTGGCATTAATATGAAGAATTTCATCCCTTCTTTCTTGGGTTAAATTCGCTTGTGCAAGTCGATCCTGTTCGGCATTAGTTTAAAGAATTTCATCCCTTCATTCTTGAGTTAATTTCTCTCGTGCTACTCGATGTTGTCCAGCGTTATACCGAAGAATTTCCTCGCTTCTTTCATGTGTTTAGCTCTCTCTAGCTACTCGGTGTTGCTCTGCCTTATTCCGTAGAATTAAACGCCGTTCAAGGGTCAATTTAGCTCTAGCTTCTCGTAGGCGAGCAGCATTGCTTCGTCTTGCCATTTCGCGATGTTCATCCGATCGCCTTCGGCGTTTTTCTTGCTGTCAAAGTCTTGTTACTTCTCTCTTGCGGTTGAACACATTTATATCCACGGTGGCCTCTTTTGTCGGAATTTTATTCTGAAATGTCGTCTATTATCTCTTCAAAGCTTTTCAATAAACTACAATTTCGAAAACAATAACTCAAGTTCTAAAATCTTGGGCCTTATACCCAGTGGTAGCCAGGTTACTGGTCAAACGAATTTAAAGCATTTCTTTTCGCATTATTAATTAAAAATATCAAAGCGACATAATGAATTTCAACAGAGTAAGCTCCAGAAAAATTTCTATATTTACAAAGAAGCCGATTGCGTATTCTGGATACCATAATCAGGAGGGGGTCACACGGACGGAAGGACGGACGCAGCTCCTTTTATAATAGTGATTGCTCCTTCAGATTTCCATCTCTTTAGGAGTCTATACCTTTTTCACTTCAAATTAATCTAGGTCAAGTTCAATTTAATCCAAGCTAAGTTCAAATTAATCCGAGTCAAGTTCAAATTAATCCAAGTCAAGTTCAAACTAATCCGAGTCAAGTTTAAATTAATCAAAGCCAAGTTCAAATTAATCCGACCCTCAGTTGAGTGCTAAAATGACATAATAATTTGTTAATTTGAGTTTTTCTGTTAAATGTGTATCTATTGGATGCGATAAGCAAGACTGGTTTCGAGGATTTATTTACACTCATAGATATTTATATACGTGAAATTCCACGTTACCACATATATGAAATCATATACACGTAAATACAAAAGGTTATCATTGAACGATATGTATATTTAATCGTTAAAAGAAGTATACAAATGCAATTCAATGAGTAGTAATGTACGATTCTGTTTGATTTCAATTCATATTCGTACATTACTACCCAGATACATTCCCGCATTAGCAATAAAAATGTTGCCATCCATTTTCATTCCGTGTGAGTCAATGTGAAGAAATGTAGGATCAACTTACAATACACAATAATAGTAAAAGAAGCAATATGTCTAACTTAATACTGATTTTATTTGTGTGTGTTCACAATTCAATATATAATAATTTTAAGACTTAAATATTCATAAAATTATTATTATAAAAGTTATTGTCTTGAAAGTATTATGAATAGAATTGTAAGCACACACAAATAAAATCAGTAGTGACTCAGAAACATTGTTTCTTGTCTTATTATTGTGTATTGTAAGTGGATCCTACATTTCTTCACATTGACAAACAAGGAATTAGAATGGATGGGAACATTTTTATTGCTAATGCAGGAATGTATCTGGGCAGTAATGCACAAGTATAAATTGTAATGAAACGGAATCGTTCATTAGTACTCAGAGAATGGCATTTATATATATCTTTTAAAGATTAAATCTACATATCGTTCAATGATAATCTTTTGTACTTGCATGTACATGATTTTATATAGGTGACAAAGTGGAATTTCACGTAAATAAATATCTATGAGTGTAAATAAATCCTCGAAACCAGTCTTGCTTATCGCATCCAATAGATACATATTTAACACAAAAACTCAAATTAACAAATTATTATGTCATTTTAGCACTCAACTGAGGGTCGGATTTATTTGAACTTGACTCGGATTAATTTGAACTTGACTTGGATTAAGGATAAATTTGAACTTGAATCGGATTAATTTGAACTTGACTTGGATTAATTTGAACTTGACTTAGATTAATTTGAAGTGAAAAAGGTGTAGACGATCGTTTAAGGGGAAATTTTGATGGACAAAAACCACATCGAAAATGAATTGCATGTCTTTTCTCGATTTAAAAACCAAAGATTTCTATGAACGAGTCATTAAAAATTGGTTAGTTGGTGGTCAAAAGTTACTAGTGGTGGATAATATTTTGTTCAATAAATGAATGTTAGTTGATATGTTTTTACTTTCCTTATCATACTATTAAAAAACGAACAGAACATACGGCACGACCTGATATTTTAGGCAATTCGATCTCTTCCATGTCTTGCCCTTCGTTACCTCTCGCCCCCACGCTGTCCCTGCTGCATTAACTTGTTCCTACGCTCGTATTCACCGCGGCGTTTACTTGCGGTACTTCTTGCTTTGTTTTTTGTTCGCACGCCCAAAAGTTCTCCGCGGTGTTTTCGGATAGTGCTCTTCCCCCTTAAGGACAAATATATCGTAGTAATTATTTATTCCGATATGATTTATTTCGATATGTAAATCTATAGTTGATTGAGAAAATGACCTTTTTTTTTGATTCACTATTTTCACTGATATACGTGTTTGATTTAAAACAACCATTTTCATTCAGGTTCATTGTAGACCTTAATTCTTATTTTATTCTTAACCCCTGTTTGTCTCAGAAAATGAATTAAATTATGACTTCAAATAAATTACTCATTCCCACATTAATACAAACAAAATTGAGAAAAAAGATATGTACTTTAAAAAAGCATGAAGCGTTAAATAATTATAAGATTAGGGAATGAAGCATAAGATAATAACAACATTAATGAAAAGAAAACTTAAGTACATACAGAAAAGGCTTCATGATTTCCAATTATTGAAATTTTTTATAGCACTTTTTTTGGTTATTAATGCGCATGAAAAGGAAGGGCATTCAGAAAGCCTTGATAACGTGCAATTCAATTAGCGATTGAACTCAGGGTAGAACTACGTACTATTAAAAGATAATTGGTTTGAAAAGAGCAAGTTTAGTCGTTCAGATTGCTTGGAAATTTTCGGAACCATTTCTTTAGAGCGAGTTAAAATTAGGCATGGTAAATATAATCTACGTATTTCGCATCAAAATTTTAAAACTATTGCCAATGTACAGCGTTTTTCTACATGCGTAAGTCAACTTTCTTCGTTGTCATACATTAGAGAATTGGAGCTCAGGAATTTATAAGTAAAAGAACACAGTGCTGAGTCTGATCAGGTATTGTGGGATGCTACAAAGCTGATATTCCAAGATATGGTTTGGCTAGACGAAAAAAAAAATGTTTGTGAAGTTACGTAAAAAGGAACGGGCACCCGAAATTATGAAGATAAATAGCTAGGTATCAGGTAAATATATAATAGTTTAATGGAGAGTTCAAGAAGTCATTAGAGTAGCAACTGTTTGGTCAAACACTGCAATAAATTCCTAACGGTTTACAGGAAAGGACAAATTACATCGACTTTATGATTGTATTTTAACACTTAACGCTTTAATGGAAGAATTTGCTGGTCTGGAAAAAATATTTGCGCTCAAGGCAGTTCCTCATTTTCAATGACACTGGCATATTCTTCAGGACTCTCTCCAATGCCTTTAAAACTCCTCTTCTATACTCTCGGTGAGGGTTTAAATTACAATGTTCTGTGTAACATCCCCAGTATCCGCAACTTCGGCCGCAACTGTCATCAGTTGCGACAAGTTTTCGACGACATGCTTCTCTGCTCTGTCTCCTCCACGGTCCTCTCGATGGTTATCTCCAAATTCATCCTCTTCGTCAGAGCCCGAAGCCTTGCTAGTGCATGCTTCGAACAGCACAATCTGAAAATCGGCCAAATACTTTGCAAGTATTGAACTTGTTTGCCATCCCATACAAGACTGTAGAGCTACACTTTGGCAGTACCAACTTGAAGCTGTAGCAGTTTGCTAATGTCCAGGACTTGGTCATGCTTACGAAGTTGTGTTGCTGAGAACTCATTATTATTTAGCATCGTGCCTCACTGAGCAAGAGTAGGACGGTTTCGTTCCACGTACATGTAGATATTTGACTAAGAATGGCGTGTGTTACTTTTACTCACACAACAAACGTTACATAGACTTCAGTAATCTGGGTATCAAATTTTCTCAAAAGATCTGATGTAATATGAATAAAAACGGTTTTCGGCTACGATGAATGATTAGAAACATTCAAAGTTTTACTTAAATCTCACAAAAGCTTGCTGAAGTAGAATTTAGACTAGGCAAAAATTGAAGCACCAGTGAATTGTGATCTAACAATCGTTTATGAAAATAATGATGAGCTATAGCCATAATTGATCTCAGAGACCCGCACCAAACTCTAACAGATCGTTTGAATGCCCCATCGCTGATAAATTCCAAATATCCAGGTTCATCAACATCAAAACAGAACAATCTGAAAAGGTATATATTGTTTACCGATCGAAAATTTTATTCGATTTCTGTAAACACTTGGAAAATTGAAGGAGAAAAAGTGAATTGTTGCTGAAATCAGCATTTGGTTGGCTGGTAGACCACACTCATTGCAATCGAATTTTGTAACTAACGGGTCACGACTGTTAAGCTGACGCTTTTTTTGTTTGGAAGGTTTAAAGACTCTTTAATTGGAAATCAGTTTCAAACAGCAAATAGAAATGATCGGCATGCTGATATAACAAAGCCCAAGATGAAAATCACGGTCGACTGGAAGTGGCAATTTAAAATTGCTTTTCTGGGTTAAATGCAAATGATGCTACACATCTGAGAGTTTACTTGGAGATTGAATGCTAAGTGATAAACCTATTAACTTGAGTTCCCCTTCATTGTGAGTAATAGCTTGCATTTTCGATGAAATCTCTTTACGTTTATCACTATTTGAGTGAGCTTGAGTGCAAAATCCGGAGTATTGTATGAGTATTGAAAGGGATAGAATAGAACAGAATATGACAGCTGGGTCGAAACGAGTGCCCGATTCTAGCGTTGCTACCCCAGTCAAGCACAGGCATCAAAGGAAGAGTTGACTGATACCATTTAAAAGGAGTACCAGATGCATCGTGACGCTGGCATCCTCATCAATTGTCATGACCAATACCACCCACAGAAGTTCTACAGGATAGAAGGAAAAGTTGAAAAAGGAATGCGAGTGTCTCACTCATATTCAATTTTAATAAAAGTATAACGCTTTTAGGTACTCGTTTGGAAACTTTTAGGTACCTGCTTCGATCATAAAAGTATAACGCTTTTAGGTACTCGTTTGGAAACTTTTAGGTACCTGCTTCGATCATAAAAGTATAACGCTTTTAGGTACTCGTTTGGAAACTTTTAGGAACCTGCTTCGATCATAAAAGTATAACGCTTTTAGGTACTCGTTTGGAAACTTTTAGGTACCTGCTTCGATCATAAAAGTATAACGCTTTTAGGTACTCGTTTGGAAACTTTTAGGTACCTGCTTCGATCATAAAAGTATAACGCTTTTAGGTACTCGTTTGGAAACTTTTAGGTACATGCTTCGATCATAAAAGTATAACGCTTTTAGGTACTCGTTTGGAAACTTTTAGGTACCTGCTTCGATCATAAAAGTATAACGCTTTTAGGTACTCGTTTGGAAACTTTTAGGTACCTGCTTCGATCATAAAAGTATAACGCTTTTAGGTACTCGTTTGGAAACTCTTAGGTACCTGCTTCGATCGTCTAAAGGATAGTTTTTGCACGGCTCTCAATTTATAGATCTTAAGAAGATCCGAAAGCGTGATGAAATTAATGGTTGAATAAAAGCATGCGAAATTTCCGGAAAGTTTTGTGCAAACTTTTACGTATGGCGGGCAAAGCAAACACATATAATTTAAATTTATATAAGTACAGGCATCATAAGTACATATACCTTACAAACTCTTATGAAACAAAATTATTTATGTGCTACGTATTCTCAAAAATGTCTTAAATGATACATAAATTTTTTATTTCAATAGATTAGACTTTATTTAAAAATTAAGTTTGATTAAGTAATTGAATAGGTGGTGATGAATTATTTGTAAAATTATTCAATTATAAAATTCTACTCGAACAGGAAACTTCAACACTTGTACAGCAGCAGGCTAACCTAAAATTCAGGAATAAACTCCAATTAAACTTAATTTCAACATTCAACTTCAAAATAGACAACAATTAATTGAAAGAGCTATCATATGATTTTGGTTGTACACAAATAAAAATTCAGTCTGTGACCACCGCAGGGTCATTAGCATTATGGAAATCCTATCAGCGGACATCGATGGGTCACTACACAATGTTAAGTTCTGTTCCACGAAAACCTCGGACTCGTTCTCAAAAGTAGGAAAATATTTTACGGGCTGGATTCTAAATTGAACTTAAATTCCACAGTGACGCCGAATAAAAGGGCGAATTTCAACATTCTGTTGCATTTTCAGATTAGCCTGACGAGGCACACCAAGTTTGCGTGAGCTGTTCTCCTGCTGCTCTAAACAGCTCTCCTGCTGCTCTGAACAGTTCTCCTGCTGCTCTGAACAGCTCTCGTGCTGCTCTGAACAGCTCTCGTGCTGCCTGTAGAGTTCTCGTGCTGCCCTGAACTGCTATTCTGTGGCTCTGAAGAGCTATCCTGCTGCTTTGAATAGCTCTCGTGCTGTTCTTAACTGCTCTCGTAATGTTCTGAATAGCTATCCTATTCCTCCGAACAGCTCTGCTTATGATCAGAACAGCTAAAATTTAATCCAAATTGTGACGGGTGAAACCGTTTATCATTCGCTAATTTTCCTCATTTCGGAGGACGCTTTTTGGCTATGAGCTCATTCACTTCTCTTAATGTTGTAGTAAAGGTTTCATTGTTGTTGATAAATCAGGCGTAACAATTTCCCGTTCGAGAATTTCCGACATGTGAACAATTCAATCTAAAACTTTTTCCACGGCATAACTTAGCGGAGTCGTAGGATTTAATTCCTCAATACCAATTGGTGCGGAGAAATTGCCCGAAGCATTGCAGGAACTTAGTAATTAGCCCTTTGTCCTTCACAAGAGAGCTCAACTCGCGTCGCTGATTTGAAAAAGTTGGAAATGTTTTAGGATGTCTCGGGCGGAAGCGATCATGCGCCTTTGTTCGTCGTGTGCCCGATGATCTAAAATGATTTCGCGTTCCGTTGTGCGCGGTAATTCTGGAGCCTCAACTGAACGCAAAACCTCCTCGGCAGTCCTCAGGCTGGGCAGTGATTCATTTCAGGGGCTGTTCGCTTTCTTTTTTATTGCATATCGCGTGTTTTGATTTATTCCCCATGACCCAACAACAATAGAGTTGTAGATTTGCTCAGAAATTTATGAGTTGTTGCCCAGCGGCAAAAAATACCACGTCGATATTCACATTTCAAGATACCACAGCGAGATCGTCGCAACAAAATCTTACGTCAGATCCTTTCTTGTATTTTTTTGCAGACAGCCATCGTTTGTTGTTACGATATGAGGCGAGTCGGGGATTTTCAAGTTATTTTCATGTAAGGTTGATAGGATACGTTGCCGATATTGCCAGTGCTCCAATTATGTGTGAGGGAGGCACAACTCAGCTAGGGGAGTCTCCTTTCGCGCGGGCAATAATTTGACCAAGCAATCCAACTCGCCTAAAAGAGAAGATTCTTTGAATAACGACCAATTCTTTAGTTTCGATATTTTGTATTCAGCCACAAATTCGCTTGATCTCCGCATTCTAGAATCGATGTGCATTTTAAAAACCATCCGTCAATAAATGAATTTGATACGGCAGTAAAACTTTCCATTGTTTGTTGAAATTTCAGAAAGTTTTTGTTTTATTATTCAATGTTTTATTTCCGGTTTATTCAGAAGAATTAGAGTTTAAAAAAAATAATTTTATCACATTGATTTATTTCTTTTCAGAGCGTTGAATAATGACTTTTAATAATCCGAAACGTTTGTTTTTATCATGATCTTCTTAATTACGCTGGTTTTCCTCTTTCCTAAAAGTGAAATTTCCTAGAAATCAGCCTATTTCATCTATATTGCCAATGTTCGAAGCTAAAGCGAGCAACTCTTAATGAAATAAATATCAGCCTCTTTTGATAATTTTATGAACAGCTTAAATTTACCTGCGAATAAACGTACGTCAGAACGCCTGTATAAATACGGACTGACGTTCCTAGGGACACCCTCATCCGTGTGAGCGCGTATTGTGACATGTGTGGTGGTCCAGGCTTACTTTGATCTGTCATGTGGATCAACAGTTTGATTGGGACTGAAAAACACCATTCATACAAATTTCTCTTTGTTTTCATGAACCCATAAGACACGACAGTGTGCTGTTCATCAGCTTCCAGGAAAAACTTTGTTTGAAACTAATATTTAAAAAAGCTAATTTCACAGGAAGATGACTAAACTAATTGTTGCTATGGTTTCTTACATATCCTATACTTTCACTGAAAATTATATACATGAATTATTTCTGGGTATAGAACTTTAACAAAACGCCGGACCAAACCCTCTGTTCATAAACAAAGTTCGTAAAAATAAACATTGGCTGCCCGAAGAAAATTTTTCATTCTTCGAATAAGTGGCCCAATATTTTTTCTTAATTGTCAGGTGAACGAAAAAGAAAATTCATCGCAGACCTTCCGGTAATAAATTTCGACTAACAATTTAGAGTTTAGACAAGCATCAGGTGAGAGCTCCCGCTGGAGGTGCTAACATTTTATTTCAATATTTAGTCGAGGGAAACGAATTTTCCAAATGGTTTCAGGTAACGTCTTAATTGGTGAAGGTAAGGTCGGCCAAAATTAAAAATCGCTGGATATTCCAGATGATATCACCGTCAGTGGGGCTATTACAACTTTTCTTAACAGTCTGTTATTTGTATCGAATGGCCAATTATAAAGTGGTCGTCAGTATTTGAGCAGATAAACTCAGTAAAGCCTGGTTGCAGCAAAAGATGGTGACCGAGACTGCTGTGAAGCTGCGTAAAACTGCGCCGTTCCACGCTAGACATCTTCGTTGCCGGCAGTCACGGAGGTAAACTAGGCATTTTTTTCGCAGCGCGACGCAGTACCAGCTCTGTTATCCGAGTGCGTGATGCACCGATTGATGGAGACCTTCCTCAATCACGGAGGCAATTTTGATCTGAGCACGTACTACGTAGGCAAGCAAAGGCTTTGCAAAATTGTAGCAAACATCATATTGCTTTTGGAGTCTAATCATGCCGCCATGCTATAAAAATTGCATCGTTGCCTAATGCAGGGAGAATATTTTTACGGCCTTCATGGTGTGGAAAGCTTTAACTGAATGTAGTTGGAAAATTGGTATATTGGTATATACCAAGCCTTTTCCTCTTTTTAGTAGAGGGTGGCTGAGCATCATTGACATGATACTTTACAGGGGATGTACATGATAGGGGTTCCCCAAGCCCCTAGTCACGCCCGAGCTTTAAGATCTTATTTTCCTCTCGTTTAATGCCCAGGTAACATTCCGTGAGGGCAGTGACCACACTGCAGGCCACGACCCTGATATGCCGCGTCAGCGTTTTTCACGCCAATGCTGCGTACAGGGCTCGAACCCGTGCAGGAAGCACAGAACGCTAGCGCTCTGTACACTCGGGCACTGCAAGGCCTAACTGGAAAATTAATGTTTAATTTATGGGTAGAACTTTTTGTAAGACGTTGAATTGAAAAGATATAATGATAGAAGACATTGAGCGACCTTTACACTCATATTTCATGAGTTGAAGAGCGGTGATAATAAAGATGATGACTTGCTATGCTATTGGATGATTCAAGGTTGCAGTCAGAGTGTTGATAGATACTCGTAGTTCTGCAGTGCCGTCCTTCACTGGCATCGTGAAGAAAATACTGGTTTAATTTGTGTACATGTATAAATTTTCTCACAAAAAATTGTAGTTCGTTATAAATAGTTCATAACGTTAACTGAGGTAATAGTAGAAGTGCGTAATGTCATTTGGAGTATATAGATATTGCAAATATATTGAAGACGGACGGAATAAAATGACCATGTTGCTAACGACGGTTTTTAGAATCTCGAGCGCGTATTTTAGCTGATGTTGGACAGAAGTGGATATGATTTCGACGATCAGAAATGTGATTTCTGGTTACGGGGATTGAATATCAAGAATATTTTTGGAGGAACTCTATTTGTTCACTGACCTGCCTACTGCGCAGGTGCTGTACTGACCTGCCTGATGTACAGGTGCTGTACTGACCTGCCTGATGTACAGGTGCTGTACTGACCTGCCTAATGCGCAGGTGCTGTACTGACCTGCCTAATGCGCAGGTGCTGTACTGACCTGCCTGGTGTACAGGGGCTGTACTGACCTGCCTGATGTACAGGTGCTGTACTGACCTGCCTAATGCGCAGGTGCTGTACTGACCTGCCTGATGTACAGGTGCTGTACTGACCTGCCTAATGCGCAGGTGCTGTACTGACCTGCCTAATGCGCAGGTGCTGTACTGACCTGCCTAATGCGCAGGTGCTGTACTGACCTGCCTGATGTACAGGTGCTGTACTGACCTGCCTAATGCGCAGGTGCTGTACTGACCTGCCTAATGCGCAGGTGCTGTACTGACCTGCCTGATGTACAGGGGCTGTACGTAAAAAGAAAGCCCGACTGTAAACACTAATAACTGAATTACTATTTAACATTTTTGCTAGTGATAAATGACATTATATCATTCAGTTTTTTTCTATACGTCTGGTTTTCCATAAAGTGAAGGGCATGCAAATGCAGGAATATACTGATGATTTCCCATCCTTCTTTTGGGATCTTCATTATCATTATTATTAATATTAATTTTCAACATTCACGGTCCCAACATTAGACAGGGTATCCTAGACATGTCTCATACTATTTTACAGGAATATGTTGCATGTTCTGTGAAAGCATCTAGGTTTTACATTAACCATAGTGCACATAACTTTCAACGTCAGGCGCTGTTGTGAAGTGTACATTTGAACGATTACGTCACTCATACTCAGAGTGTTGTTTTGGCATGCCCTGTCACGCTAATGCGTTTGTGAGGAGTCGCAATGCACTCATGTGTAAAAAAAATAATTTTTTAGCGCAGCTCAAACGTTTTATCTTTCTTCATGCTATCCGCAGACAGTTAACTCCCAGTCTTGCGTAGAGATCTGGTCTGTACGGGATAATTTGATACAGACGTGAGATCTTTTGTGCGGCACTACGAATGTTATTTGCATACTCTTTCTCTTGTATGCGAAAGCTTCCAATTTTCAGATAAACGTAAGATATTCAGGTAATAGCGAATTTTTTTCTTAGCTAAGGAAATAGCACCTCATTAAATAAATACAGTGATGACCATTCAATTTGAACCTTTTGAAACTGCTTAATTCTTTAAAATGATTTCGCAATCATATCAAGTCAAACTGTATATTCCTTAAGGGATACAAATTGATTTGAGATCTTACAGAAACGCTTGCAAGTCACGCACGCAGAAAAAAAAAATATAAATCTGCTTCTCGTTAGAGCCCTCACTTGTAGGACATGCGTATATCGATATGGATCACGTTTACAATGCACTTACCGTAACTTTTACTGGCTCGGCGTAAACTTATATCTAACTTTCAGGGAATCTTATGAACAAACTCAGGTTCAGCTTTCAAGGACAGGAAGGGATCAGGTAACTTGACCCTAAGTAAAAGTAGGAAGCTCAACTTCTGCCGGAAGTTAGGCTCGGTTATGCAAGGGGCTTCATTTTGCGCATCAGTCGATTGAGATATTGCGGGTTGGGAGGAGGGGGGGGGAGGGGGAAGAACGCAACACATTTGCACTCCTTGAGGGAATATTTGCACTCCTTGAAGAAACATTTGCACTCCTTGAAGAAACATTTGTACTCCTTGAGGAAACATTTGCACTCCTTGAGGAAACATTTGTACTCCTTGAGGAAACACTTGTACTCATTGAGGAAACACTTGTACTCATTGAGGAAACATTTGCACTCCTTGAGTGAACATTTGAATTCCTTGAGGAAACATTTGCACTCCTTGAGGAAACATTTGTACTCCTTGAGGAAACACTTGTACTCATTGAGGAAACACTTGTACTCATTGAGGAAACATTTGCACTCCTTGAGTGAACATTTGCACTCCTTGAAGAAACATTTGCACTCCTTGAGTGAACATTTGAATTCCTTGAGGAAACATTTGTACTCCTTGAGGAAACACTTGTACTCTTTGAGGAAACATTTGCACTCCTTGAAGAAACATTTGCACTCCTTGAGTGAACATTTGAATTCCTTGAGGAAACATTTTTACTCCTTGAGGAAACACTTGTACTCATTGAGGAAATATTTGCACTCCTTGAAGAAACATTTGCACTCCTTGAAGAAACATTTGCACGCCTTGAGTGAACATTTGCACTCCTTGAGGAAACATTGCACTCCTTGAAGAAACATTTGCACTCTTTGAATGAACATTTGTACTCTTTGAGGAAACATTTGTACTCCTTGAGGAAACATTTGCACTCCTTGAGGGAACATTTGTACTCCTTGAGGAAACATTTGCACTCCTTGAGGGAACATTTACACTCCTTGAGGGAACATTTGTACTCCTTGAGGGAACATTTGCACTCCTTGAGGGAACATTTGTACTTCTTGAGGAAACATTTGTACCCCTTGAGGAAACATTTGCACTCCTGGAGGAAACATTTGTACTCCTTGAGGAAACATTTGCACTCCTGGAGGAAACATTTGTACTCCTTGAGGAAACATTTGCACTCCTGGAGGAAACATTTGCACTCCTTGAGGAAACATTTTGAAGATGGAATTAGAAAGATGTAATAATTCTTCAATACAAGAAAAATATTGAGCAGCAAGGACTTAATTGAACCTCTTATAAATGTACTAAAATAATGAGCCTAAATACTCGTAGTAATAAGCCAACTAGCACTCAGAAAAGTTGGAGTTATGGCATGAGAACAGACCGTATCGAACAGCATCGGCAGAGGGAATCCAAACGAGAAGCCAAAGGAAAACTGAAACTCATTTAAAGGGTCCAACCAACAACAACACTTGAATGTTGCTGATGTTACAATGTTGCTGATGCAACAACAACACCTGAATGTTGCTGATGCTACAAGAAAGTGCAGAGGTTTAACATTCCTTGAAAGCTCAAACTCTGAAGAAATTCCGTATGCCCTACATGAAAGTGGACGTATGAGCCATTTCAGTCCCGTGCAAAAATTTACCTGACTTTTCAAAAGTTTTCATTTATGTGATGATTTCTTCAGAAGCAAGAAATTAGGCTACAACAATCCGAGAGATATATTTTTCCCGTATACTGTATTTCAATATCAGAACATTTTGGTATCAAGGTTTGCTTTGCTTGATTCTGCAAAAAAGCACACTATTCTAGCATCTTTTACCGCGCAAATTTGGGATGAAAATATTATATATACGACCTTCATTCTAACCAGCCGTTGACCATTCCTATTCACGAGGTGCTAAGGACCTCTTTTCGCGATATTCCGGCTGTATGAGGGAGTAAATCTCGCAATGGTGTCCCCAGATATGCAACGTACTCATCAAATATTCTTAAAATCACGATATCGTAGAACGCTGTCATTGCAGTATGGAAATTAATGTAACTACTATTGAATAATTTTTTTAGTTCATTTTAGGATTTACATTGATAGGAGCTCCAGACTTACTCCAAGTGCTCATGCCAGGTTCCGATTTGTTTTAAAACTGCAGCCTCGTATCGCTCTGTCCGACCCGGACGGATCAGGTCATAAAGTAATTAATGAGTTAATGATTAATATTTTACGTTTTTATGGACAAGGATGCACAGAAGCCAATGACATGAATTTGAAATATCAGGTGAAGAAGTTCAATTTGAAACATCAGGTGAAGAAGTTGAATTTGAAACATCAGGTGAAGAAGTTGAATTTGAAACATCAGGTGAAGAAGTTGAATTTGAAACATCAGGTGAAGAAGTTGAATTTGAAACATCAGGTGAAGAAGTTGAATTTGAAACAACAGGTGACCAAGTTCAATTTGAAACATCAGGTGACGAAGTTCAATTTGAAACATCAGGTGAAGAAGTTGAATTTGAAACATCAGGTGAAGAAGTTGAATTTGAAACAACAGGTGACGAAGTTCAATTTGAAACATCAGGTGACGAAGTTCAATTTGAAACATCAGGTGAAGAAGTTGAATTTGAAACATCAGGTGAAGAAGTTGAATTTGAAACAACAGGTGAAGAAGTTGAATTTGAAACATCAGGTGAAGAAGTTGAATTTGAAACATCAGGTGACGAAGTTCAATTTGAAACATCAGGTGACGAAGTTCAATTTGAAACATCAGGTGAAGAAGTTGAATTTGAAACATCAGGTGAAGAAGTTGAATTTGAAACAACAGGTGACGAAGTTCAATTTGAAACATCAGGTGACGAAGTTCAATTTGAAACATCAGGTGAAGAAGTTGAATTTGAAACATCAGGTGAAGAAGTTGAATTTGAAACAACAGGTGAAGAAGTTGAATTTGAAACATCAGGTGAAGAAGTTGAATTTGAAACATCAGGTGACGAAGTTCAATTTGAAACATCAGGTGACGAAGTTCAATTTGAAACATCAGGTGAAGAAGTTGAATTTGAAACATCAGGTGAAGAAGTTGAATTTGAAACAACAGGTGACGAAGTTCAATTTGAAACATCAGGTGACGAAGTTCAATTTGAAACATCAGGTGAAGAAGTTGAATTTGAAACATCAGGTGAAGAAGTTGAATTTGAAACAACAGGTGAAGAAGTTGAATTTGAAACATCAGGTGAAGAAGTTGAATTTGAAACATCAGGTGAAGAAGTTGAATTTGAAACAACAGGTGAAGAAGTTGAATTTGAAACATCAGGTGAAGAAGTTGAATTTGAAACATCAGGTGAAGAAGTTGAATTTGAAACATCAGGTGACGAAGTTCAATTTGAAACATCAGGTGACGAAGTTCAATTTGAAACATCAGGTGAAGAAGTTGAATTTGAAACATCAGGTGAAGAAGTTGAATTGGAAACAACAGGTGAAGAAGTTGAATTTGAAACATCAGGTGAAGAAGTTGAATTTGAAACATCAGGTGAAGAAGTTGAATTTGAAACAACAGGTGAAGAAGTTGAATTTGAAACATCAGGTGAAGAAGTTGAATTTGAAACATCAGGTGACGAAGTTCAACTTGAAACATCAGGTGACGAAGTTCAATTTGAAAAGGTTACCTGCCAATTTTTGCCCAAAATTGATATAGTAGACTACACTGTTGAATGAGCAGCTCTGATACATGAAGTTATTGAGTTCTTGATTTGAAAACTTTTTGTCGAAGGAGGGGCAAGGGATGATGTGGTGTGTACGGCCAGTCAATGCAGCTAGAGCTAATTGCCTTTTGAACACCGATTGATTTTAAGTGTCAATTTAAACTCCGATTGAAAAATGAAAGAACGAGAATTGTTTCACGAAGAACAGGAAATGAGAAATAAAAAGGCAGATTGCGCTCCAAACTTAAGAAAATGAAGAAAGTTGGCGCTGATTCATGATATTCTCTCAAATTTTACATTGTTTGAAAATATTCGAGGGTTTGAATTTCGGCAATCATTCCATATCAATTAGTTGAAGGAGTTTTAATTAAGTGTTTGAAAGAATTACAACTCTGAACTTAAGTAGTTATTTGTGTAAAGCTAGAGCTCTGATGTTGGTCGCTTATTGTTATTATATATTCCAATTCACTAGGTGTGATGTCAATCACAATTTATCTCTCTTTGGTTTTTGATGATTTTTTTTCATCATAATTTATATATAAAGATTCTTAGATGAGTATTTGAGTGATGAAGTTCACACTCAAAACCAGCGCAAGTGAAAAACAAAATGCGGCACTAAATACGGTGATTGACTAATTAACATGCGGTAAAATATATTTCATGACACAAAGTGCTCTAAGAAATATTTAGCATATTGTAAAAGAAATTTAGGCAATGAATAAATCATGCGTTTTTTTCTGACAAAATATACAACACTAAGTATGAGATATTTCTAACACGAGGTACTGTATGAAATCTCATGAGCGGTATGATATGAATCGCTTTCACATCACACAGAAGTTCATTTGTTACACTCGCAAAATTTACTCCTCAAGTGCGTGAACGTTGAAAGAATAATTTTTTTTTCGGTAACTTCACGAAAGAATCGTTTTCAAACAAAAGAAAGAATGATAGACTCCATACAGTTGAAGATTATAATTTGAATTAAGTGATCAGTAATTTTGCGTCATTTCTATTTAATTTAATTTTTATTGATGTGTCATCATTCCCTGCGGATTCTGAGAAACATTATCTGAGAAACTGCCAAATGATAAAATGATCATTTGCTTGCAGGGAAATGATCTCATCATGAGCTTTTGTAATGTTAACTGACACTTAAAATGATCTGATATCAAATATTCAGCACAATTCCTCGCAATATCGGTACCATAACTTCATCTTTTTTATCATAAGAGGGAGGATATGGAGAACGGAGATATTTAACTTGCTAAACTATGCTGAATTGTAGGAAAGAGAACCCTAATCTAGAGGATAATAAAGCTTTACTGTATATTTAGAATAAACCCGCAAAATAAGTATTTTAACTAAGCTTATATTCTCGAATGCGTTACGTAGAACATCAGAGCTAACAATCCACTCGTCACACAACACATCGGACAAATTGAATACCGTCACTAGATCTGCCGTAACTTTCGAACAAATTAACTTACAGAAATTCAAGACTTGTGACTCATAGGAGGCACAAAGTCAATGCTTATATTGTAACGACTTGTTACAACATTGGTCATTACTAGCCACAGTACTCAAGAACAACCCGAGAGGCATGAAAAAGACGCACCCAAATGAACTCTCTGTGCTATTCTGAAGTCTACCGCCAAGAATTTTAGACTTTCCAGTCTGATACATGTCGCTAATGTCTTTGTCGATGAATTTTTTGGTTGATCTTGTCGCCTTGCTATAATTTGGATTCCATGGCTGTCAAATGAATGTACTGTATCTCGCGACTCACTGTCACTTTGCAGTTTGGATACTCATAACAACACATCAACGAATTGGCGGCAACCGTAGTTTCGGACGCCACCAATCCTCGGCTCGTACACTCGTCCAAGCACGACCTCACAGGCAGCAGAACTGACGCTCCAGTGTCCTTTGTATAAAATCTATCACTAGGCTCAAATTTGTTCAACATTAAATGATGCGTGCAAAAATATGTTTGATCCAGCTTGCGGAATGAAGAACAAGATTTAGAGGAAATCCCTTTTCTCTAAGCATAATTTTATTACGGAATTGCAAGCTTTCAAGTACAGCAGACGCATGAAGACAATCAAGACAATGTAAACAGACGCACACGCTAAATTTAGCCCCTTTGCTTTCTGTGCTTCTTCTGCCTGTAACGACAACGATCACGATTCAGTGGAACAACTAAGGAACAACCATAAACATTTCTTGCCACAACTCCATTCATCTTCCGGGTCCTGGCAAGACTTAAGACTTTTTACTTACTGTCGCGAAGCATTTGTTTTCAAAACATGAATCAAGGAATTTTTGAGTTGGAGAAAATACTATTGAATGCAAATCAGCATGACATCAATGAACACCAACCATCGATTAAAAGATGGACGGAAAATCTATCACAATGGCTTCCGTAATATTTCCCATTATATTATATAATTTCTCATTTCTAACAATTTACAGATAAATTTTTATTGTTGTACAACAATAGGAAACTTGCGTCAAAATTAGAGAAGAAACTATGACAAAAGTTAAATCGATTCTTCGCGTATTTTACAGAATACGACGCGATGACACCATACCTATTGACGTTGCTGAATTGACAAGTATCCAAAGGTAACAAGAAATTAAAACTTTTCAACAAGATCGATATTCTTAACTAATGGTGTATTCTGTTCTCCTAAATCTTCAAAATTTAATACCACAGTACTACATTTCATCATAGAGGTCAGTAAGCAGTAGAAATTTATGGAAGGAAGGAATCTGACCTTCGCAAAATTTATTCTCCTATTTCAATTTAAAACAAAAAAAATAATCTTCATTTTGTTTTTTACATGTTTGAATGCATAATTATTTGTTTTTCTATCCAAATTTACCTGACCTATTTTCTTGAAAAGATATACGTATTTCTTGTATTGGATTACAAAATAATTGAAGTCAAAACGGGTGACCTGAGCTTTGAAAGTTTGCAAACTGTTGACGCTCGAATGACAGAAGCCTCGACCACCGTGACGACTGATATGCTTGATTTTAAAAGAGTACTCGTATTGAAAACGGTAAGCAAATTAAAAAGCATAAAAAACTCTAGCAGCAGCCAGACTTATATTGGTAGCACTTCCTTAATTCCCCGACGTGTTTTGAAATGCATTTTGGCGAGATAAATGTTGCCGCCGCCCAAGTGAGAGCTGAATAATGAATACATAACACGGTTACAGTATTTATGTTGGTATTGAACTCAACAAAGCCGATGAGAGCTGATGTCAGAAAATCTTTCCCTGCTTCCATCAGCTAGTCGTCGCTTGGTGTAATGAAATAAGTGCTCTCGCAATTTTACGGCAAGCTTTCCATTCCGTTTCCTCAACAGGAACTCCGCCAAGTTGTCGCAGAAGAAATTAGCTTCTAAAGAAGCGCCGAGTTGGCCCATTTCCATGGCGAAAATATCGCTGTGTAACCAAGCCCCACTTTGCATTAATGAGACGTGGTGCATGGAAAAGATCTTGGTCTCGTTAATGGATGCAGTATGAATTTTTGAAGGCATTTTCTGAACGGTTCAGATTTTAGAGTTGAGTGTGGCAGGATTAGCTCTATATAATGTTACTTTTGTTTTGCGGGTGCTTTTGCCAAGTTGTTTTGCGGGGCTGTAAATAATTACGCAGTGTCGTTGTCAGTAATTACTCCGCTCATTACGGTGGTAATCGCTGCCAATTATGAGGTTGAGACAGGGCTTAGTTTTGTGGATCGGTCTATTGTTTTCGCTAAAAATGTGACGCCAAAATTTATTTGGACAATAGACAGACAACGCACTAACTATGTACGTAGAGCGTTATTTATATTTTTCTCTTAAAACTTGTCACTTTTGTCTTATTTGCTCACAAATTGTCCATGAACTACCACGAACAACTGTCTTTTACTTTTAATGATTTATATTCAAGTTTCTACTGGTGAAGGGAATATGTTTTTATACATCCTCCCAATCTTTCGTCCAACCATCGACATGCAAATTATGATGCTTATTATACATGTCGACAAACTGAAGACATTTAGAATATGATACATTGGACATTTTTGAGAACAAATGTGTAGTAATACGATTTATGTATCAACTTAATTAGATGCAAATATATTTTTATTCACATTTCCGCTAGCAATACTTTTGGCTTCAATATTCTACCACTTTACGTACGGTGACGTACCTTACATGAATTCAAGTTTTTCGAGCATTGCCTTACGCTCGTTTGCGTGAAATTACAACTTTACATTTTACAGTGTTCTACAATAAGTTTACACCAATGCGCTTAGAAAGTTCCATACACCATGAAATGACAACTTTACATCTGCATTTGAACACGGCTTTATGTTACTTATGTCCCATTTGGTGGCAATGGGAAGATTTAATATCCTAATTTCGTATTCAGATTTAACAATGACGAAGGCGAATTCACTCAAATATTTCATTTCCCAATCAACCGAGAGTGTTGAATGGAAGGGTTGAAGTATACAAATCATATTCTCACTAGGATCATCTGCCACCGATGAAACTATTTACCGAACAACACGCAACAATAAAAAAACGCGGGTGTAGATGTCAGGGTTTTCTTCCTCGTGGGCATCGTCCGAAATCAAAAAATGGAAAAAATAACACGGCAGCTCAGGTTGCACTGCTGTATTGCCTCAAATTTTTAAGCCCTCGCTGCTGAGCGCAGATCATCAAACCGAACGCTGGTTCTCGCACGAATAAATCTGTTGTATAAATTGCGTTAACATTGAACATCGAACACGAAATATTTCCCCCACCTCGCGCGATCAGGACGGGAAAATTCAATACAGCCTGAAATTCTCTTTCAATGAAAGAGTTTTTGCGGACGAAATATTTGCGAACATGTATCGAACTGGCCAACACCTGAAAGTTTTCAAGCGAGCTGGTGCCTTTTGTCTGTCATTGACGCCTAGAGTTCAATTCCTCACAACTGTTTGCAATTTTCATCTTATCCTGCGTAAAAACGTGAGAACGAGAATCTTGCGGTCCTCAATTACTGAAAGGTCAGCAGACGTTGAGTTCAATACAATGCTCACTGTCTACATTCAGGGTTTTTCATAAAACCGTTCGCGCATTTGCCTCTCCAACCCAATCACAACCTACCAGGAGATCATTGTGATAGTTTTAAACATACTGTACACTCTCAAAGCGATTTTCTCAACGTTCCCTCGAACTACACCTTTTTCACTTCAAATTAATCTAAGTCAAGTTCAAATTAATCCGAGTCAAGTTCAAATTAATCCGAGTCAAGTTCAAATTAATCCAAGTCAAGTTCAAATTAATCCAACCCTCAGTTGAGTTAAAAAATGACATAATAATTTGTTAATTTGAGTTTTTTGCGTTAAATATGCATCTATTGGATGTGATAAGCAAGACTGATTTCGAGGATATATTTACACTCATAGATATTTTTATACGTGAAATTCCACTTTTTCACATCTATGAAATCATATACATGCTAATACAAAAGGTTGTCATCGAACGATATGTAGATTTAATCTTCAAAAGAAATATACAAACGCGATTCACTGAGTACAAATGTACGATGCCGTGTGAGTACAATTTATACTTGTACATTACTACCCAGATACATTCCTGCATTAGCAATATAAATATTGCCATCCATTCTAATTCTGTGTTAGTCAATGTGAAGAAATGTTGGCTCCACTTACATTACACAATAATGATACAAGAAACAACGTTTCTAACTTTTACTGATGTTATTTGTGTGTGTTCACAATTCAATGTATAATACTTTAAAGGCTTAAATATTCATAAAATGATTATTATAAAAGTTATTGAAGTCTTAAAAGTTCTATATATTGAATTGTAAATAATTATATAATTGATTAAATCTACATATCATCCAATGATAATATTTCGTACATGCATTTATATGATTTCATAGATGTGATAAAGAGGAATTTCACTTATATAAATATCTATGAGTGTAAATAAATCCTCAAAACCAGTCTTCCTTATCACATCCAATAGATACATATTTAACACAAAATCTCATATTAACAAATTATTTTGTCATTTTTAACTCAACTCAGGGTTGGATTAATTTGAACTTGACTTGGATTAATTTGAACTTGACTTGGATTAATTTGAACTTGACTCGGATTAATTTGAAATTGACTTGGATTAATTTGAAATTGACTTGGATTAATTTGAAATTGACTTGGATTAAATTGAACTTGACTTGAATTAATTTGAACTTGACTCGGATTAATTTGAACTTGACTCGGATTAATTTGAACTTGACTTAGATTAATTTGAAGTGAAAAAGGTGTAGTTGTCAACAAAATCGAAGAATTCAACAGCATCTTTTTATCTTCACTCACAACCATGATATTTTTGCCAAGATAATTTTGCTGTCAAATTATCTATCCTTTCCTTTTATAGTGATGTAATTCTGTACGAGTGTGTGCAAGTGTGGGTGTGTGTGTGTGCGTATGCATGTATGTGTGGGAGCTTGTGAGAATGCAGCTAAATTTTCGATGAATGTAAGGAAATTCGATTTTCAGGCCGTAAGAAATGTGAGTGTTTTATTTATTTTTATGTTTTTCATATTTTAAAATCGACTGATCTTTTATGCCACTACTGAAGATGAAGTTTAAAAATTAGTAACAGTCATCAGATCAGGTCATCACCATGTTGACACATAAATTGTTTCTCCATTTTATGAAATGAGTGAGGCTCCTTAGAAATGGTCCGTTTGGTAATATAATATTTATTGGTGATGTCATATAAGTGAGACACGTACCAAGTTTATGGCTGTACATTGTACAGTCGATAAGCTCTCAAATGAAGCATTTTCTGAAAGCGAGAAAATGATAATGTTATAGCAATACATCCCTGTATCTCAAGCTCTACCAAGTGAGCTCAAGGTTTCTAGTGAGGCATTTGTTTGCATGGAAAACTTAAAAAACATTCTAAATAATTCATTAAGAATTAAATGTAACTTCCTTGTCAACTTACGATGCCAGAATATCACTCAGTGCTTCCATGCAAATGGGCGGTCACACGATATCAGGTCTCCCCTTACACAACGAGATTAGTTTAGATTAAAGTTAGTTTTAAGCTTCACGAACTCTCCTACGGCTGCATGATATGACATGCAGGGCAGAGACACAACTAAAAATCTGCTCAGCGCCGGCCTGATATTTGAGGGAAATGATGTTAGATGCGATTCAAAGTTTGAAGTCAGAACACAAGACTAGATCACTGTACTATGACAATTGTATTGCTCTGATTTACAATTATTCAACGTAACATCTATCCCCTTGTTCGAAATGATACGTCTATTCCACTAAGTTGCCTAAAATGATGTGATTGGGGAACACGCAGTTCTGGGATACTCATTAAGAAGACACGACCGTTGCTTGTGATTTGAGTCATGTTTTTATAATTTCTATTTGTTTCAGGCCGTTCAGGTGCTTCTGGCCGCACTGTTCACGCCGCGTTCATTTCATCACATTTTCAACTGTAGAGTCTCTGGGAATCTTTCTGTGCACACTTAACGACTTTTGAGTCAAGGGAAGCATCTTATTTCTGTTTTGCACTTGCAGGTTAGCTGTACGAGTGAAATGTGAGGAGCTAGCAGGATGTTGAGCACAAGTACATATGCTGGTAGACTTTTGTTAATTCCCACGACTGAACTTTTGCGAGGAAGAAAGGTGATGAAACTCTGCGAACAATCTTGAACTCTACTCTGTGAAACCCTTTTTTTATTTGAAATTTACAAACAAAAGACATAAAAATAGAGAGGAAATCTGTTACAAATGGAATAGAAAGCAGGTCCATCAGATGAACCTCATGAACGTACTAAAATTAGATAAATTTGAGAGCGTGACTCACAGTTGAAGTACAAGAATTCCTCACGGACGTCCTTACAACATGCTTGAATGTATGTAGTTATGCGGTTTATGCCCCAGAGTTTATTGGGTCTGCAGTTATAATTTCCAAACTTGCGCTCCCGTTCCATGACTTGCTCTGTGAAGTTCTCGAACTGAAGTTAAATGATTATGTAATGTTTGTATTTTGTGGTCTGGCGCCTGGAGGGCGACTGTGGACTGCGACAATATTTTTATTCCATAATTATCGTCAACAATTAATTGAGTTTGCCATTTGGTTCCGTTGAAGCAGGCACTGCAAATGTTTACTTTATTTTATTGGTTTTATTTGAAGGTTCGTGTTTTATTCTCATTTACTGCCACAGATGATCGATCGCGTCTATTTGTCTGCATGATACATACGAGATATTCACTTGATAGTTTATTTAATTTTATTGAACGTTATTGCAAAGATGGAAATGATTCGTTGGTGTGTTAAATGAGTATTCAAATCGAGAGATATTGGGAAAAAGCGTGTTCTTATATTAACTTTACATGCACAGAGCAATGCAATAATTCAGTCTACATACATCGGGCGATGCAATAATTCACTCTACATACATCGGGCGATGCAACAATTCACTCTACATACATCGGGCGATGCAATAATTCACTCTACATACAACGGGCGATGCAATAATTCACTCTACATACATCGGGCGATGCAACAATTCACTCTACATACATCGGGCGATGCAACAATTCACTCTAAATACATCGGGCGATGCAACAATTCACTCTACATACAACGGGCGATGCAACAATTCACTCTACATACATCGGACGATGCAACAATTCACTCTACATACAACGGGCGATGCAATAATTCACTCTACATACAACGGGCGATGCGTTAATTCACTCTACATACATCGGGCGATGCAACAATTCACTCTACATACATCGGACGATGCAACAATTCACTCTACATACAACGGGCGATGCAACAATTCACTCTACATACATCGGACGATGCAACAATTCACTCTACATACATCGGACGATGCAACAATTCACTCTACATACAACGGGCGATGCAACAATTCACTCTACATACAACGGGCGATGCAACAATTCACTCTACATACATCGGACGATGCAACAATTCACTCTACATACAACGGGCGATGCAATAATTCACTCTACATACAACGGGCGATGCGTTAATTCACTCTACATACATCGGGCGATGCAACAATTCACTCTACATACATCGGACGATGCAACAATTCACTCTACATACAACGGGCGATGCAACAATTCACTCTACATACATCGGACGATGCAACAATTCACTCTACATACAACGGGCGATGCAACAATTCACTCTACATACATCGGACGATGCAACAATTCACTCTACATACATCGGACGATGCAATAATTCACTCTACATACAACGGGCGATGCGTTAATTCACTCTACATACATCGGGCGATGCAACAATTCACTCTACATACATCGGACGATGCAACAATTCACTCTACATACAACGGGCGATGCAACAATTCACTCTACATACATCGGACGATGCAACAATTCACTCTACATACAACGGGCGATGCAATAATTCACTCTACATACAACGGGCGATGCAATAATTCACTCTACATACAACGGGCGATGCAATAATTCACTCTACATACATCGGGCGATGCGTTAATTCACTCTACATACATTGGGCGATGCAATAATTCACTCTACATGCAGCAGACGATGCGATAGTAGATTTCGTTCATTGCACATTGAGTCACAGCTTCGTGTGCACTCACCATGTATTTACCTACTTTTATCTCAGGAAACGCCAGCGTCTTCGATCGAAGGCACTGCGCATGCGTCAGGTCGTGTTGTAGGAAGCGTATCTTCATTCCATGCGGTGGCGCTACTGGCAAGCGCTGCCAGATGGACTTTTTTCTCATTGAAACTTTCAGGTTTGGTCTTTTTCCGAATAAAACTTGCCCTCAAAAAGCCTCTGCGTCTGGAAACCCTGCAGTGATGGCTACAAAATTTGCTAAATTTCATGGTGGTGGAGGTGGTTGAAGTCATCGTACGTGCTGCCAGCAACTAGCAGTACTCCAACACAAACTCCACCCCAAGTAATCTATGTATTCGCGACATACACCGGGATAGTAGGTATTTTTATGATCCTCATAACATGGTGTATACATTCTAAGTATTTTAATGAGTGCAACATTGCAATCATAATCAATAATATGACGTTCATTTTCTATTCCTTCTAATAAATGCAACATTGCACTCAAAAATAGTTTCTTCTTGATGAGGGTAACATGCATATCTACAGTCCAGCAAATTCTGATATTTGTTCCCGCCAGCATCGACGTGCTCAAGACATTAGAATTTGCTTAGAGAAAGCAATGAATCCAAGTAACGCTGACTTACTTGCTTACTTACTTCCGAACTATTATATTGACCAAGAGGCAAGCGTAGTGGTAACTCAGTTATTTCGAACTTGCTCTTTAACGCAATGTAAAAATTTGGATATTATCTGCTGTAAAAAGTGCCCTCAAACAAGCTGCCGCTGCTATGATCCCCTTCAATTTACTGGCACGTAAAACATCGTCTGTCACAACTAATTCATGACTTAAATTATTCAGTTTTCTTTCATTTTCCAAATATTTTGTTGGTTAAATTAAGCAGAAGTTTTATAAAGTTTTGAAGTTGTCATTTTACACACATTTAGAACATAAAAATCCCAGCAAAATGTCGTCAACAAGAGAAAATCAGCTTAATAATTTTTAAAAGACACGATCTCATCTTCAGTTCCAATTAAACTTAGTAGAAAAATCTGATAATGAAATCTAAAAACCATCAAAGAACAGTTCATTGAAGTTTTGTGATGTTACTAAAGGAAATTTTCTTACCCCTGCATAAAACACAAGTAAGAAAAATTGGAGGAAATTGTAATTAGCTTCTAGTGGCTGAGTTGAAAGGCGTTTGCAGAAAAAGTACCTGGCATCAATTGTTTTAGGGAAATAGTCTGCTGTTGGCTTTTAGTTAATATTACCCATATTTGTGACAAGAACACCGCTATAACAGCCTTCTCGTGCTGCCGTCAGTGGAGGTCGCTTCATGAAACGAATATAAATCAGAAAAAGATAATTTTAATATTATCGGAAATGATTCCTCAAAATTGTACGTCTCGTGTGCGTCTGTCGGGAGCGTTGTTCTGCGAGTCTGAGGTTGGCTGTTTCGATCGGGTCGAAGCTGAGGTGGGTCGTTGTGGCAGGAGGTTTTGGCAGAATACTTTTGAACTCATTAAGATAACTTTTGAACTACTTAGAATCATTTGAACTTCCTTCACGTAATTACCGTGGAAGGTTACCTTGGTTTTTTAATGCAGCCAGTGTAAGAATCGTGTGTTGGCTTGGAGGAGGCTTGTTCGGGGCCTTCGTTGGATGGAGTACGTTGGAACATCGGGCTGGGTCGTGGCATACGCTGCGTTCTCCACCTCTTGAGACGGGACGGTGATGGAAGAGGCTGTACTTGGCTGGAACTGGGGCAATTCATTTTTCTAATAATTCTTCCTGTGTCTGTTATCTCTTTAATGAATTTTTGTTTGTGTGAATGATTTCTTTCTTTAATTTAAGTTGCTTACTTTTTGCTTGAATTCTCTAAGTGTCCTTGGCAATTAACTTGGCCAGTTGGCATTTAACTACAGTTACTTCGGTAACCTTAAATATAAACTTATAAGAGTGCGGTTCTGCTAGTTTCTAGGTTGCGCAAGCGACCTGGTATCGACCTGCACTCATTTACCTTATTTCTAACGCATATGAACCTCTTACTATACTTACTATCTTTCACGTCATGGACACTTTCCTACTACTGATTTCTGCTTAATTTCTCAATAATTAATTCTTCGCCTAAAAGTTCCTACACTGAGTGCCATTTATTAGCTCAGGTGTGTATTGTCATTTATTTATTGTATAATCAGTCTTATTAGTCGTATTTCGTGAAATTCTTTGAACTTGTCGACTTGTTTCGTCAGCTTTTGGTATCGGTCGTTAGTCTTTGTTCTAATATTAAGTAAATTCTTTTCTGCAGTACTTCTTATCGTCGCAGCTCCGGTTCTTCCCCTTGATTGTCTGCAGTCTGCTTCATTGAGGGGTTGAACTTAGGTAATTAAAATTGAAATAATTATTTGGCTACTGTTGAAATTTGCACTTAATCTCGTTCGTTTAGTTCGTCTCGTTTGTTTTCAGTTTTTCGTTCATTTATTTCTGAATTGTCTTCCAGCTGGTGCTGAGTGTTGGTGGCCCATCCGTTCCACTCCCTGGTGTTAAGAGGATTCCTGAGAATCTCTTTGAAGGCGCGGCAGTCTACCTTCTGCGGCCGATCTCCCTGCGTGACGGTGTCTTGCCACTTTGACGCTACTACTGTCTCACCTAATCCTTCAACTTACGCTCTGAACCTGCCTTTCGGACCTCAAGCTACGAACCTACCTTTCCGAGCTGGCTTTTCCTTCGACCTTGCCGGAGTGGTAGAACGGAAATTAACTACCATGGCTGTCAATTTTAATTGGGTCATTTTGCCCATTTTAAAGCAATAAACGTGTATCCTTAAAAGTTTTAAATGTAACTCTCTAATAAAAATTAAACGGCATACTCTACCTGCGACCTTAATAGGTTTCGCTGTTAAGGCGCTGACCGCAATTTAAATATTTGTTACTCTGCCGTTGCAGTTTATTAAACGTTCTAAATTAAATCTTTGCGAAACTTCTCGTTCTTTCCTTAACTCGATTGTGTGAGGGCTTGAGGCCATTATTCCTCACAATATCAAAGCCATTCAAATTGCGTTATTACCATTTATACGTAGCTACTTACATGCTTACCCTCGTCCATTTCGACTCCTACTCGTGAATGAGGCAACCACAAATCGAGTTGCGAGATACCTTCACATCTTGTGCCTTTCGGTCACCAGGGTTACGAGGCTCATAAAAATTAACAGAGCCACGTCGATAGCCCGTTACTTGCTGTGTTTCTCTTGTCTTTGGCTGCAAACACGAGAGCATAGGTGAGAAAATGAAGCATATCCATGGCCCGGTACTTCTTTGATGTCGTTCTTCGTAACGGTTTTCCCATGAAAAAGATTTACGCTTTTAGCGTTCGCTTATGAGCGTAGGGCAGTTTTATGCCCCCTCAATGAAGGGCGTTCGATCATAAATTAAATTTTAGACCTAATAAAAATAGTGGACTCGTTCAACTCATTGCAGTCAGGAGTGAGCTCATTTCAGGGAACTGTGTGATATGCATAACTCAAATCATGAGAACAATTTATGAGAAATGATGCATTGACATTTCCAAACTTCAGTGAAAAATAAATTTACAATGCAGTCGAAAATTATAAAAAAATATTTAGTGTTCTGAATGCACACCGTCTTGAAAATTTCTGATCGATGCCCAATTCTGACACAATGCTTTAATTAGCGAAGAAAAAGTTAACGTAGTGCATGAAAGAACATCATGAAAGTACTTTGTAATCGTTCGCCAGTCACTAAACTCATTAAAATGACACATTAAAGTCGTCGTTTCTTATCCGTCCTCTAGTCTTTTTCCAAGACTATTTCAACCCCGTTTTCTGAATGCCTTCTCAGATAAAGGAGAGATCATCAGCACAAACAAATATTTATCCCCAAAATCGAAAGGAAGAAGAAGCTGGAATGTCCTAGGTGAATTTGGGAAGGTATTTCAACCGATATTTGTAAAATTTCAAAACTTTTAATACGTTGGTAGACGCAAGAAAGAAAAATCAAAGTTAAAAATATATGTAGATCTTGAATGAACGACATTTTAGTTGACTTAAACATAACACTCTTGTCTCGAAGATATTTGAAACTGAAGACAGCAAAATTAAACGTGTAACAAAAAAACCCGAAACTTCAAAATCCACTTGCAAAGACTCAGTTGAAGGTATACGTGAATGATGATTACTATTGTTTAGAATAAGACAAGAGAAGGAACCATTAATCTTTGGGAGAATTCCAACATTCGATAACAATCGACGCAATTTACTGCGGCAGCTGCAGAAAGAATTAGAGTCCTTTAAGGATAATTTGAAGTGTATTATTGGCTCGGACGGGATAAAGTTCGTCTCTCGCTCAATAATTGTTGACAGGCTGGACTTTGAATACCAGAAAGAAGTGAAGCCTTGCAGACTCAGAGCGTTCGTTTCCGGTTCCCTCAGCGGAGATGGAGAACGCCTTCTAAGTCGTATATAAAATAAAATGAACCTGTGTCATTATGAAGGCATTCAAAGCAATAACATTGTTCTATTGCCGGTCAGAAAGGCAATGAGGAAAATTCTCGAGGAACATCGAACAGGAACATTATTTTCAACAGGCTAAAGATCCATGACATTCATCACCCCAAGAGCAGCAATGGCTTGTCAAGTTGAACGTTTGAACCGGCCTGCTCAGTCTCCCAATCCAAATGTTATTGAGCTGATGTGGTCAGAGCTTGAAAAATGCAAAAGCAGTAAACAGGCTTAAAATCCGGTTCATAATTACGTACATCTGAACAAGGAGTAAGAAACATTTTCCCTCACTCACAAAATGAACCCTTGACGGGAACCATGAGCTCGAAGCTAATAAACTGCATCATAGAAAGCAAGGGAATAACAAGATAAAGATTAAAATTCCCTATGAAGAAAAATAAGCACATGTGACTCCATGAACCATTCTGAATGTAAATCTAAATGTTTACAAAGTAGGCAATGGTGCGTTTTCATTGAAAAAAACTCACCTTTTTCAAATGATGCTCACGACATGCAAAGATCGATATCATGTATGAATTTTGGGAAAAAGTTTTCATTTTTACTTTGATCATGAAACCAAGCTAGAGCTATTCATTAAACGTAATAATGCTGACACAGATTCCAAGAACAAGACGTTATTTCTAAGAAATATTTTTTTATGGCGGTCGGTGAATAGTCTAACTCGCATTGAAATGAAACTGGATTTTTCTTAAATCCCAAATTCAAAGAACGTTATTGCAACTAACACAAAAAAGTGATTTTCATGTGAAGCTGCAATACATACCTTTTGAGATTCCGAATGTGTAGTACTTACTCCAGGTATACTGAATTCGAATTGCCTTCCACAAAAATTTTTTTCGGATCTTGTTAAAGTAATTCATTCTTCAATATCCTACAGATACCACGTAGCTCACGCCTTTGACTCCGGTTTCATGCTGTGTATCAGGTCCACGACACTACCTGATTACGAGCATCAGAACAGACGAGAAGCTTGGGCGGTGAGCTGTGTACAGCATGTCGCTTAAATTTCAAAGCTGGACAAGCTTGGAGCTTAATTAGCTTCACTCAAAGTTACGCGCGATACAGAGGAGACAAAATGTTCTTGCCTCTCTGTTATATCAGGTCTACGCGTTACATGTGCACGGAAAAACAGATTTTGGTAAAATGAAATTTACATTGCGTGACCCATGAGGGATCAAAAATTACAATCCGTGAATCTTGATATAGAAGTGCTCAAGTGATATTCTATTTCTTCCATTATTTGCATTCATTTCCGATGGAGTAAGAGATCCCATCTATTACGCCCAGTAGCCTCCGTTCCGAATTCTTTCACATTAATTTTTCCCTTTCCTATTCACTAAAACTGCAACTGTTCGTGGGACTTTGATGTTTTCAAATTATGATGAGAAGCTAAGCAATATTTAAATAAACTAAAAAACTAAAAATTTCATGCGTGCAGTTTATTTTGATTTCGAGGAATTGCAGTTTTTGTGCCACCGTAAAAAAAAAACGCTGAAGGAAACCTGCTTACAACGGAGCACAAAATGCACTAAGGGAAATGCAACTGTACGGCTTCAAAAAGAAAAAGTCATTTCCTCTCTCCGAGTTTTGCGTTCATTGAAAATTATGCTGCTGACCACTCTGTCATCCAGTCGTCTGTATATCTCGTAATAATACGGCTAAAGAGACTAAGCCAAGTCGCATTAGGCTTCCATGTAATTCTCTCACTAATAGCATATTGTGCTGTCAGCTTAGTCACCTGTGAGACTTTTGTATCATTATATTCTTTATTGAAAAACATGAAGACGTTCTCAAAAAAAAAAAAACGTTCAGAAAACGTCCTAACCAAAGTTCCTGAATCGTTGAAGAATGATTTATTTATCACAAATACAAAATAGCGGATCAACAATGTAAAATTCTAAAGAAATTTAATGACTCGCATAAACGCAGAGAGAATAATGTGAATTGTCAAGCATGGAATGAATGAATTTTTTTCAGCTGGGTCACTTTCTCCGCCTTCATTTTTCATATTTTTATGGTACTTTTGTATTATTTTCAGAAAATTAGATACTTGATGCGTCATAGTGTTAGAAACATGCGCTTCTTCACGTTGAGGTACACCGGACGGAAGTTAGACCTACCAAACTTAGTACGTAAGCCATATTCATGAATTACTCAGCATGTGCTTTTCTTAAAGAAAATAGAAATGTCCGGTTTCAAAAATAAATTGTCTTTTCCTCTCTATGTATTGCATAAATTCAACGTTAAACCGCTGATTGTTTTGTCATTTACGAAGCTTGCTATAATTTTTTTATATATCATTCCACGATTCGGCGCACCAGATCGTTTACTGAACACAACACAGAATGCACTCGCCGCGCCTGCTAGCTAAGGCTGCTAGGCACCCGAAAAAATGGAATAAAATACTCGGAAATTGGATATTTTCATTGCAATTAATGTTACATCTCCTGACACAATAATATTACTCAGGAAATATCTGCATGAGAGCTTAAGGACTTCATGACTCCGAAGAAATTTGCTCCTCTAATGAGCTTGAAGAGTAACTTGTCCCCTAGAGCTTTTCAATTAAATGGTAATTGCGTGAATTTTCAAGCGTGCAATTCTTTTCCATTAAATTTTCGAACGTTTAGTGGAGCGAATTCGATACTTTATGGACTTATTTTTACTGCTTCGAGACAAGGCTGAAGGTCGTTCATAAGTCTTCTAAACCTGTTCGGTAGGTTATTACTCAGGGAGGCTAGTCTAACAAGCAAGAGAATTAAAGCCTAAAAATTACAGTAATTTAATTTTAATTTTATAATTTAATATATGTATGTTGGCAAAAGGATTGCATTTATTGTAGTAATCAAGACAAGCGAGCGCGATGGAGTAAAAAGCTGGAATGAGAATGATACATCAACTCATCTCCGTTGAAAACTAAGCCGACTTTAGTGAGACGCTCGTCAAAGTTAAAGGGAGGAACTGATAAGAAACATATTTACTTAAATCAAGAAACTCAGAACTGGCCAAAAGTTCATCAGGAGCCGAGAACTTAAGTGAAGTTAAAATTTCCATCCAAGCCACTCCCGAGAGAGACTTAAGGAGAGAAAAAAGTTTCGAGTACACGGTTAGACGATCCAAACGTCAGGCAAGTAAGCGTATAAGCACTAAGGAACAACCGCGAAGTTGAGCCTGAGGTCAGAAGCTAGGAATAAGAACAATATTTCAAATATAAAAGTAATTTCCTTCAGAACTCCCAACAGACACGAATTAAACACAGTCACCAATCAGACGAGAATAATTCTGCACTCTGTGAGTCTTAAGCCAATTCAAGAAGTTTGTTGAAAAGATAGATGAAATGCAGAATAGAGCACCCCTATAACAAGAGTATGATACTTCAGAATGGCTAGAGTTCTTGCTCAGGACAGAGGGTACAGCCAGCACATAATATTTCAGATTGATAGGCTCAGTATAAGTGTTGAAATAGATGCCTATGAGTTGGTACGAAACTCACATGCTAAATACAAGGAGCGTCAAACTTCAGCTGAAGTATTTACTCGAACTATGAGTATTAAAAGCGTACTAAATTCAGGAGCGTCCATTAATTAAGGAACGAAAACAGTACTTAATAGTTCATTTATGCGTATCATGAAAGTGATGTGAATGAATTATGAGTAAACTTGTTAAATATGGGTAAACAATCATGGAATGTGGAATCAACCAACACCTATAATCTAAATATTTGGACTCTCAGTGAGACAGAACAATCTATCTGACGAAAATGCCTTTTGTTAGAATGAGACGCTCACGTGGCATACGAGTTTCGTCGCTGTTTAGCTAATGTTAGTTCTAAAAGTTAACGAGTATCGTCTGTAACTATAAGAAAAATATTCAGTATTTAAAAGAAACGAAGGGCTTTGAATAAAAATAGTTTATAATGTACCTTCGATTCTGTCCCTTTGGGTAATTCATCATTTTCCCCCAGTTTTAATAGCACATCAAAATGGTTGTAAACGACGTAACAAAGTGCCTAGTTTACTGCTATTGACTTTATATACATCTTTCCAGTGACTCCCCTCGATTCATTTTAAAATATTTGTGTAATAAACTTTTGAGCGCGGTTGTTATTCCTGTTCCTGATAAAGTTGCTGTTACTGAAGAAAGCGTATGAAAATTTTACGCAAAGATTTAATACTACCAAAGTTTCAGATCATCTGAGATTTCACTCGGATTGAAGTCCATAAAAAAAACTTCGCCATTCAAAAGTCTGGACACCTTTACGTTTATACGTTGCCTTACACCAGAAAAAAAGTAAATTTGAGAGCACAGGCGCAGTGCACAAAACAAGAGAAAAACAGCAGCAGCAGCAGCGGCAGTAAGCGTTTAGCAGAGAAGCGGCACGTGAGTTGTTACTGCAATGTTCCGCATCGACCAGGCGTGTAGCTACCCTGTAGGGAATGGCAGGAGTCAATCACTGGTGAAAATCATTAAAAAAAACAGCAGAGCATAGAGCTCAGTGCACAGAGCAGCAGAGCACAGAGCAGCAGAGCGCAGAGCAGCAGAGCACAGAGCAGCAGAGCACAGAGCAGCAGAGCACAGAGCAGCAGAGCACAGAGCAGCAGAGCACAGAGCAGCAGAGCACAGAGCAGCAGAGCAAAGAGCAGCAGAGCACAGAGCAGCAGAGCACAGAGCTCAGAGCACAGAGCTCAGAGCACAGAGCAGCAGAGCACAAAGCAGCAGAACACTGAGCAGCAGAGCACAGAGCAGCAGAGCACAGAGCAGCAGAGCACAGAGCAGCAGAGCACAGAGCAGCAGAGCACAGAGCTCAGAGCACACAGCAGCAGAGCGCAGAGCAGCAGAACACTGAGCAGCAAAGCACAGAACAGCAGAGCACAGAGCAGCAGAGCACAGAGCAGCAGAGCACAGAGCTCAGAGCACAGAGCAGAAGAGCACTGAACAGCAGAGCACAGGGCAGCAGAGCACAGAGCAGCAGAGCACAGAACAGAAGAGCACAGAGCAGCAGAGCACAGAGCAGCAAAACACTGAACAGCAGAGCACAGAGCAGCAGAGCACAGAGCAGCAGAGCACAGAGCAGCAGAGCACAGAGCAGCAGTGCACAGAGCAGCAGAGCACAATACAGCAAAACACTGAACAGCAGAGCACAGAGCAGCAAAACACTGAACAGCAAAGCACAGAGCAGCAGAGCACAGAGCAGCAGAGCACAGAGTAGCAGTGCACAGGGCAGCAGAGCACAGAACAGCAAAACACTGAACAGCAGAGCACAGAGCAGCAAAACACTGAACAGCACAGCACAGAACAGCAGAGCACAGAGCAGCAGAGCACAGAGCAGCAGAGCACAGAGCAGCAGAGCACAGAGCAGCAAAACAATGAACAGCAGAGCACAGAGCAGCAGAGCACAGAGCAGCAGAGCACAGAGCAGCAGAGCACAGAGCAGCAGAGCACAAAGCAGCAGAGCACTGAAGAGCAGAGCACAGAGCAGCAGAGCGCAGAACAGCAGAGCACAGAGCAGCAGAGCTCAGAGCGGCAGAGCACAGAGCAGCAGAGCACAGAGCAGCATAGCACAGAGCAGCAGAGCACAGAGCAGCAGAGCACAAAGCAGCAGAGCACAGAGCAGCATAGCACAGAGCAGCAGAGCACAGAGCAGCAGAGCACAGAGCAGCAGAGCACAGAGCAGCAGAGCACAGAGCAGCATAGCACAGAGCAGCAGAGCACAGAGCAGCAGAGCACAGAGCAGCAGAGCACAAAGCAGCAGAGCACAGAGCAGCAGAGCACAGAACAGCAAAACACTGAACAGCAGAGCACAGAGCAGCAGAGCACAGAGCAGCAGAGCACAGAGCAGCAGAGCACAGAGCAGCAGAGCACAGAGCAGCAGAGCACAGAGCAGCAGAGCACAGAACAGCAAAACACTGAACAGCAGAGCACAGAGCAGCAGAGCACAGAGCAGCAGAGCACAGAACCGCAAAACACTGAACAGCAGAGCACAGAGCAGCAGAGCACAGAACAGCAAAACACTGAACAGCAGAGCACAGAGCAGCAGAGCACAGAGCAGCAGAGCACAGAGCAGCAGATCACAGAGCAGCAGAGCACAGAGCAGCAGAGTACAGAACAGCAAAACACTGAACACCGCACAGAGCAGCAAAACACTGAACAGCAGAGCACAGAGCAGCAGAGCACAGAGCAGCAGAGCACAGAGCAGCAGAGCACAGAGCAGCAGAGCACAGAGCAGCAAAACACTGAACAGCAGAGCACAGAGCAGCAGAGCACAGAGCAGCAGAGCACAGAACAGCAAAAAACTGAACCGCAGAGCACAGAGCAGCAGAGCACAGAGCAGCAGAGTACAGAACAGCAGAGCACAGAGCAGCAAAACACTGAACATCAGAGCACAGAGCAGCAGAGCACAGAACAGCCGAGCACAGACAGCAGATCACAGAACAGCAGAGCACAGAGCAGCTGAGCACAGAGCAGCAGAGCACAGAGCAGCAAAGCACAGAGCAGCAGAGCACAGAGCAGCAGAGCACAGAGCAGCACAGCACAGAGCAGCAGAGCACAGAGCAGCAGAGCACAGAGCAGCAGAGCACTGAGCAGCAGAGCACAGAACAGCAAAACACTGAACAGCAGAGCACAGAGCAGTAGAGCACAGAGCAGCAGAGCACAGAACAGCAAAACACTGAACAGCAGAGCATAGAGCAGCAGAGCACAGAGCAGCAGAGCACAGAGCAGCAGAGCACAGAACAGCAGAGCACAGAGCAGCAAAACACTGAACATCAGAGCACAGAGCAGCAGAGCACAGAACAACCGAGCACAGACAGCAGAGCACAGAACAGCAGAGCACAGAACAGCAGAGCACAGAGCAGCAGAGCACAGAGCAGCAGAGCACAGAGCAGCAAAACACTGAACAGCAGAGCACAGAGCAGCAGAGCACAGAGCAGCAGAGCGCAGAGCAGCAAAACACTGAACAGCAGAGCACAGAGCAGCAGAGCACAGAGCAGCAGAGCCCAAGCAGCAGAGCACAGAACAGCAGAGCACAGAGCAGCAGAGCACAGAGCAGCAGAGCACAGAGCAGCAGAGCACAGAACAACCGAGCACAGAGCAGCAGAGCACAGAACAGCAGAGCACAGAACAGCAGAGCACAGAGCAGCAGAGCACAGAGCAGCAGAGCACAGAGCAGCAAAACACTGAACAGCAGAGCACAGAGCAGCAGAGCACAGAGCAGCAGAGCACAGAGCAGCAGAGCACAGAACAGCAGAGCACAGAGCAGCAGAACTTAGAGCAGCAGAGCACAGAGCAGCAGAGCACAGAGCAGCAGAGCACAGAGCAGTAAAACACTGAACAGCACAGCACAGAACAGCAGAGCACAGAGCAGCAGCGACAACGGCCCCGACGGAGGACACAGAGACCACACTCCGATCACATCAGCAGCAGATGTTCTCAACACCCGGACAATTACAGCCTCTACACTCCACACCTTCCGTGCCGCCTATCATGCACACCCGCAAACAACCTAGAGGCAAAGCGACTTTCGACTCCACAAAATGGCATCGTACAATGGGACACGGCTTGCGGATGTCAGAGGAATTTTCTTAAAACTTTCACGAGAGCTCATACTCTAAAGCACCGAATCATACTTTGCAGACCAAATTCATACTATGTTCGGAATGAATAGAAAATGTGATTACTCGCAGTATAATATAAGTTAGCTGGCGTGATGTAAGCCAAGTTATATTCAGGGACGCATTCAATACTATTTTTCAGTTAAATTCTAACCTATGCCTTGTAATCTAAGTTTACCCTCCGTTTTTATTTAAACGAGTGCACACGGCCCGTCAAAAAAATGACAGGATTAGATATAGGACCAACTGAGCTTCATCATGGCTTTCCCATGATTTCCCACGCTATTCCATGGCTTTCCTATACTTTCCTAAGTCTCAACTGCTGGTATTCTATACAACCTAATCTAACCTACCAATACACGTGATATTCATTCCGAGTCCCAATCGGAAATTCCGATCCGAGTCCGAAAATTGTAGAGTTGATGATGCCTGCATCACAGATACGCTCATCTCATACTTACGGTTGGTGGGTGTGACACACAGACGGACGGACGGGCGTGGCTCTTTTTATAATATTGATAGATATGAGCACACTGGTCTGGAACGCGATGGTTAGTTCTTGTTAATTGAAGAAAATTTTCTATAATTCTGTCTATCGAATGTTTTTCTTATTTTAATCGAAAGAACCTTATTTTAAGTGCAGTTTATGTCTTCGTTTGATTGATAATTTGATTTAAAACCGACATTCCTTAATCACGAGGATGCCCCAGCGTTCAATACAGCAATGCGTGTTCCCCAGCAGTTCGCATAAGGTAATGTTATGTGAGTAAATGAAGAAATAATTTTAAAGTCTTTCTCGTTTAATTTCAATTCATATTCTTTCTTCATACAGTACACCAGTTTCCGTCAGATAATAACTCATGAACATTTGTAACTCAGTAGGGTTACTTGTGATTAAAAGGTAATCCCAAACATCCATCTATCTCACTACCAAATCGTCCGTATACAGTACATTTACTGCAACCTTTGTTACCTTAATTCCAGCTCAATTATTTTTAAACAGAGACCATCTATTTATACCGATTCAAAATGAAAACTTGTATCAACACGCAAAATTTTTTGAACTCCAGCAATTTTCACACAATTAGCGCTTTTTTGAGCTTTCTTGCATCTAAGTCTACATAGTCCTGTACTATTCTCTTCAGAGCATCTCAAGAAAGCTCCGGGCTCCTATGATAGAAACACTTAGGTTTGTTTCTCATTGCTTTGTAAGGCCGGACACATTTTCTTGAGGTGGCGGAAAATTGACGTTTGTAAAACTTTCAGAAAGCTTAATATTACAGTGTTAGGGGGCTAGAACGCACTCTTCATATTTTGAAAAGGCACATCACTCAGCATCACTCAGCATCGCACCACTCAGCAAAGTAAAATTTCTTTTATATCTCACTTTCCTTCTTTCCTTTTCAACTGTTTATTATTTTTTAAGTTTTCGAATCTCTTTTTCTTCAATATAGATCAAAGTTATATCAAGTTCTAACCTAAGTAAACTATTAGAAAGCGACAGTAGCAGAATAAATTGTCCGGTGTAGTGTTTCAGTTTTAAACGCACAGAAACAGCTAAAAATTTATAGGAGACGTTGTGTACGACTTCAGTAGGATCAAGGAAGCCGAGTTCTCATTCTGATTTAAAAGCAAAATCGCAGCGCTAGTGCCATAGCTCCTCAACCTTGAACGACTCTCTGCAAGCGAAGATACTTGATCGATGGAGCAATCACAGATAGATGATGATAACAGAAGCCGCTGCAGCAGCTCTCTCTTTAGATTTTGTTTTCCCGAAACAGGTCATCCAAGTCAACCATCTCATCACATCGATTTGATCAATTCCCATCGAATGCCGTTACTTTTTAGGCTGCAATCACGAAGTGTTCGCTCCTGGCGTCTGGGGTGGGCCACAAGAAAGGCACAGTCGACATTTTATGGGCAGTATGGTCCAGAGTGAAGAACATTCTTCGGTTTGGAAAGGCTAATTTAGTTGATAAAAATTTTGCACTCTATAGGAAAAGGTGAACGTATTAAATAATACTGTATTCTCCTTAAATTAGTAAAGTAAGATTAAATATAGAAAGAAACTGTTAGATACTTTCCACGCGTTCTACCTGATTTGCAGTACACTTAAACTTCGGATTTTTAAGTCTGAAAATTTCTTCGTTGTTTTCGGTTTATCTGGCGGCCATTCATGCATTTGTTCGCGTTCTTTGCCATCCCCGAGTATTCAAAGGCTACGCCAAATAACATAAAACGTTTCGAAATAAGCATAGACAGACCGACACAGTACAGTATGGTACTGCCCCTGGGCACCCAGATGCTTAGATGCATCATTGGCTTACCATTGGTATTAAGACTCACTCTACAGCACAAATTTCTTCGGCATCATCTGCTGGTATTTAATGCTAGCAATTGTCCGTTTAAAATTATAAGAACATTTCAACCCTTAAAATTTCATCCTACTCGAGATATCGAACTTTTGTTATTCGTTCTTCGGAATAGCGTAAACGTTAATCCTATCGGCGCGCTATTTGATGTTACTAACTCCTGTGTAACGTAGTCATACGCGAGTGGAAGGCCACCAGACATTAAGGAGTGTCATTACTGAAGGGACATAAGATTTTAATTAGCTCTCGAGGCATAGTTGCTGATGGTTGGGAGACAGGAACAGCTATTTCAACGCAGAAATTATTTGCGGCCCTGAGTGACCAGAAGTGATGTTAACATGAATGGCGAATAGTTTATTTAAAGCTTGGTCACCTGCTTTTGTTCAAAATTGTGATGAGCAAATAAAATTTATTTACGTCGCACAAGTTTCGGATGAAATAAACCTGTATATAAGTTTCGAAGTCTGACTTAGTACAGTGTACTGTACTTCTGGCGAATGTAATGAAGCAAAAGAAATTATATCCCCGAATACGACTCCATGCAAAATTCAGTGAGATATTGTAAATATATTTTAAGGTAGAAATAAATAAAATATTTTGGGAGACTATGAAAGAATTCCCCGAATTAGTTTCCACGTTTAATTCAGTGTAGCATTGCCAAATATGAATTAAAAAAAATAACTCTCTGAATAAATTTCCACGTTTGGTTCAATGCAGTTCTCAAAAATAGTAAGCAAGAATTTAGTTCTACGCTATAATATCTCATCAATTTGAGCGCCAAGTTCAACTACAAAATGGTTTGGTGTAAGTCAAAACTCTTTTTCAGAATGACACATAATATTTTTTCTAAGGCACTTCAATGCATGTGAAGCAAAATGTTCACGTTTTGAATTCAATCATCGAGAAGAGTATTAGAAGTAGAAGAAAACAATGGTAGTACTGACCTGAAAAAAGTTCATACTTTTTATTGTTTTAAATAACTAATAATATACATAACAAAACCATAACTAGGAATAATTTATAGTTATTTTGAGGAAAAATAATGTTGTTACGATCAAGGTAATAATTTTTAAACTGTTGTTATAGTTGTAATTGAATTTTCGTGAGGAATTTGACATATCGTGGAGATTTCTATCCGTAGTCTGAATCACTCAGTAATCAACAAACTTCGCAAGAACGGCATCGTTCAAAATACGAGCAAATTGTATACAGCAGCTTGGGAGAGTCAATGGGATGATATTTGATTATGTTCATTATTTAATTTCTCACCGTTCTTTGATATAGCATATACCACCAGTTTAGCCCCCCAAGAATGGCCTGCCAAATAACAACAACGTATTTCTGAAGATCAAGACTATTGAATGCGCGGTCATCAAAGGATCATATTTTATCATCCAACAAAGCTTGCATCATCGGATTGCCGCAGCCCTGCCGTGCCGATAGCGATACAGCTCATAAAATTGATCTGTAGGGAAATAAATGTTGGGTCGCCTGAGCAATTTAGCTCAGATAGAGGCTTGCAACTTTGTTCTAGAATAACACAGCAGCCTTTTATGAACAAACGCTTGGATTATTTCAAACATACGTCCTATTGGTTCTCACTAATAAATGGCCAAAGTCTCGCATGAAAGAACCATTTCTGACAAAAACGAAACGTGGCACTGACGCAGGGATAGTAAACAGTCAAAAGTTTAGCTTAATTTATTTCATTTAGTAAATAAATGACTGATTTTCCTTCCCGCGAATGGGCTGGAAGACGGGAGAGCTGGGACACCAGCACGCCCATAGCGCCCCTCCAGCACCGTGCCACGATTACTGTCACGGAACAAATATTTAGTTACACGAAAATATAGTCGATACCGACTGCTCAAAAATTATGCATTAAAATATTGATCCAATGTAAAGTTAAGTCACGCCGCAAAATTTGACGAGTCAGAAAGACCGCGTAAGTAATTTCAGAATAGCGACGTGAGAATTAGGTATTGGGTGAACGAGAGTCCTGCAGAATATAATGCAGGGCTACTGCGTTCAGCTTTAGTAATCTCCAAGTCATTGCTAGGATTAGCTGTATGAAGACCAATTCCAGTCTCGGTAAATGTGCTAAATCCTACGTTAAGTATAGTTATCATATATACAGACACATTAGTATTAATTTCACTTATATCACTAGCAACAAGAAATTTGATTATAATGTAAAGAGAAATTTGGATTGAAAATTGTCGAATTAATATAAAATAAGGCTTAAATTGAATTATGGCAATATTACAAGAAATTTATTCTCCCATTTTATTAGAGGTTAGTAAGGCAGGTTCGTTGGAAATGTAACTGACGTCACTAACGCAAAAAATATGGCGCTAACCATTACGGTGACTTACATCAGTTAAGCAGCCAAACTCGAGTGGCGAAGCAGAGGCGAAGCGCAGGGAGGCAGAAGGTCGGCGGAGACGTCTAGCCGGTCATGGCACCGTCAGGGCCCTCTCGATGTAAGAGAGATGACGAGCTGAAGACAGTGGCCACGACACCGGCCACATTGAGGAGTATGTAGATCTTACGTCGGGTTATCAAAATTGAAGAGATGAACAGGTGGTCACGTGCGGTGGAAGGCTGGTAGGCAACGACGCTGAAGCTATGGCAAAGGCTGCAGAGGTTGCTTATTCTTCGGTGTATTCGAGAAGAAGAAAAATTCATTGTACAGTACACCGAATGGTTGCGCCTTTCATTTAAATTAATTTTTAATGACGTTTTACTTTAATTATTTTTAATTTTTAAGGGAGCCTTGTATAAAAAAGAAGTTTGCCATAAAATAGAGAAGAAAATCGTTAGTTTTTCTACAATTTCTGTGATATTGAAGAGTCTTTGAAATGTTCAACAACAGACGCAGACAACACTCCCTTAGACGGAGACGTACTGGGTGGGTATCTATGGATGACATATGTTATAGTTTTTAATTTTAAAATTAGAACATTGCTCATAATTATTGGTAACAACAAACACCTCAGTTCTATTACTTGCAGTACTGTAATTGCGAGGGGTGTTTTACTTATTGAGATTGAATTAGATTTAATGACTTGTTTTAGATTCATCTTTTTATGATTGCTAAGGAAGTTGAGTTGAACAGTTGGTCCCATGGCCAAAGATGTTCCTCAATGACACTTTCATACGAGTCAGGGACGGAGTGCCGTAATCAAATTCCAAGCATCATTATGAAATTCCTGAATATGAAATATTTCATCTTATAGTTTAAAATTTAATTCTTAGCATCATTATGAAATTCCTAAGCATGAAATTCTTTATCTCATAATTCAAAATGAAATTCTTAGCATCAGTATGAAATTCCTACGCATGAAATTCTTTATTTCATAATTCGAAATAAAATTCTAAGCATCAGTACGCATGAAATTCGTACGCATGAAATTTTTTACCTGATAATTCAAAATTAAATTTTAAGCATCATTTTGTGTAGAACAAGATGAGAGATCGCTGAGGTGTCCATCGATAAATTGCTTAAGTGGTCATTAGAAAATACGTTCGCACAGAGTGTTAATTGCTAGACTGCTGGAATGAATGCAGGAATAAAGACACTTCGAAAAATAGCCACAGAAACACGAAAATATATTCAAAGCATCGTTTACCTTTTAATTTTTGTTTTTGAGAAATAGCTGTATTGGTGTAATATCATATTTTTATCAAGGGTGAGTGTATTGACTTGACTTAGACGTAATATTTTACGAAACGTATTGAATAGAGATCTGACTGAAGTAAAAAGTTAGCCATCTTAAGAAGAGACGGACAGTAATATTAAAGTTCATTAATTACTTTAAATCAATACTCCATATAACACAACACAAGTGGGATAATACAGTCACGTTGTCCAACTGTTATTGTGTTCTATACAACGGAAAACATGTTGGTCCGATCTTCGAGCGTAGTTCTTGTACTAACGGTATATTTTGAAATTATTTATTTAGTTCCTACAGCCCTGAAAATTCTGAGAAATTTCAGTCACTCACTACTTCAAAAATCCTTTTCGATAATGATATAGGTTAGGCGGGGTATGAAAAGATGGAATAAACACATCCCACTACTTTTTTTGAGCGAGCTTGTCATCACGGCACCAATGGCTTAGTCAATCCAGCGCTCACTATTTCATCAATGGAAGCTTAGAGATCGATTATTCTTAATTTTTCAGATCTAACTTCTACGTTTAATTTGCAGATGTTTACTCAACTGCCAGCTGAGACACTCAGCTCAAATCGAAATGGAAGTCTGAAAAACCCAACAGCGATGGGTAACCATACTGTGCGAAGACGTGATAATTGTGATCGAACCCAGCTTGCTTGCGTTATGATAAAATGAATCAAACTTGCTCTCATTGAATATTAACGTTTGTAATCGAAAAACAAAAAGATTCAGATAATCTCTATAAGCCATGAACATAATTACACTCTGATTAAATCAATCGTAACTTGTTCTCCTTTAATATTGATGTAGGTTACCGAAACACAAAAAGATTCAAATCATCTCAATGAAACATCAAAACCCATGAAGCTCTTTGATTCAAATCTCCAGGTATCGACTCAGGAATCAGAATCATGCAGATTCACAGGGCTTACGCGTGCTCCTATACAATGGAAGCTGTCTTCAGTACTCAGACTCTTGTTAACAGAAAACTTACTTAGACATCAGTATCACGCAAAATGTACCTAAAGATATTGAGAGTGAAAAGAATGCAGAAATGGACTATAATCTAAGTTTTTTCAGATTTGAAAGGTTTGGCATCTATACGTCAACAAGAGTGCAATTGTCATGCTAAGAATGCATTCGGGGTCATTGATCGTTGAATTCAAATCAAAGACATGAATAATCTTCGCTGGGTCTTCAAGATCTTCATAGCGCTCAACTCCTTTTGTTTGAAATCTTAGACTGAGCGAAACCTGCGTAATTCCAAAATACACAGACATGTTCAATTGATCAAACTGTTTCTCTGTGTTAAAATTTTAACACAAGTCAAAAACTGAACGATCGAGCATCCTCGAGTCATAATACGACACATGCCACCCGTGAAAATTCAGCGTAAACCTCTTTAGCCATCGACCTCTTTCTATTCTATTGAAAATTTAGAGAGGGGACGAGGGCCCATTACTGGGAGCAAGACCGGCACTCTGGTCTCTCTGAACGCCCGTCATCTGCTCTGACCTGCGCTGTCTGGTCGCATGAGCGATGTGGTGCAGTTTTGCCTGCTATTGCCTGCTCCTGCTATTGTCTGCTCCTGTTGTTGCCTGCTCCTGCTATTGCCTGCTCCTGCTATTGTCTGCTCCTGTTGTTGCCTGCTCCTGTTATTGCCTGCTCCTGTTGTTGCCTGCTACTGTTTTTGGCTGCTCCTGCTGTTGCCTACTCCTGTTGTTGCCTGCTCCTGCTGTTGCCTGCTCCTGCTGTTGCCTGCTCCTGTTGTTGCCTGCTCCTGCTGTTGTCTGCTCCTGCTATTGCCTGCTCCTGCTGTCGCCTGCTCCTGATATTGCCTGCTCCTGCTGTTGCCTGCTCCTGCTGTTGTCTGCTCCTGCTGTTGCCTGCTCCTGCTGTTGCCTGCTCCTGCTGTTGTCTGCTCCTGCTGTTGCCTGCTCCTGCTATTGTCTGCTCCTGCTGTTGCCTGCTCTTGCTGTTGTCTGCTCCTGCTATTGCCTGCTCCTACCATTACCTGCTCCTGCTGCTGTCTGCTCCTGCTGTTGTCTGCTCCTGATATTGCCTGCTCCTGCTGTTGCCTGCTCCTGCTGTTGCCTGCTCCTGCTGTTGCCTGCTCCTGCTGTTGCCTGCTCCTGCTGTTGCCTGCTCCTGATATTGCCTGCTCCTGCTGTTGCCTGCTCCTGATATGGCCTGCTCCTGCTGTTGTCTGCTCCTGATATTGCCTGCTCCTGCTGTTGCCGACTCCTGCTGTTGCCTGCTCCTGCTGTTGTCTGCTCCTGCTATTGCCTGCTCCTGCTGTTGCCTGCTCCTGCTATTGCCTGCTCCTGCTGTTGCCTGCTCTTGCTGTTGTCTGCTCCTGCTATTGCCTGCTCCTACCATTACCTGCTCCTGCTGTTGTCTGCTCCTGCTGTTGTCTGCTCCTACCATTACCTGTTCCTGCTGTTGTCTGCTCCTACCATTACCTGCTCCTGCTGTTGTCTGCTCTTACCATTACCTGCTCCTGCTGTTGTCTGCTCCTGCTGTTATCAATTTTGTTGTACTTTTCTATCAATCATTTCGTTTCAACATTTTACACGGGTATTACAATACCAATGTGTTATAATCATTTAAGGATGTTAATGTTAAGGTGTTTTAAAAACCAATGTATCGACATTTCATGTTTGTACTTTATTGGAAATGAAATGTTTTTCTTTTTTTTTCTTTTCTTTCTCTGCTCCTGCTGTTGTCTGCTCCTGCTGTTGTCTGCTCCTGCTATTGCCTGCTCCTACCATTACCTGCTCCTACCATTACCTGCTCCTACCATTACCTGCTCCTGCTGTTGTCTGCTCCTGCTATTGCTTTCTCCTACCAATACCTGCTCCTACCATTACCCGCTCCTACCTTTACCTGCTCCTGCTATTGCCTGCTCCTGCTATTGACTGCTCCTACCATTACCTGCTCCTACCATTACCTGCTCCTTCTATCACCTGCTCTTTCCATTACCTGCTCCTACCATTACCTGCTCCTACCATTACCTGCTACTACCATTACCTGCTCCTACCATTAACTGCTGCTGCTATTGCCTGCTCCTGCCATTACCAGCTCCTACCATTACCTGCTCCTGCTATTGCCTGCTCCCATCATTACCAGCTCTTACCATTACATGCCCCTGCTATTGCCTTCTCCTGCTATTGGCTGCTCCCACCATTACCTGCTCCTACCAATACCTGCTCCTTCCATTACCTGCTCCTTCCATTACCTGCTCCTGCCATTACCTGCTGCTGCTATTGCCTGCTCCTACCATTACCTGCTCCTACCATTACCTGCTCCTACAATTACCTGCTCCTTCCATTACCTGCTCCTTCCATTACCTGCTCCTTTCATTACCTGCTCCCTCCATTACCTGCTCCTTCCATTACCTGCTCCTACCATTACCTGCTCCTGCCATTACCTGCTCCTACCATTACCTTCTCCTGCCATCACCTGCTCCTGCCATTGCCTGCTCCTGCCATTGCCTGCTCCTGCCATTGCCTGCTCCTGCCATTGCCTGCTCCTGCCATTGCCTGCTCCAAGTAGCGCTGGAGGACGATTGAGGATGGGATTACCCAATTATTAAGTGAAGCAGACTAAATCACTTTGTAGCTTAACGCAGAGAAATAAAAATTTCATAGATATATGGCCTAGCTTTGGAAAAAAACACTAAAATAAATGAAAAAAAAGTTTGATTTAAAGGTAAACTTACAAAGAAAGCATTGTCCATTTTCGGCCTCGTTTTAGAAGAAAAAATGAAAAGTTGAAGGTGAGCTCAAGAAATTAGCATTCGTGCCCTCATTTGTTCCAATATTATAATGGAAATGCATAATACAACTGAAGATGCACTCCGCAACTAACCCGGTACATACTTCCTTGAAATAGAACAATTGCGAATTACGAGAGAGTAAATGTTTACCGATTTATAGCGCAGCAAACATCTGTACGGTATGTTCTCTTCAACGTAATAATTATTATAAAATCTGTAATCTCGTAGCAGAATAAAGTTTACTGGGACTGGGCTGAAATTTCGATGCTACTCATCATTTGACAAATTGTTAGGTGATCTAGTCTTACGCAGTTTAAACTTTAACTACTATTTGAAATTGGTCGTGAAATAAGCTGGGTAAAAGATCTACAGATACTTTTAAATTGGCGTTGGGTAAAATTTTTAAAACGCTTTATCTATAATTTTCTGTTCGTATCTCCTTAACACTAAATTCTGCACTGACAGGCAACCGAACCAAAGTAGTTTCATTATATACCCGAAATTTCATTATACTACCGAACCTCAGAAGTATGCAATAATTTTCTATCATCGACACTACAATGAATTCCACTCAATATCCAAATCAGAATACCGTAAAATATGCCCTATTCGATAACCAATTTACCCCAACGTTCATATACGCATACTAGACGTGTTACCGGTATTGCAAACACGCACACAAGGGAACTCAGAGGAGAACTCGTACTTTGCTTAGACTGCTCTGTTTCTACGTAACCTCAGTCGTAGTTTGTGTGAAAGCAAATCTTCATGTAAAGTTGAGCGGTTCGTTTACGTGGAAGGGAAGTTTGTGAAATTTTCGATGAACTCCAAGTCTTAGAGAAGATAACTACAATTTTTTATTTTTCAGAATAGTCTACTTTGAAAAGAAAAACAACTCTCATAAGTTTCATCTTATATATACGGCCATTGGCGTTTGCTCTCTTCCTAAATTAAAGAAGATGAAACTACATTTGAATGGATTCAGATAGCCTTTCCTTAATATGGGATATACGGAGCGAAAACCTATATGAAATGGGACTTTTGAGCTACCGGTAAGAAGTGCCGTTACAGAACTTTTGTTTAAAAATACAAACATTCTGAACGTTTGAAAAGGGAGGTTAATATTACTCTTAGGAGTTAATCAGAACAAAATTTATTTGAAGAAAGCAGTGAAAGCTTCATTCATGATTTTATATTACCTTATCTTAGCCCTGACACTATTATCATCAAAGACACTCGGTGTATGTGATGTTGCGTGTGTGTTTTGAGCATGTGATCATCTTCAAAGATATTCGGTCTGTGTGATCTTGAGTGTTTGTGATCATCATCAAAACTATAATACTTGGTGCATGAAATCCCGAGGGTGTGTGATCATGATCAAAGATACTCAGTGCATTAGTTGAAGTATACCTATTCCGAAGCGACAGTTTAGCCCCTTTTCACTAACGAATGATAATTCAATACGCCCAATGTCTAACAAATCTAAATTGAACCATATTTTTTGAAGCAAAGTTTCTTTCTCATGCTGATATAACTAGAGCCAAATAAAATAATGTCCCTAACTGCGTTGCAAACATGAGTCTTTCATGGAGTAAAAATAAGTGAAGAAACTTTTAAGCTTGTAAATGATCCCAATTCAGATGCACTGATTAACATGCATGAGTGGTGTTCATTTTTCTGGTCTGTCATTGTTGAGTAGAAGGCTAGAAGACTTGATTACAGTTATTTGAAATTAAGAAGAGGAGATTCACATATTCCACTAATTGGCATTCGATTCCTATATTCTTTTGCTTGTTCACATCTTTATTCATGCATTCAGGATAGAGTAAGGCTTTAAATTTCAACGATTCATGGCTCGTGTCGGATCATTATTGGGTCTAATGGTATTATGGTTTATTATTTGTAAATTTACCAACGTTTTTAAGGGACACAGAATCTGGAAATACGAAAACAACGAAGGCAAATACGTTGCGTTGACATGTTAACTTGAAATTGTTGATTAATTAATTCATTGTTGGCGTGTTGACTTGACTACACTTATACTTGAAATTGACTTGAAGCTTAAGTGCAGCCATCGTGTGTACTGCAGTCTCTGAAGCCTTGGCTATTGATGGCCCTGTTGATGGTGATATTTCATCGAGGAATACTCTATAATTTCAAATAATGGCTTAATTAGCGCTCAAGATGATCTTATGAGAAGATTTATGTCAGTAAATGGTAAGATCAGGAAAGATTTATGTTCAACTAACTGTTCAGGACTGAAATCTTCATTCCTGATTTTAATTTCAATGCAGATTTTGATATTGAATAAGAATCTTCATATCATGGTTTTGAAGTATTTGCCAACAAAATTGAAAATTATTATAGGGCATAAAATTACGTTACGCTGCACTGCAGATGTAGAAATCATGTCTTTTTACTTCCAGTGTTGAAATTCGACCTTCTCCCCATTTCTAGTGAACAAGTCTTGACCTCACAGTGCTAGTAAATAAGAACGAGTGTTGAAGGGCTTCACAATAATAATTATTATTCCTCTAGACATAAATTTTACAGTCAAATACTCAACATTACAAAAAATCAATATACAAGCTTCATTTATCCATCTACGGTGCATAGGAATAAAATTTGCATGTCATTAGTGGAAGGTACTAAAATTTGCATTTCAAATTTCATTGCGTAACTCTGTAAAAAGGCGAAAACTGGCGAAAATAGCAACGTAGTTCCTCACCTCCCAAGCAGCTCTCAAAAACTTCCTTTGTATTGGAGAATGCGGCTAGACTCAGAGAATCGAGCGCTCACTATGTCTGGAATGTCAATGGATAACGGATCTCAAACGTTTAATGCACAGCCACAGGGCTCAAGCGCTTAACGCAGAAACTCAAATGTTTAAGCAGGGCAGGGGTACCTTTAGTTTTGCGTTTGATAACAGCTGTCTATTAAGTCATAGTTGTTGTTTTCATATCAGGAAATGGTTTTACATTAAAATTCTTCTTTAAACCGAGTCAGAACGGTTATGTTGAAATGAACCACAAATCAAACTAGACTTATGGATGAGTACTGGAGGTACCTGAAGTTTTAATGTTCAAATATTTTCGCCGAAGTTTCCTAATAATGTGGGCTGTCAGTAATTCATACGTATACTACAATCTTGAACAGTTCTACGCAAAATTCATCATTTGTTGATGCAAAGTCCTCTAAAACATCCATGAAAAAAATACATTCACACTGACCACTGACTTCAAATACCTCTTCTGCAAAAAGCTGAACGACTGAATCTCTGTAAGAGTTACTCGGTAAATTTTCAAGGAAGACTTTGAGCAAATGGTTGTGGAGACGGGAAGGAAGCATCACAGCGTCTGCATAAAAGCCTGGAAGGATTTTGTCAAGAGCCAAATTTGCTTTACTATTCTGTCTAATTTGGACTGCATTTGTGCCCAAAGAAGTTTTGCGGGCCATTGCGAGTGTTCTTTAGAAAAACGAAAGTCCCGTCTAAAAGTTCGCAAACTCAACGGAGAAGCTCACAGGCGAAAATGGCACTGTAGTTACACTAGGGCCTAAATTTTCAAAGTGGGAAATATCCAAATGCTCCTTTTATTGCCTCTAAGACCATAAAACCACTAGTCTTTGCATACGTTCAAAATAGCGTCCATAAATGAGATCATGAGAGTCTATTTCTGCGAAACTGCATTCCTGGGTGAAAGTACATGTGCTGTATATTCTCACCTATTTCAAATGCAGAACCATTTTTTGATCGCTTGAGTGTATTTCAGGTGCGCATATAGCGGGGGAATCAAACTTACGAGTAACTAAGGAAATAAAATGAAACTAGTCCTACAAACTACTCGCAACCTTTTTCGGAATGATGCAGTTTCCCATTCTTATGCAATTTACTGTAACGATATTCTTGATTATTCTTATCGAATTGGATTAAAATTAATATTTTCTTGAATGATTCAGCGTCAAGAAAAAATTAATTTCGAAGATTTGTAGATTTTTCAACGAATATTTCTCTTCCAGGTACTACTAATGACAGAGAGCTATTGTTCAGCTCTCTTGAAAAAGGTAAACAGTTACAGCATCGAGAAAGCGAAATTTTGTGATGCGCATGAATTCAATCATAATTTCAACCAAAATTTAACCAAACAAGCAATTCTTTTGAGTTAAGTAGGAAAACATTTTTTTCGCATCGCCGTATGTTATAATAGTTTGGGTAATATGGACGTAGAGCAATTACTCTAATAAGGAGAAGAAAAATGATCGACCATTCATAATCAAAACAACTCCTCATATGGCTATTGGTCATGATTCAGATTAAGCCACGGATCAAGAATCAGATAATAACTCAGAGGCAGCAAAAAAAGAATAGTTTAATGGTAAAATTGCGAACGTAAACTAAAAAAATTCTGTACGTAGAGGTTATCTGTTAAACAACCTCTTATTCTCTAAACACGTGTAGGTGCAAGTTGATAGAAGTTTACTTTCACTGTCCTTGTGTACACTTCTATGAGCTCAATGGAACTCCTACTCATTATGTGGGCGTCTGCTTGCACATTTACCAACTGAGTAGTGTGCCTTAATTCAACCTCAAATACAGAAGAAATTTGACACTACTCCAAAGCCAGGCTACCATTCATCATCCATTTCTTTGTCTTGGTACGTGGTCTACGATTTGCATGGACACTTCGACCGCAACGTGAGCCGCCGGTGTACACGGAGGGAATTTTCAGAATGCTGCTTACCGATCAGTGATCGCAAATTCAATTTTTATAAATACTTAATCAAAGCAAAATTCAGTTAATGTTTGCTATTCTCAAAATTGCTTACTAAAATTGATTCAAAATTTGCGTTGAAAATTGAACTTCAGTCTAACCCATCGCGGTGAACATGGTGAACTCTTTAACGCCTTTAGTAACTGATGCATTCTGTGCTGCCACACCGCCAACATCAGGCCTTCATCTGTATCACATCTCATTTCAAATTTTTCAACACGTTCGGTAACGATCTTTCCAAGCCTTCCTTGGGTTACTTTTCTGCTATCTGAACCATACCTCAGTGTTAGCTTTTCATGTTATTCAGTAACATTCAGCCTCACCTTAACAATTCCAACACTTTCAACTTGACCAAGTGAAACACTACTTCAAACTTTGAATTACTTTCAGTTATGAATTTCCGCCACGACCCTTTCGGTTGTGTCACAGGCTTGTTCACAGTAAGACTGTGACTTGATCCTTTCTATTTCTTAAATCCACGACACGTTCGATGCTCACAGCATTCCCACAACTCATTGCATTCGAAAATATTTTGACTTTGTGTCAAACTTCTTGTTCGAACAGTTTAGAATGTCAAGCGTAAATTGTCTCATTGGTTCTCCAGCAGATAAACTTTTATCCCCTGTCAAAATCAAGCCCAGAAAAGTTTAAACAGAAAGAAATTTTGGACAACGAAAAATTAAATAAATAAAAGTCATTGCATCAATGTCAACTGTATTCGCTCGAAGAAATGATTTTACTTTTAAATATATTGTAAGAAGCGAATCGAATTTATTTGGGATTTAACTTCATGTTGGATTTCAGAATAATTATCTCACAGTAGTGACCTTGTTCGTGCAGTTGTTCAACATTAGTTTTAATCTCAATATTTCATGGCGTAGCTGTGAATTGGGTAAATATGTGATGCATATCACACACAAGCTTTTTTTGGTCCTTATCTCATTATTGTCACTTCATTGCACCGTTCGATGAACTTCATGACTAATTCCGATATACTGTTGCCATACCATGAAACATACCAGAAGTTCGCGTAGTGATGAAATCAGTGCATACAAGCGGCGGCGCCTCAACTGTGCGAAAGTACCGTGAGCAATTTTGTAAATAGGAAACATTAACTGGATCGTGTTTCCATTTAGGTTCGAATAGAAATTCATGAAAATTGAGTTTGCGATGACTGGTGGGTCAGCAACAAGATGAAAATTCCCTCAGGGTAATCACATGTGGTGGCTGACTATCGTTGGAGAAATTGCATTGACATTTTGCGTTCAGACATATTTCGTTCAAGAGTGAATAAAACTGAAACTGCTAGAAAGAAAACACTACCCACACTAATGAAATCCTTCACAGAAACAAAATACCCTCTGATGTACATTGTGGCCAAGTAAATTTCAGTCATATTGCATTGACAAATGGTTAAACACACTGTGGAGAATATGCACATTTCTATTCTATACAGTATTTGCTTAGTTCACAAATATTTAGTAAACAGTTATCAACATTTACAGCATTCAACAAAATAACCATCCTAAATTTAAGAAGTTAACGAGGTAGAGAAAACTGAGGTAATTTTCTCGATTAAGGTGCCAAAAATTAATCTAAAAAACCTGCCAGGACTACGAGTCCGAAAATTGTGTTCCCAGAGTAATTTACTCGCCGATGTAACTTACTGGCAGTCATCTCAAAATGCCGTCCCACAAACAACTGGTAACAAGTTTCTGTATTTAAAAACAATTACATTTACATAAGGGATAGAAAGATGTAATTATAGATGGAATAAAGACATACTTTGACCTCAAGATGTGAATTTCGTATCGGGTATTAGATCATTGTGTAATTATTATGTAATTATTAGATTTATCAAGTTATGAAAAGTCATCTCTCGGTTGTACGCCACTCAGTAATGATTCATTGCGAAACTACTCTTTAGTAAGCCACAGTTGTTTGAAGGAAAATGTTTAATTAATTTTTTTCTTTCAGAAAGTTAGAAGGCCCGCTAATGCTACATTTTTGTGTTGTTTTGCTAAGTATGCAATTAAAACTTTATTTTCAAAAAAGGTTCTGGGATTCTCCATCTCCTAGACATCAGCATGTATAGTTTTTGCTCAAATTTTCCTTTGATGTTGCCAAGTCAGAAGAGAGCTTTCAAATGAAGCGACTTGAAAAGCATTTGATATCAAAACTCTGAGCACATCTCATTTTGTGCATTTTCAACTTTTCATGAACAACATGAAAGCTTTTGAACATTGAGACAAATATTGGGGCTTTTCATTCATGGCAGCTACATTCATCACCATCATCATATATGTTTTACCTCATAAGTTATTTTTCATGAATGCCATACTGATTTAACGCATTTATGTATTCAGAGTAATCAAATCAAGTTTTCACATTCTCAGATGATTGTATTTTAATTGAGTTACTGCATCGTACGGACTGCAAGCATCAATCAATGTACTGATACTTCTAAAGGCTTCGGTCTCCAGAAACACGAAACATATAATATTTGTTTTCAATCACAGCTCTAGGATAAAGAAAACAAGTCGGGGCGAGATGAGAAGTGATGATATGCACGCTTCCACATGAAGGATTCCAAACACCGGCTTAGAATTCTAAAAAGAATTATGTTTAACTGTAGTGTAACGTGTAGAGTAGGTTGGATTATTTATGTACACCTGAAGCAAATTCAATTAAATTACATGGGCTTAAAAAACTTTACGATTTCAATTCCAGAACATCATTGATGTATTTCCTACGCTTTTAGTTGTTGAGTCAAGTTAATTGTTAGTTCATATGAGTTTTAGTCGGAGAGTTTCTTGAACATAATATCGATGTTTACTACCGTTGAAGCAAAATGTCATGAGGTCTATGGATGCGAAACATGCTCTAAAATTACTTTAATCAGTGTGAAATGTTTCGACGAGCATGAATTCTGATTTTCCGCTATGCATCTGAACCAAGCCAGGATTTGACTGTTCTACATTCCTTAAAATGAAAAAGTAAGGGAACAGTAAAATATGATGGATCTAGTTAGGCAGAAATTTAAATTTCCCTTCACAGCATAGCTGATCGATCTACTTGTTCCCATCCCAGGAAGGTTAGGGACTACGCGTTTTTTACCTGTGGGATTATGCGTTTTTTTACTTAGGGATTTTGTTTTTTACATTAGGGATTATGCAGGTTTTACCTCATGGATGACTTTTTTTTAACATTAGGGATTATGTAGTTTTTTACCCTAAGAATTATGCTTTTTTTGACTTGGGTATTAATCGTTTTTTTTACTTTACTTATTATGCGTTTCAAGTAACCTCTTGTAAAAGAGGTTGGTTCATCAGTTTCTGACCAGGTAATGATTCAACAAACCATGTGAATTCTTGTTCCACGAACGCGTAGAATGCAGATAGATATGTTCTTTTACAGTTGTCTTTTGAAAATAAGAAATTATTTGATTTTACTGAAATTTTGAACTCTTTTCTCTTTTGAAACGCAAGTTAACGTTGTGTGTGAATCCGCATGCAGCAAAAATTGAGAAATTTTATTTGCCATCTTTAGGCTAACTGTAATTTGTCGAAGTTTTGGGTATGTTGGCATGCTAACAATATAATGAGTGTCAAATCCCTTAATTTGAAATACTTCAGTCCCACCACTGAACACTATTTTTTGCTGTAATCGCTCATTGCTCTAGCTTTTTCTTGCATGGCATTGGGTACAATTCGCACCAAATTTTGTTTCAATTCTGAGTATTTTGAGTAAAGAGCAATATGTTATTTTCAATCGCTGGAATGCTGATGTAGTCTATTTTCTAGTTCTGCATTAATAATTTAAATATTGGGATAAAAAATTCGCGATGTCAATTTTCATGATATTCCAAGTTGATTTATGCTCGTTGGCAAAGACGGAACATTTTCACACAAAGGGAAGCCGTAGTTCTACGCTTTCACGAAATGACAGCCTGATAAATGCAAAGCATTTGCAGGAGCAAGCTCTGACGATCTAGAGAACGAAGAAGGCGGCAAAAGGGGATGCTGATAACCTGAATGAAGAAGAAATTAGATCCTCCCTTCATAAGTTCAAAAAGTATTTCAATCGTAGAACGACGCGATCAGAGAAGTTTAAATTTTTTTTTGCTCCTTGGTTGCAACCTCGTCCCAGCGCCGCCGTCTTCGAGATTTGCTCTCCAGCCTGGCGCTGCGGGGCAACAAAATAAGGCGCTACAAATTGCCCTTATTCAACTTTCGAGACACCAACGAACTTTAATTGAGAGCAGCGGGGCTTCACAATTAAAAGCAATTTGGCTGTTCTCGCACCTAGGCGAATGATTTTAATCCATTACCTGCCATTCTTCAGGCTTCTAATGGCGATTACCTCCCAATCTTTGGGCTTCTAACGATATAAATGGCGAAATCGATGTCTTAATGGGAATTTGCAGGCATTTATGAAGCATGAATTGAGGAATTTGAACTTTAGTTGAAGGAAATCTTTATTAGCTCTCATTGAATTCGAATGGGTCGCACATCTGAGTGACATGAGAGGAACCGGCATGAATTACAGCTTTGTTGATTCCGTGCGAACAACTGTATAGTTCTTCAAAAGTTTCTGTTCTCTATAATGTGGTTCTGATGTTCTAAAAATGTTGGTTTGAAATTTCTGCCCAAAATAAGTGCTAATTATGAAGTATTATTTAAGCTTTGCTTTCCTTCGAAAGCTTTAAAAGTGCTAAATAATATACAGAGCAAATGCTTAATTCTTAGAGTAGCCTTACTCTAGATAAAGTTAAATAAATGAAACGATGAAATACAATTAAACTGCATGTCGCGTTCAGTTGCAAGTTCGTTGTATCAGAATATTTCACGTATAAAATACATTTCACAATAAGCTTCTGAGCACAGAAGGATCCCACTATGGAGAATATTTGTATAATTTTTTCAACACAATTGATGCCGTATGCACAAAATTATTACAATCAATGTGTCATGCTTCATTTTGTAGTGTGTCACACTTCATTTCAAGTTCTAAAAATACCATCTGTACGCTGATAAAACGCTAAATATTCCTTGCATCAACATGTAATGTAAATGAGGAAGCTAGCGAAAAAAATCAGCTTAATATAAGAAAAGAAAAAGTTTTGTAGTAGCACTGAAATGATTACATTATTTTTGAATGGATTTCTCTGTATTGAAATCACTTAAAATATTTTTTTGCTCATAGAATCCGTGAATCGAATAATCTGAGCAGATGTTGTGGATCCAGAGCGAGACTTTCAATCTTTCTCCTACTGGGAACCTCTATCCTGAGCTTTTCATTTCTCTATTTACCAGAGATATTCATTGTGGTTAAGGTCGGGTGAAGCAGGAGGTCAAGTTGCAAGATGATTTCCTTTGATAGTCAGAATTTTCGAAATGAAATAATGATCGTGGCTGAATGAGTTGCAGCATTTTCGGGCCCAAATATCAGCTAATTTCTGCGCGCAAGGGGCTTGTCATCTAACCATGATGGCAAACGTTTATCCTGAAACCGGGTGTAGGTTTTGCTGGTGATTTTAGCACTATCCGGCACTCGAAATATTCTAAACAGTTTGCGATCAATGATCCCTGCTCAAAATATCTACCCAATTCTACTTTGTGGACACCGATATAGCGACTAGAACGAGAGGTTTCATGAAGTTTTCACGCTATGGGTCCATTGGCACCATCCGTCCGTCTATAGCTCGAGCCTCAACTGTAAAAAAGTTGTTGAGAAAGCGTGTCATCATACATTTTTAGCTCAGGCGATCTGCTTCTTTGCACATCTTTCAATATTGCATAAGTGTATGCAACAGGAGGGCTCGTTACCTGTCTACTCGTTTGCGTGTATCCCATTGGTTTATGTTTCTATGTTTCTTCTCTTCCTTTGTTAATCATATTCTTAGTGTCTTTACGTACTACTTAATTGTTTTTTTATGTCCAATCCTATTTTTCCTCTAAATATATGACAGGGACGCTACTTACAGGACCGAAGACAATATACACCTCTTTCTCCTCAATCTGCACCTCTTGCAGCGCCATATTCTCTTTCTTGCAATAGCCTCACCAAACTCTTACATTCACAATATTTTTATTTCTATTAATACCCATTAATGAATAATTTTAACACATTCGTTGTGGTATGATCCACCGGTGGGTCGTGCTGAAGTTTTTCTAGCTGCAAAATCTATGGGTTGTTTGAAATTTTTTGAACAATCTTTTTAAATTAGTGGTACTTATTTTACCCAGTTATGTTTGTTATTTTCAATAAATTTTTACTTTAAATTTGAATTGGATATTGAACTTAAGTTTAACCCATTGCAGTCAATGTGTTAAGGAACCCTACTTCATTTAAAACATATCCAAAAATTACTGTGAAACCTAAATTCTGATCTTAATAATAACGTTACTACTTACCTGATCAATTCTTTTTATTTAGACAAACCAAAAGCCAAAGCTTACGCAACCTTACCCAACTCATTCTATTTTAAAAAATCCTACCTTACGTTACTCAACGCGCCTTGTTTTAACATGAAAAACCATGAAAAGTAAATCCACAAAGAATTCCGGGCTGCCTGACACATATCAATTTACGCATGGATTTTACGTTTTTTCGTTGCGATCCAAAACTATATGGAAGAACTTAAAACTCGGCAATTTTGGCATAATGGGCATTTTGAATAGAAGACTAGAAAAAAAGATATGTTCGCAAATATCAATTCACCCGTCAGAGACAGAAATAAATCATTGTCCGAGTCCAATTTTAGTTTCGTTAATGAAGTTCTCGCTGACAGCGGTACTGGGACGCTGTAAGAGTCTCATTTGAACTGATTGTGTACCTTCGGAAATTAGGTCCTCAGTTAAATTCTTCGCTCCAAGCCAACTCTCAGTTGGCGACAGCTCTTCTTTGTGGATCATTAGTTTGGTCAAAATACACATTCACTAACCTTATGGTAATCGTCAATGTTCTAACAATCCTATGGACGCTTTGTTCTTCGGGTAATAGGCTCGTTCATTTCGTTTCGCTAATAAGTTATACATGCAATGATATTCATCACTAAACTCACGCAAGCATTTACCATAGAACTTTTCATTTAAAGAACTTTATTTTAATTAATTTAGCTTTAAGAAGGGTTTCAGGTTAATGGCTAAACTGTTTTCCATGCAGGGATTATTTAAAGAAGTCAGCTGTTATGATTGCTTCAGGACTAACTTTCAGCTGCCGGGCTGCCTTACATATTGTTTCCCCATGACACCCAGGAGACTCTGGGCGACCAATTTACGTCCATTCACTACGGGTGTACGGAAATTTTACAGCAATGTTGCAGACCAGCGTCACCAAGGGAGCAAACCCAATAATACAGTTGGAAGGCATTGCTGACTAATTCTTGACACATTGTTTAGGTTTGTTAGTTTTGTCGTTGTAGCACAGCTTGCACAAGAGTTGTGTTCACACCGATGCAAGAGGAACCGAAACAATCTAATCAATAGACCAATGAACTATTACTCATGAAAAGAACTAAATAAGAAATGAATAAATGAACTATATTAGAAAATGAACTTAACAATAGAAATACGGATATCACTTTATTGGACATGGATCTTTGTAATTTTTTATTTCGAGTTGAGCGCTCACATGTCTCTGAATGAAAATTGTAATGAAAGCGTTTTATATCACTACAAGAGTGAAATTTGTGAAGTGTTGCGTGTCTAAGGGAATGTTTTCGGGGCGTTGTAGCGTTATCAAATGGCTGAATGGCTGAAAATCTTGAAAAATTTTATTTTTAACTTCACTTTCCATATATTGGTGTGTATTACTACAAATCTTTTTCTTTACAGACAGAAGTTCATTGGTCTACTGATTTGGATAATATCGCTAACTGATCAAAATTTAACTTTTCCTGGAAGAAATTAAAATCGTACTTCGCTCCGAAACTATATAAAGAGTGTGTCTTTTTACATAGTAGAATAAACTTGAAATGGATTTGTGCTCTCCAATTTAGCCAAAAAAACGAGGTTCACGATGTTCGCATTTAAATACAAATGGATACAGAGTGAGGGTGATCTAATGGCAAAATAAAAAGAAATGTCCGGTTTTGTGTAAACTTAATTGATTTCAGTTTCCAATGTTTGAGGAATATTCAACATATACCTCATCAAAACCAGAAAATAGTCTATTCTCTCTAATGCCATCTTTTTTCATTAGACTGGAAATTATAGACTCTGTTAAGTTCAAAATACACTAAAACGCTTTCTGTGAGCATTTAGAATTCTAAATTTTCATTTACATCGGAGAAATGTTGCCCAGTGGACAGGACCTGTGAGCATTTGATGAGGACGTATCACTGAATTTATTCAAGATGGAAAATCTACTCGGGACATCTGTTCAGTGAGTCCAGACCAGCCCAGTGAGCACGACGGGCGTACGGCGACAGCCACATAAAACCATGTGTATATCTATCTTGTATCGTCCCATCTGTTCAGGTATCTGGAGGCAGAGTAATGCTGTGAGGGTGTTTCTTTTCTGGGATGGATGTGAATTTACCACTCCTGCGAAAACAAAATAAACTACCGTAATTAATTGCAAATACTTTTGGAAAACGCGCATCCTGTCAAGCATTTTATTTTCCTGACGGTAACGAGACATTTCAAGACGACAATGCTCGCATTTACTGGGCTAGGAAATTTCAATATTGTTCTTCTAATGAATGAGGGAACATTTTAGTGCACGAACTGACCACCACAATATCCTAATTTAGACACGATTAGAAACTCATGCGATGAGCCTAAGAGGAGCTTCTCATTACCCCTTCATTCAACATTGACTGCTCTGGGGGAGAGGTTATTTCTATTACTGCCAAAAAATTTAAGCTGTAGGGGATCCAGAATTTTAGTGAATTTAATGCCAGGTAGAAAGCAAGCAGTAAATTGAGCTAAAGGCGGTCCAATTCGTTCCAATAAATTTTTGAATGGCGTTCCTTTTTGTGGGCCACTGAGTGTTTGTGCGTGAAATGAGCCTTTGGAGATTTGAAATGAATCCCTGGATTAACCTGAATTACTCAAATTGTATTAATAAAGATTAATCCCCTGTTACTGAAATCTTCCAACCTACCTAGCTTACCAACGGATCACATCATGCGATCAAACAAGTTAATTGCGCGAGCGCAATGTCGATGTCTTGCAAAAAACAACTAAAAAGTAACAAAAACAACTAGAAGGCTGCAAAAAAACAACTGATATTCAATTTAAAATTTCTACGTACTCCTCATGGGTATAAAATAGCTCCCTTTATATTGCCGTAAAGTATAACACGTTATTACTTTCATTCAACAGTAAGGCAATTGGAGTTTTGATGCGCGTTGTGAAAGTCATACTGTTATCTCGAGGTAGCTTCTGGATTGGTTTGAGTTCCACATCAGAGATATGGTACAAAATTTTTTGCATTATGAACAGTGAGTGGCATTACCTCTAGCGATTACGTTATATGTAATCAAGTGATGGGATATTATGAGCTCACGTATCATTTTTATGAACGAATTCCTTGGTATGATTTTGGCCTGCTGGCTGTTTGGATTATTCGGCTTGGATGCAAATTAACTTTAAATTATATTTAAGGTCATATTTTTGATTGACGTAAGATATTTACTGGGAAGAAGCTGAAAAAACGGATGTGGGTTTTGAAATAGGTTTGGTGCGGCGGTTTGCCCACTTCTTGACGTTGGCCCCTGTTGAAAATTTGACTTGGCTGACGGGAACACCCCATGGTCGTTGCTGGTGTCTTTTTATCTTCATTGCGATTGGGTAGCAAGCTGTTGCGATTGGGTAGCACCTCGGTGCGGGTCCAGGCACGGCTTGTCATATGGTATATAGAAATTCCAATTTATTGGTCCAACCGTGATCTGCCTTTAATATTCACAAATCATCTATCGCTTGAAAATCTTGCTTAAAAGATGACAACATAAATGGTAAAACTATGAAACTGCGGTTTGGAATCTCTATTGTTCTTTTGTTTGAACTTACGTGACGATGCAAGGAATTCCGTCTACATTTACGTGACGATGCAGTGGATTCTCGTCTACATTTACGTGACGATGCAGTGGATTCTCGTCTACATTTACGTGACGATGCAAGGAATTTTCGTCTACATTTACGTGACGATGCAAGGAATTCTCGTCTACATTTACGTGACGATGCGATGAATTCTCGTCTACATTTACGTGACGATGCAAGGAATTTTCGTCTACATTTACGTGACGATGCAAGGAATTCTCGTCTACATTTACGTGACGATGCAAGGAATTCTCGTCTACATTTACGTGACGATGCAATGAATTCTCGTCTACATTTACGTGACGATGCAAGGAATTTTCGTCTATATTTACGTGACGATGCAAGGAATTCTCGTCTACACTTACGTGACGATGCAAGGAATTCTCGTCTACACTTACGTGACGATACAAGGAATTCTCGTCTACATTTACGTGACGATGCGATGAATTCTCGTCTACATTTAAGTGACGATGCAATGAATTCCCGTCTACATTTACGTGACGATGCAAGGAATTCTCGTCTACATTTACGTGACGATGCAAGGAATTTTCGTCTACATTTACGTGACGATGCAAGGAATTCTCGTCTACATTTACGTGACCATGCGATGAATTCTCGTCTACATTGTCTGGGTTCCAATGCAGAATAAGTTCTATGAATATTTCAATTAATATTTACTGCGAGACGTCTTTGACGCTCATTTCCGAGAATGCTCCATTTCGTCTACGCGCAGCGAAATGCGAAGTATTTTGCTTTCAAAGTAATATTGAAGAAGTATCGAAGCCCCCAGTAAAAATTTGTATTCATGGATTCCATCTAAGATTCAATGATGCGCATCACGAGCAATTCCACATCGCCAGCTGGAGCGTTTTTGGAATGCATTTGCGCTTATATAACATCTGAGATCAGCCTAACAGAGGACCTGAGTTCCAAGAAAGCTTGAAGAAGGCTGGCATGAAATAGTCGTTTTGTTTTCCTTCTGAATAAACTCTCTGATTAGTTTGTAGGAGAGAAATAATGTTTTACAGAGTACGATGCAAGTTAGTGTAAATTGTCGTTTCGTAATCACACGAAAAAAATCATCTTTATAAGCTCTTATAAACAATAACCTTACAATGCTCTAATGCATATTTAGTTGGTCCTTGAGTTTTACGACAGCATTTTTTGCGATTCTCATCTAACTCGGATGAAAATTAGATCAAGTAGCTTATCCTGGTGCAATTGGTTGTTAGAATTTTGAATAGCTGAGAATAATTTGAAGTAATTTTTATTAGCATAAGTTGAATTTTTGGGAAAAGAGGTCGTTCAACTTGCGGAATAACATTGCAATATTTCAAGATGGAACAAAACAATTCAAACTAGTTTCAACATTTAACGAGGTGCTGTTGTTTTAAAGGCAAAAAACAATTTTCATAGCTCACCATAGTCACTATATCTGTACTCTTTCTAATGAAAGAAACAAATGCAAGATGTACAAAAAAATAAAAAAGGCTTAGTTTAATAATTATACAGAAACTATAGAATACACAGTGTGGTTATGTTACATTACTGCGCAGCTGATATAAAACCATTTGCCCCAGCTCTTTAGCACCAATATATTTGTATAGAGACTAATCTTGTGCTAAATTTGCGTCATTTCTCATTATTCCTCTAAGACTGAATGCAAAGGACTGATTTATCTCAAAGCTCCACACAATCTAAATTTTTCAGTCCTTTCCTCTTGACTTGGCCGCTATTTTCAGGGCATAATTATTGTGGTATGCAGGTATGATGACTAGGGCTGTGACAATATGCTCTAATCATATTTTCACTGCCCTAATAATCATCCACATACGCATGCGTGTGATTTGTAATAAATCACATGCATATGATTTAATTCAATGTGTAAATACATGTATAAATCACAAACATGCTCTTTTATGTATGTGATTAATAGGGCTGTGACAATATGATTACAGTATATTGTCATGGCCCTTATGATGACTCGTCTACAGCGCACCGCTCGACAAATCGTCTTCCAAACATCGCTGTCCGCGACACAATTTAGCAGATGTTTTGCCATAAATGTACAGTAGGTCAAACCAAAGACAGTAAATACAAAATATTTTCATATTTCACCGTGCAGGAATTTTTTGGTAGCTTCATGTATCTTAATTCTGAAATTTTGATCACGACTTTGCAATTTTACTGAAGAGTTTCAGTATTAAAATACAAGAAATACTTGAATCCTTGAAGTATTTCACAACCTTTATTAATTTATAATTGAGTTGAGAAGTAAACTAATTGAAGCATTTTACAACCTTAATTCATTTATAATTAAGTTGAGAAGACCTTAGTTCGAAAATAGTTAGGATTTTTTATAACATCTCGCTATTGACTCGCTCGGAACTGTTGACTCGTTTGCACGACTTCCCGTACTGTGTGTGGTCTTTGGAGTTGTAATACTGAATAGTTGCAACACTAAATAATTGCATTAATAAAGTTATACGGAAATAAATTTGATCGAACCATTTCCAATGTCTGTTCCAGATTAAAATTGAAAATAATGAGCTAGCATGAATAATAATCAATATCATCCCAGTTTCTCATATCACTATGATACATATTTTTTTGCTCACCAGACTGAGGATTCCAATAATTCAAAGCGAAAAATTTCAAGTATGAACATGCGTGGCGTAGTATTTTATTTATGTTGACAGTGAAAATAATCGGACGTGTCATTTGAGTTTCCAACATCAGATTTTCTTGAGATGAAATTGGAAATATTGCCAACGTTCTAAATTACTGTACATGTCATTCCTTCGTGGGCTTAGCACGCTGCGCTCACACACAGGCTAAGCTTTAATGTATTATTGCGCGTGGTATTAACTCTTCGCACTGATACACACTCAGTCATTTTGTTTTGGTTGAGCGGTGAAAAGTGGCTGAGTCGAACTCACGTAATATTCAAAGAAACTTTCATTGTCTCTAAGATATTCATAAAGGGAAGACGTACTCTGAGAAAATTTCTCGTCTCATCTGAAACTACATCAAATATAACTCATTAAAACTAAAAGTTGCTGGTATGTTTCGTTAAGAATAGTGTTTTTATCAGTTTATTATGTGGATTGAAATATAAATCTACCGTTTTCATTCCGTCATGCTAGACATCCTGCTAGGTGTATGTAGCATTTGGAATGAAGTCTACAATTGTGGCTGTAATGATTTAATGGCTGGAATAATTCAGATAAATTCAGATTTGCTTGATAATTTCGGTATCACTTGTTAAGCTATGGGTAATGAAGGAACACGTAATCTTTCTTTTTCAATGGACGCCTAATTAACAGTAGACGCGTAAACTAATTGTACTTCCATAATGGAAGTACAATTGGAGGGCAAATATGCAGTGTCCTAACCCACAAAACACAGAATTATAGGACACTCAAGCTAGAGGCTTGGTGCTCATCGTAGGGTTGCGGCTTTTCCTAGCCAAGTTAAAATTAAGAACTGAACTAGGAACTAGGCCACTCTGCCAGCAAGACATCTACGCCGCTATGAGGTGAAATTATCACTCAATCCACTCTTCAATTTTGAACTCTGATTTGTGGGTTAGGACATTCTGCATATTTGCCCTCCAATTCTTTGGTGTAGTTTTATTGTAAATAATTTTGAATAGTTTTCTAAGAAATAAACCTTATTCGTGCCCACTAAAGAGACCCTGATTTCCATGAAGTTTTGGATGCGATGCAACCCCTCCTGCCTTGATTACTTCTCTCCAAGATCCCGAGGCCTGAAGATTTATCCTTCTTTCCATCAGCGTCCCCGGCTTCGATCTGAAATTTACTAGTGATTGCTTGAGAGACAGGACGTTAAAAATGATCCTACTTGCATTCATCGTTTTAGTATTATTTATTTAAAAGAAAATTTAAAACGAAGAAATGACACGTTTCCCAACCGTGACGTTTGATTTTCATTGTTTCACAGCATTCCTCTGTGTCAAGGAAAATAAAAGAAGACTGTTGAACAGCATAGAGGAAATTTTTAGTTAATTTATTTACGACAAGTTCTATTTTGATGAAGAAGTTAATCTTAACCACTGCAATTGCATCCTTTGTCACACACCATCTCAACCGAAAATGTAGCGATATTCTTTAGATTTGTAACATTCCAAACTACTAAGTGCATACATATACATGGAGCATTCGTCTCTCGTGAATGAGGACAACCTGGATGAATATTACAGAAAATCTTTTGACAGCAATTCCACTAATTTTCTTATTGTTCGAAACTTTAACAATGCAAACACACAGCGATCTGCTGAAACTCTTTCGGTCTGATCGGGTCAGGAGCTCTTCGTAGACCAGAGTTTCGTTAAAAATGCTAAAAAAATGAAAAATATTGAGCAGAAACCAAACACCTAAAGAGCTGGAACAAAGTGGCGACAAGCTCGCATGTTTAGCGAGGCAGGGGATGCGCACACTTCCGACGTCTGTCCTAAATTGGCCAGCCAAGTCAATTCAACATGTTCGAGGTTCATTGTAATGTGCATTAATTATTACTGTGATAATATGAAGGCTGAGGGAATGATATTTACCTCTACTTGGATACAAATGTTTATTTCAAGTCAAATACGTTCGTAGCTGTGACAGTTATGGTATGTGTCATGTACGCAACGCAATCGTCATCAAATGCTATAAGCAATGAGGAGCACTATTGATATAATCTTAGTATTACCCTACTTATTAGAATGATATTTTAAATTGCTCTCTCAAAACAAATTTTGCAAACGTCTTTGTCTAGCGTAATGACGTATAAGAACGAGAATTCAAATAAATAACATTTGTGATCCTACGTTTTTTTAAATATCTTTTGGTGTAATTGCGTGTGTTTGTAAAAAATTTTTTACAATGCTAAATTTACCATTTTGATTTGGAACAACATGTATCTCCATTTCTTAGCACAAGTTCCTCACTGTGCGGGGAAGAAATAACTAACATGCTGCAAAAATTACTTGGTAAAACTAGGGTACACTAAACAGTCGTACAAAAGATAAAGTGCTCATGTACCGGCAATTCTCGTGAAAAAGTTGAAACGTCGAATATGTTGGGTGAGAATCTTTGCATCTAATAAACTCAGCATTGACCAGTCAAAGGCGTTACAACCGCAATTCATTTGTCATTCATTACATTTTTTACTCATTCATGTTTTATTTTTGTAATATGCCGCATTGGTGATTTCATTGAAGTGAGCACACACCAAAGCATCATTCTATCTAGATGCTGCTGACGCTTTCCCCAATTCCTCAGTGCGTCACTGAGAGCGCCGCAAAGAGTTAAATACTGGGGAAAAGTAGGTCGCAGCGCATATTTGCTCACACAATCATTTGTTCCGACAGTTGACATGGGTATCGCTATACCCATGTGTGTATATCAATTTGGGATCTTCATGTTAAGACAATTAAAAACCAATAATGGTTTCTGTCCAATCCTCATCGGAAATAAACGGTTTTCCTTTCTTAACGCTGTAGGAACGTCCCCAACGAATCTAGCTTAACATATATACTTTTGGTCGAGCATATCGCTTGGTTACAAGACAAGTTGCGTAACCAGAGTTGTTGATAATTCTACGGAATGTTTTCTTTCGGTGCTCTCTTTGTGTACTTTAAAATTTAAAAATCGTACGGCGAAAAAAATTCTACAAATATTCAGTTCATTCAGATCGTAAAATAGTCTACAACCGAGTGAAATACGGATTTAGGTGTTAAATCCGATGTCATTTACCCTGATTATTGCATTTTCTACAACTTGATGTGCTTGAGATGATTTAAATCAATTCTGACACCATTCTGCTCATGTTTATTACAACTCTGAAGAAGTGAGCTTGGCACTCAGACTAAAAAATCGCCTTGGCTTTAAACTATGCAAAGTTTTTGATAGCGTTCGCCATTTAATGGAGATCATCTCCAATCATATGTGAACGAATAAAGTTAGATTTCGACCAGTGGAATAATCCTTCAACCTTTGTCGAATGTAATTTATGTAATATTGTCGAGTGTGAATGATGTCATTTTGTCGAAAGTCATTCATGTTCCCGAATATCATTGATTGCATGGAACAATTTGAGGCTTATAATATTGAAGCTGAATTACTTTCACAACCATATAACATAAATTTACGTCGCAGATTAAAGAATGAAAGCATTGTCATGAACCACAGCTGTTGTTCAATCTATCACATTGGTATTACCGGCGTTGATCATTGCTTTGATGAATGGGGAAATCTACGAGCCATGTATTTGGTGGAAATGATTGAATCGATCTCATTTTATTTAATCTTTTCTGGAAAATGTCGACGAGGGAGACCTCTCCCTGAGGTTATGTCGCAGTATTGTCAGGTGTTTCACACAAGTACCACTCGTGATGTTTATGGAGTATTCTTACTTTACTGCCGACTCAAAAAGGCCATAGGCGAAATTCACGAGTTTTTTTTAAATTGTTACGTAGTGCTTGATGCTCGGTATTGTTTTTCTTGCAATTTCACATCGATTATACAGTCAATTCTATGTTTGAATTTCATGGCAAAATTTCTCGTCATGAGGAGCGTGTTTTGTGTGTGAGATTTAGGTGTCATTTTTTAAATCTGCTTTTAAGCTTTTTCTACAATGAAGGCGTTAAAATCTTCAGTGCTTAGGAATTTTCAGTTGCAATGATGAAACTGTTAGCGACACGGACCAGTTCTGCTATAGTTTTCTAAGCGATGCAGTTGTGTTTTGTTTTCTTTAGTTAATGTCACTGTAAAAATGACTTGTCCTGCCCACCGTGTAAGCATACGAGCGGCTTAGACGTTATTTTTGAGCGCAGATGTACATGTGAAATAGAGTGTACTTTCTCTTTTTATTTTTTTCTCGCTATTTTTTGTTTCAATGACAATTCATAAAACGATACTACACATTATTTCTATTATATCCTAATAATCCTACCTTATAAAATAAGTCCGATTGAAACAAAGTATTCCTATCATTTTCTCTTTTTATCATATCCTAAAAGTTCTACTTTATCTTATTAGTCCTATTTTATAGTCCACATTCTAAAATTTTTAGTCATGTTAATGCTTATGTCCTTCAACATGTAAACATTGAAAATTTCTGCTTGTTCTATTTTTTTAAATTAAATATATATGTTAACCGACATGGCTTTCAATATCTACAATGCTAATTTCGTATCACAGAGACGCAGACTCAGCTCAAGAATAGATTTATTTCACAGCACACAAAATATTTTAGATCATTTTATTCTCTAAATGGTACGCTACCAAAGACGGGGAGCGGGAAAAATATGTGAAGTCTACTATAAGTTTCTGGTGAAAGTAAGTCTGAGGGAAAATTCAGGGTCTAAAAATTGTAGATTCACTCTTAAAAGAAACAAAACGTCTTTGTCACACTTATAGATTTTTAGAGTTTGAAAGATATAAATATAATTACTAGAAACCTATTAAAATTTATATTTTTCTGAAAGTGCGAAACAAAATTTTCGAATTAAAGAACTGAGCTGTACATCGCATGACTTTGGTTTTAGAAAACAATCTCTCCAATTCTATCAATGAGACCCTCAGCTTTAATGAAATGAACATTGATTTTATTCACCCTATTGACTAGGAATATAACGTAGCAAATTACATGATACTTACTGATATCCTATCCCTTATCCATACCTGAAAAGGGCCGCGAGTTTTTGAGAATTAGTAGAAGTCAATTCTAAAATATTCTTACTTATTTAAAAAATTTCAGTCGTGAGTTTATTTCGGGCTTATAAGATTTTCACTGCTTGATTTTTGAAGCAGCTCGTCGTGTCCTTCGTAAGATGATGTGGACATCTAAGCTTATGCACTTTGAGTGGTGTCATTTCACTGGAAATTCTGAAAAAAACAGCTCTTATCTTCGAATGATTATGCCTGTCAAAATGTTTGGATTCCTAAAGTGATATATTCTAGAAATGCTGCAGAATGGTTTGGTCTCATAAACTTCTTGGCTTTTGTTGAGTATAATATTTAATGAAGGTTATTTTCTTTTAAATAGAAGACGACTTGTTAGCTCTGAAGCCACTACACTAGCATTATTGGATAGAAGAAATCTTATGGGCAAGAAAATGTTTAGTTTGCTTGATTTATTTGACTGAGAACTCATTGAAGACTTCCTTATACTGAATAAAAGTCTGTAAGTCAAATTTGAAGAGGACGATTGACGTTCGGTTCAAATTTTATGGCTTTCATTCAGTCCAGATCTCAACTTCGAAACAATTGTTGTGTATTTTTGACAAATGGTAAAAACCAACATCAGAACATGATCTTTAATTGATGGAGAATGTAGAGCAAAGCATGGACGTCAAAGGGGAGAAATTATCTGAAGTTTTTATTAATGCAGGTTAAGTTAAAGTAAGGTCAGCTGCGCACGTTCAGTATTCGATCTCAAGTTTTGAAATTTTGATTTCGCACTTGCAACTAAATTTTTCAATAAATGAGCGTTTTTTCCAGTTTTTCATTAATTCGTTCTCCATATTTTTATTAGTCCATGATATTTTTAACAAAGAAATAAGTTCGAAATAGAACATCTGTGAAGAAAATCGATGACATATTATAATGATAGCTGTCGCCTATTTATAAGTACTTCACTCTTATGTCATTAATCATCAAATGTTTTCTTCATGATTAGCTGGAAATGCTTGATGAGCGTATCTGCTGTACGAACCTGCTGTGCGGCTGCAAATAATATCTTTGAAACAGGTTGTTATCAACGGACGGGTACAAAAATGATGACATCAGCGAATCGTGATCAGATTTTATCACTGCAAGGGTACAAAACTGATATTTGAGTTTCGATTATTCTTATTATCAGGATGGTAATATTCACTCGCTCATCCCGGTTGAAAAATTAATGACATGAATATTCGAGATGTGAAGTCTGCGACACTAATATACTCGATACGCACTTTCAATTTTTCGAGCAATCGGATGGTAATAGGTTTTAAACAATCAATGGTCCAATTAAATGATTTTTACGGGTTATGGAAACATAGTTCATCAAGGTTTATTATCGAATGATGCCATTTTTACCATTTACGACAGTCTAAAATAACCAATCCATCAGGGTCCCATTACGCAGCGTCAAATCAGACTTTATAAGAATACAGACAAACTCCGTGCAAGCAATATACGCTTAAACGACCATATTTTGTACGACAAAAATAGGACAGAAAAACTTCGAAGCTCATTTGAATGGCTAAGTGAGTTCTAGTATCAAATGTTTAAATTTTCTAAAGAAAATAGGCCCAGTTTCTTGCCGCATTTCCTACAGCAGAAGACTTAAAAAATTAGAAGTCTGGAAAAGCTGTGCTTTCGTTTGTATTTTTGTGTCACCAAAATAGGTGCATCATTTTAAAACATTTCAAATGGAATTGCAACTCTTGATGAGTAATTAGGTTTAACAACGAAGAGAAACTCTACGTTGTTAGATTTTAAACGGAAGTGAAACTCTTGATATGCTTAATTTTAAACATATGTCAAACCCTTGATAAGTAATTAGATTTAACAAGGAAGAGAAGCTCTTGATACGTAATTAGATTTACCAAGGAAGAGAAGCCCTTGATACGTAATTAGATTTAACAAGGAAGAGAAGCTCATGACACGAAATTAGGTTTTAAACATAAGTGAAACTCCTGAGATGTAATTAATTTCATTCATCATTTAAGATTACATGCTACTCGAGAGGAAATAACTTCTGAGGCTTACTGCCTGACATTCGGCTTTGGGAGACATTGGGAGGCGTTAGTTCAACGCTGTGAGACATTCATTCAACAAGTACTTATCATTTCGGGAAGCCGTAATGAGCCGCTTACGGAAACATTTTTCCAGACAGAGACAGAGGCCAACATTGAAAAATGAATGGAGCATTTGAGGGGCCCTAAAGCAGCTTGTACTGTTATCCACATCAGTATTGTTCAGTTTTATGTTTTTATTTCATCGATTCATTTGCTTATGTATTTATTTCATTATTTATTTATCTATATATTTATTTATACAATGATAAATTATTAAATAATTTACTCATTTAAATATAAATTTAAATTATTTTCATAGCGGTTTCATTGAAAACAGTTCAGTGACGCAAATTGCATTTCCAAGTATCATTGCTATATTGACTATAACTTATTCGAAGACTTTAAAACTCCACTGATTAACTTCAGTTTCATAAAATGGATAAAATTTCTTAGTTTTTGGTATATTGTTTCTTGAACCGTGCCCAGTAAAAATTAGAATGCTGGGATTGAGAATTAGAATGCTGGGATTGAGAATAAGAATGCTGGGATTGAGAATTAGAATGCTGGGATTGAGAATTAGAATGCTGGGATTGAGAATTAGAATGCTGGGATTGAGAATTAGAATGCTGGGATTGAGAATTAGAATGCTGGGATTGAGAATTAGAATGCTGGGATTGAAAATTAGAATGCTGGGATTGAGAATTAGAATGCTGGGATTGAGAATTAGAATGCTGGGATTGAGAATTAGAATGCTGGGATTGAGAATTAGAATGCTGGGATTGAGAATTAGAATGCTGGGATTGTTCAAATGCTGGGATTGAGTGAAACATTTCGATACTTTGATCGTACCTTGTATTTTTTTAAATAAATGTATCATGATTTGAATGATACTTGGAAAAAAAATACTTATTTCATATTATACAATATCATTTCGTCACTAGCGTCAACTTCCATGTGAAATGAACGCATGAAATAATCTTAATTAAAAAAACTACTCTGTAACTATAAAACTACGTTGATAAATACTTAATTAAAATACTCATTTGCGCATAAATCTATAGATATGAATGGACATCTACCATGAACAGCTAGTTCACAAGTTAACTAACACCATGTCTACCATTCTTGAGCCACCGGAAGATTCACAGCAAAACTTTTTTCAGTTCAGTTATTTTCATTCAAAGTGGTAATATTGTCATCTGCTCTCAAAGGCAAATTTTCCCAACCTTCACCAAACGCGAAAGCCTTCAAACAAACATTTTCACAATCACTTATGATTAATTTCGAGCATGATCTCGACGATGTCCGTCGAACTTCCGAAAAGGAGTTCACAGAAGTTCGGAGCTTCAGCCTTCATTGTGGTGACACGCAACACGAACGTGACGCAGGGTAACCGATGACATGCTGTGCGAAAACAACATCCAGGTGGGGAAAGATATACTGGGAAACACCGAATATTCAGGTCGACATCTCTTTAGGGAAACGCTAGCTAAACTGGTCGTCACTCCAGTGGGAATTGACGCGTTAAATGTCTCGTACTTTACAGGTTATTTTTTTGTGTGTAGGGTTGACGATACAGGATTTCCGAGTAGTCTTCATATGAACAGGGTTAGCATAAAAGTTCCATCATGACGGGTTACAGTTCTTTGCTCATTTTACAGACATTCTGGGCATGACAGACACTGCAAAATGTAACTACTTGATTCAATTTCCATGATTCTTTCGCTATCATACGATATTTTTTTCAACAAATTTCTTGCTGATAAGTTGGAGTTGGTTTTCAATGAATTTGACTAAAATAGTTCCTCGCTTGAAAGTCGTTTTAAACATAAAAACAGCATCTAAATAGAGCAAGCATAATGCAGACAATTTTATGTAATAAGAGCGTAAACGTTAAAAAATATTGGAAAGTATTTTTAAGAATAATCGCGTGCGTAGTAGTCTATGGTAACTATTCTGTTTTTGCATAGAAATTATAGGGTTCGGGTAAGTTGCGTGTTTTTCCTTAAAGTCCTATTTTGGCTCTTGAGTTCCAATTTAACGCAACACATGTCGCTCTAACCTCTTACATGAAATTGATTTTTATACAAAAAGTGCTAATACAATCTAATGTTGTACGGCGATTACAAATTCAGCGTGACATGCATGCAGCAGATTGCATAAATATCGTATTCTAATCATTTGATGATCTATTATTTAAATTTTTCTACAGCAATTTGATTTCTTTCATTTGTAGTTCATATTTCTTCAAATTTAACACACATTTATCACACCTTTTAATAGATTTGCAAGTTGAAGAGCAGAAAAAATTAATAATCAAATCGGACGTAGAAGTTTCTTACTGTATACCTAATTAAGAGATTTTGCTTAACTTACTCAACTCAATTGTATTAAAAAATTACAGTTAACACTGATACCCAGTAATATTCAGTTGTCTAACTCAAATGTAGCTCCTGATTCTTTTTTTTTCTATGTTTTCTTCTCTGCATTTTCCCTATAAAAGTTGTACCGCTCACTAACGTCTGACGTAAATCAGTACACAAAAATATTCGATTGACAAACCTTATGGTAAACACCTCTAGAATTCATAACAAATTATTCCAAAAAGCTCTCGAACTAAATTCCTCGCAATACCCTTGATACATATATCGATGAAAAAATATCTGATTTTAGAAGCAGTTCAAAAAACACTGCTACTCATGATCATATTTAAGTTATTTCCTACCGATTTAGGATCATTTTGCAAAGTCATATCATATGTTCTGATCAGGTGTCGGACCTCTGCGTTACCCTGTCTAACTTTTTCGCCGCCAGCATGCATGTTTTTTGCCACCCAAGTGATTAAATCGCTTAGGTGGCGAAAAACATGCATGCTCCGGTGAAAAAGCCTGACTAAGTGGGTTGGAGTTTCGATGCAGTATCCGTACAACCGCTGAGGGTTGAACGTATTGTAGAGGCTGACTTGAGTTATGCAGATAAATATGCTGTACTACGCAGTGGAGCTAGGCGCCAGTGCACTTTCTCTTAGCCGTCTTCAATGATCGTACATCGATTATTGTGCCAGTCTTCATTTCCAAATAAAAACTGTGTCAGCGATTTATTCCCAGCTAAATTAAGACAATTTTGTTTTTCACTTAAATTTACGCAATTGTTCAAATTTTCGGTTAAACTTGAACAAGTGCAGGTATTTTCAGGTTAATTCCGAAAATTGCAGGAATTTTCAGTTAAATTTAAACTGCGGTTGTTTCCAGTTGAATTTTGGCAATTCCGTTTATTTCCAGTTTTAAACAGACAATTGAGGCTATTTCCAGTTAATTTTAAACAACTGCAGGCATTTCTAGTAAAATTATGTTTACAGATAAATTAGGTAAATTTGATACGAGTGAAATGGACCTATTCAAATCTAAGTTTTCTTCGATGACATTTTACGTCAAAGGAAGAAATAGAGAGAAAAGAGAGAGAGAGAGAGAAAAAAAAGGAAAAACTTTGCACTGAGTAACGCTTCTCTTTCCCTCTCTCAGATTTGTTCTGAGAATCCATTATTTTGAAAATATGTTTCGTTCAGTTCATCATGGAAGAAGAGAAGAACACAAAGTAACAGCAAGTTGGTTATTTCACTTCAGTTGTGCTATGAACATGCAAGAAATATCGATTGGAAACGAACTCACATGAAAAATTAATGACTTTTAAAAAAGTCTCATAGTTTCCTAAACAAGAATGCATGTCAAGTCATTTGAGCTTCAGTCAGTGCTGGAGTCAAAGGTTGCCGCTGTGAACATGCCATTTATTTACCTTACATATTTTGTTACTTTGAAAGAATATTTTCCAAACCTTAATCTATAGAAAGACTTAAAAGCTAAGGAAATGTACGTCATTTAGTGGGGCAGGAGCTCGAGAGGCAGCCACTCGAGGCCTCCGATGGCATCCCTCGGAGGCTTAATCTTCGGCCTCTCAACGAGCTGCCCCGGGCGATTGCCGCTGGAGTCCAGAGAGCCCTTGTGGCACGCGCAACAATACTTACATGCTCGAGCCCCCTTTTCGAGGTTCGGGCCGCATCACAACCTCGAATCTGAGCTACTTTCTTCCAAGGCGTTCAGGAATTTCGCAGGGCCCATACTGGATCTGCGGTCAGGTGTTGCGGTGGTGGCCCCGTTGCAGTGTCTGCTCTTGAATACGATCGTGTCGTCTTTCAGGGAGATGGTGACTATGAGTCTCGAGTTGCGGCTGCCGCCGTGTGTCGAAGTCAGGGTTGTTGCGCGCATGAGATCTTCCTCCCTGCCGGACATGAAGCAAGAGTCCACTAGCCGGCGCAAGCACGGGAAGTGGTAGCCGATGTAGCAAAAGCCCGATCTGAATTTGTTATTCATCCAGCACAAGATGATCGGGTTGTAGCAGGTGTGCGACATGGCCAGCCAGTGGAACGCCGTCCACAGGTATATCATTCCAGGCCAACTGTCCACCGACGCCTCGATCGACCGAACCACCTGTCAAAATAAAAGGAAACGATAGTCAGAACAACAATCTTTGTTGTAAGAAATTTCCTCTCCATGTTTGAAAATTGGCTGGACATTTTCCTTGATACTTAACTGCAACTGGTCGAGACTGCAACTGGCTTTAAGTTCTTTAAAAGTTCTTTTGAAGGGAAGTATCGAAATGAAAATGAATAAATCTCATTTTTTCGCATATGTATTCGCGTTTTCGTTTGAGAGGAATTCTTTTGAAGAGACTGAATAGAAAAGTATACGTAAGTATTTAATGGTCATTTGTTAATAATTTGTTGAAAATAAGACAGTAATTTTTATGTTCACAGCTCCATTAACATGCCACTGACCAGAAATGAATACGAGTGGTAAGTTCAGCCATGATGAAAGGAGGATGGAAACGAGCATTGCTCTCTGTTTTGAGTTAATTTAACTTCAACTGAAGATCATGCATTTTATATACTTCAATTTCATTGTTTGTATTTTAAGTTAATTGTTCGCTTATTTGACTTTTCTGAAAAAATCCATTCAACTATCCCCCTTATCTTTCTCAGAACATTTACCTTTCTCAGAATATTCTTCGTTCACTCCTGAGTTTTAGGCCATTTTCGGTGTAGATTTTAGAATACCGCTCTTTCTTTGAGATATTTGTTGAATTTTTGCAGACAAAAATTGCCTGAGATGGGTTTTCTATAATTTTTGTTGAAGATTTTGAATGTTACAGATTTAGCCTCCAATCAAGTCCGTAGCCACGAGAAAGACAGTAAAAATAATGTGAGCTAGAGCGGTAAATCGTATCACACAGACATAAGTTTCCAAAATTTGACTCAAGGAACTGACATGACAGGATATTTACAGGTGTGATGCAGGTACACCATTGATTGTGATCGCGCTCAAACTCGTTACTAATCGAATGAATTAAAAAACAGTTTTTCATTTCCTCATGGCCACCGTGATTGAGTGGAATAAAAGCGTGTTGAGTGGAAATTTAAGCTAATGTAGGAATATTTTTAACTCGTCACATCCCAGATCTTATCCAAATGTTTACGCACGTTAACTGACTTCCGTTCCAGAGGGATATCTGCAGTTAACATGACAGATTGCGTGCAACGTTCAGTGTAAAGCTGAATCGCACCGTCAATTTAGCTGACACACAGACAACGATAGCACAGAGATTGTCTCGGAATATGGCTGATGAAATGAAGAGCACATTTTAAATCAAATTTAAAGCGGATAATAACAGTGCAGTCAATATAGATGGAAAATCAATGTGGATCATATGTAAATTACAGTCAAATTGGGTTAAAATTTTTGAGCTGATATGATGACATATTTCATTGGCCGGAGTCGAAGACAATGATTTATGCCTCTGATGAACAGATAGCTTAGAATCATGGGAGCAAAAATAATTTTAATTTCACAATCTCTATTGTTGAAAAAGGTTCGTGCATATGCTTCGATACGCTTGTATTTTGCGCATTTTGTTGCAGTTAATGAAATATGTTGAAAGTTTTGGAATTGCAGTTGTGGTGGTTTTTGCACTCATTTCGGTTTCATTTTTCTCCGGGTGCGGTTAATGCCTCCCGACTGACCAATATTCAGGATTGGACAAAGTTCAGTCAAATCTAGATTGTGTCCTATGTTAGGAAATGAGTTATTTATTTGTAAGTGTGAAACTCGTCGTTGAAAAGTAAATTATTTTATAGTAGATGAGAAAACAAATGTATTCGAATGTTGAGCGCTATTGACCTAAATTTGGAGCTAAAACGTTTATAGGTTTGGCCATAAAAGTAGACAAAGAAGAGTGATGAAAATTTGAAAAAATTTTTACTTCAAAACGGTTACAGTGACGAGCTGAGTGTTTATATGAACAGATGTTAGTAAAGTCTCAAAGCCCAAAAAATCTGAAAGTGGAATTAATGGGACAATTTATATTTCGGAAACGCATTATGTATGTTTATTTAATTTTAGAACTATATGAAAACTATCGTCAACTAAATACTTCAGGAGAGCATAATAAAAAACAAAAAATTTTTAGAAAATGAACCTTTCTTCTGACTTTTTAAATATCGAGGTCAGCAGCACACGCTACAAGGAAGGAAAGAGTGGCTGAAAGTTAAAAGTGACTGGGTGAAAGTTAGATCACCCAGGAAAATTCGAACGTACTTTAAATTCTTGAAACAAAGACATAAAATCGAAAACATATGTATTGAGGTTCACTTCTATTTCCTCTTTCTGGCATTCTGACTGTTGGTATTATAACCCAATCCAGTTCTAGTGAGATTTTAACTTTACAAAATAATACGTGAAACAGAAGATGCTTCCGTAATGTTTTCATAAGCGCTTGGTTAGCCATTTCAGGCCAGTGCATTAGTATCTAATAATCTATTGACTATATTTTAAGCCAGACTCCCAATTAAAACCTGGTTATCAATCTTTCACGCCAGTGCATCAGTAAATACCTGGTTATCAATGTTTCACTCCACTCCATCAATCAATATCGGGTTATCAATGTTTCACTCCAGTCCGTCAATCAGTATTGGGTTATCAATGTTTCACTCCAGTCCATCAATCAGTATTGGGTTATCAATGTTTCACTCCAGTCCGTCAATCAGTATTGGGTTATCAATGTTTCACTCCAGTCCATCAATCAGTATTGGGTTATCAATGTTTTACTCCAGTCCGTCTTTCAGTATTGGGTTATCAATGTTTCACTCCAGTCCATCAATCAGTATCTGGTTATCAATGTTCAAGCAACTGCATCAATACCTGACTGTCAATCTTTCTCTCTGGTGCAACAATATAGTATTTGTAAAACTTAACTCCTATTCACCAAAATCTGATTTCCAATATTTTGTTCAGGTTTTTTAATATCCTTCCATTGAGTAAATTTTTTTTTACTTCAGATCTTATTCACCGCATGGAAAAAGTTCAGTGTGTTCTAAAGTCCAACTTTTCCTAATGACTAGTGCAGACGATGATGAGTGACGTAAAGCGCACTTCAGAAAACGAGTTTGTACAATAATTTTGAACTGCAGTGTTCAGTGCAAACAAGCAATTTTGAATGAAAAAATGACGTTGCTTAATGAAAGTAGATCTTACTTTACAAAAAAAGACTTTCTACTACTCCGTGGTGGTCAGATCCCTTCCAGCCAGAGGCAAAAGTCCCAATGAACACTGCTAAAACTCACTGAATAACATGCTTGTAACAACTCGAGAACTCGAGATGATATCGTGCTGTAGGGATACTAACAAAATAAATAAAGAGGTCAAACGCGTGCACATTGAACAATTAGCTCGAGAGTTGGAACTATTTCATATAATTGAATTAAGAATTACTCATAATGTAGTTTGTAATACATTTTGATCTAATGGGTTTCGAATTATAAACCAAGTAAATCAAGATTAGTTTTCAAAAGAAGTAGGAACTTATCTTCTTAGTACCGAAATTAGTAGGTCACATAATAAATTGTACTGCATACTGACATATAAACAGAGATACTTGAACGTTGAAAGTAGTTACCGTAGACTAAAAATTTATGATGGAATCAAAACCCTCAAACCAGACAACGTCGGAATCAAAACCCTCAAACCAGACAACGTTCGATAAAACAAGTCACAAGTACGTCATATTTACAGAAAAACTCTGGGCATTATTCTGTAATAGTATTAATGTATTAAGCCTTGCCAAGACATAATAGTTGAATTAGCAGTTACAGTATTTCGCTAACAGGGTTTTCTTGAAGACGGTGAGCGCCTCACACCACAGGAGATGTTAGAATATTGATACGAAAAACTACTCCAGCCGCCTCATTTTTAAAATGCAGCTCATTCTACAGAGATTTTTTTGTACTGAAGACATATATTTTAAGGAATAACTTTCCATTTAAAGATAAATAAAAATTGAATAGACGCAGTGAAAAATTCTTCTATGAGAGGAACACCATTAAGCGGTTGGATGAGCAGGCAGACACTGCTGATATGCAACAAATTTTTCAAAGCGAAAATTAAAGTTGACTGTCTTAATAAGGCTCAATAGCAAGACAACTGATGACTGAATGAAAGATTTTTTGTGTCGTTTAGCATTCCAGCTCTAAATTTACGTCTTCATTATTTTCGGTTAGAACCTCGGGTTCAAAGCCTGCTAAACTTACATGAAAAGGGTAAATTGATACTCAAAATCTTATTTTGAAGCCCGCCCGCTGTACACGACAGTAATTTAATCAGTTCTGTTCAGTTGGAAGGATCACGAGCAAATTTGGCAGGACATTTTTGGCCGCATTGAACTCCGCCTAGGGAAAATGAACTCAATCTTTCAATGTCTTTGTTAACTGTAACTATTTCTATTTATTTCAGAACAGCAGCTACTAGGTTGATGAATTTTCAAGTACGAGTGAAGATTTTGACATTACCATATAATTAAATATAAACTGGAACTCGACGTTGATTAATTTAACACGACTGAAAGCTCAAAAATATAATATGACACTCAACAATAAAAATAACGCGTAATGATGATGGTTTTTATACCCCTGTGAATAATAATAATGACATTCTAAAAATTCTTTGTTTAAAAGCTGCGAAGTGACATGGCAGTGAGGTGCGAAGGAAGTTCTGCCCAAAACAAATCGTTCAGAGGAGAGCGGAATGGAAGCTGTTCCAGCAGCGCAGCTGCGCCCTGTCAATTAATGGAAAACTCTGAGCTTTAGAGCAGCGTTTCCAATTTGCTGCTGTGGAAGTAAAGTTATAGAACAGAGTTTCCAGGCCCGTGAACTTTGAGTGCTGAAAGGCTGCTCAATTGTTCTCCGTGGAATGAAGTTCGATGTTGTTCGCACACTAGACCTGAATGTACCAGATTTATTAGATTTTTCATGGTTTGTTTTAATGATGCGTTTCGAAATAGAGTCGACTCTTCTATCAGATTCGTGAGTTCTTACTTTCCCCATTTTTTTTCAATTGATTATTTTGTTTACTCGTTGAAGGGATGATTATTTTCAACATCGCGAAGGAATTTTTTGTTTTCAGATTCCTCGACCACAACTCAATAAAACCAAAATAATTAGAATATTTTCACTAAATAAAAAATGATTAATCTTTACGACATTGAAAAAACTCTCACAGACTATTCGATTGTAAAAAAAAATTTTTCCCTCGTCAGCCAATCTGCTTTGAATTAGATTATAGTTAGCGTATTTGAACTGACTACCTCTGTTGCTGCGTCTACGCATGAGATAAAAGACCGACCCAAACCTAACACTTCAGAATTTGCTATTTCTAATAATTTTGTAACTTCTCATGTGTTGTGTGCAGTTTTCTTGTTGGTTGTAACGTTGGTATTTCACGCAGCCTTTAAAGTCCGCCTCGAGACTCCTTTGGAGAAATTAAATTTCACAGAGCGTCATAGCTGTCTCACGTTAGCCTTATTTTACGTAGAAGGAATGAAAATTATTGGTCTTCGTGTTCTGTGGCAGCATCTGATGGTTACGGTGATCTTGGGAAGAATTTGCGTGTTGGGCTGAGATTTAAAAGCCATCAATAAGCAAATTTGAAGCCCAAGTGAACATGTCCATCAATCCTGCGTCGTTTGACAGAGGCATGAAAACTGCTGAAAAATTCATCTGTCTCGTGAATTTTTAAATTTGAACCTTCGACATGGAACCTAGAAGTTCAATTTTTCTCATACTAAGATCACTGTATTTTATAATACCATTGACTTATTTTCTTTTAAATTTTCCCCATAAGCACTGCAGCGTACACGATAACTTCAGCATTGTCATGCAACAATTTTTCAGGGTTGAAAATGAGCGAAAATTTCAACGAATGACCATAGAAAAGAACAATAATTATCAAAATTCATTTGATAACTTAAAAACTTAATTTTTCTACAGAATTTTCATCCCCCTGACACCCGTCAGAACGGCTGACAGCAGCGGTCAGATGTCTACTGGTTTTTGGATGTTTTATCGTGCCGCACCAGGAGCAGGCCACACCAGTGTCAAATCCCACATAGGATCAGCCTCCAGCATGCACGTCCCGTCAGAACCACATCTCGTCTCGACCAAATCGGCTTATTGAAGAAGACAGCAGAATGAGTGCGCGCTGTACAAATAGCCGCGTTGTTTTAACATAGAGTTTTATTTGAATTGTAAAAATTGTTTTAAATGAACGACCCAGAAGAGATCTTTTTTTGATTCTACTACTTTATTTTGTATCTTGAAATCATTTAACAGGAATTCATTGAAATTGAAAGTTAGAAGTTTAACAACCATTACGTCGTGAATGTAGTGTTGTGAGGTGTCAAGTTTACAGTGTGGGAGTAGGGCAGATGGACAAAGCAAGTGCAAAAAAAGGAATACCTTGAAAATTGCCTTATTTCAGTGAGCAAAAAGCTACGAGGAAAAAGTTCGATATTTTCCATGCGTTTTACAATAATATTCTTTAACTATAAGCTGTGTTAATGTTATATTAGGGAGATACAATTCATGAAAATAAGCTGCAAGCTTCATTGAGAAGGTCCAGTGAATGCACTACCATTGAAGGACTTAAATATTTAAATACTACAAGTTTTGAGGTTGATAGTAAGGCACTTTCTTCATGAAAAACAAGAATCTGAATTGCCTGTAGCGAGTACGAAGTAAAGTTCATACGCCATCATTGAAAAACTATATCGCATATAACCTTAAATCTACCTCACTTCAATAGACTATCCTAGCTATAAGCTTCGTAAGCTTTTATATGCTTTTTCTAGGCCACAAACTCATATACAATGGACTCTGATTCACTAGCTCGTGACATTGCTGTTCATTTCAGTGCAAGCGTTGACAAGATCTAAGCAACTACCAGCCAAGTCAAGACGACATCATTAAATAGAATCCGATACATGAAATTGGACTGTCAACCTCTTGTTACACGTCAACGTTAAATTCTGCTTTCTGATCTGCATTAAATTCTTCATCAAATTTTGCATCGTGTTCTACGTTGAATTCTGTATTAAATTCTGAATTAAATAGAATATAACAGTTTAAATTGCACTGTCAACCCCTTGTTCCACGTCCTCATTATATCATGCATCGTGTAATGCGAATTGCACTTCAGAAATGTCCGCTCGTCAGCAAATATCGGTTAGCCCGCCGTTTCTTTCTGCCTAGTGAGTAAGAAGGCGATGCTTAAAAGAAATTCTGCTTGCAAAACTATTTTTTATTTGAGCTTGATATTTATTTGCGGTGGTTATACCATAAGCACAAAAAGTATATCGAATGTAATTGAAATGAAACCTACTTGCATACATATAACCGCCCATTTATAGCAGCTTAGTTTCAAATCAAACACTCAAATGTACAGGAAATCACAAATATCATTCAATACACATTTACCATCATAACAGAGATGAACCCTGCCAATCATTGCACACGTTGAAGTGTGGTCAACCTCCATGAGCACGAGGAAGGGCAGCCACTCACTCACAATAAGCACGTTGAAGGGCAGCCAATCACTCACCATGAACACGTTAAAGGGCAGCCAATCATTCACCATGAACACGTTAAAGGGCAGCCAATCACTCACCAAGAACACGTTGAAGGGCAGCCAATCACTCACCATGAGCACGTTGAAATGCAGCCAATCACTCACCATGAGCACATTGAAGGGCAGCCAATCCCTCACCATGAGCACGTTGAAGGGCAGCCAATCACTCACCATGAGCACGTTGAAGGGCAGCCAATCACTCACCATGAGCACGTTGAAGGGCAGCCAATCCCTCACCATGAGCACGTTGAAGGGCAGCCAATCACTCACCATGAGCACGTTGAAGGGCAGCCAATCACTCACCATGCGCACGTTGAAGGGCAGCCAATCCCTCACCATGAGCACGTTGAAGGGCAGCCAATCACTCACCATGAGCACGTTGAAGGGCAGCCAATCACTCACCATGAGCACGTTGAAGGGCAGCCAATCACTCACCATGAGCACGTTGAAGGGCAGCCAATCCCTCACCATGAGCACGTTGAAGGGCAGCCAATCACTCACCATGAGCACGTTGAAGGGCAGCCAATCACTCACCATGAGCACGTTGAAGGGCAGCCAATCCCTCACCATGAGCACGTTGAAGGGCAGCCAATCACTCACCATGAGCACGTTGAAGGGCAGCCAATCACTCACCACGAACACATTGAAGGGCAGCCAATCACTCACCATGAGCACGTTGAAGGGCAGCCAATCACTCACCACGAACACATTGAAGGGCAGCCAATCACTCACCATGAGCACGTTGAAGGGCAGCCAATCACTCACCATGAGCACGTTGAAGGGCAGCCAATCACTCACCACGAACACATTGAAGGGCAGCCAATCACTCACCATGAGCACGTTGAAGGGCAGCCAATCACTCACCACGAACACGTTGAAGGGCAGCCAATCACTCACCATGAGCACGTTGAAGGGCACCCAATCACTCACCACGAACACATTGAAGGGCAGCCAATCACTCACCACGAACACATTGAAGGGCAGCCAATCACTCACCATGAGCACGTTGAAGGGCAGCCAATCACTCACCATGAGCACGTTGAAGGGCAGCCAATCACTCACCACGAACACATTGAAGGGCAGCCAATCACTCACCATGAGCACGTTGAAGGGCAGCCAATCACTCACCACGAACACATTGAAGGGCAGCCAATCACTCACCATGAGCACGTTGAAGGGCAGCCAATCACTCACCATGAGCACGTTGAAGGGCAGCCAATCACTCACCACGAACACATTGAAGGGCAGCCAATCACTCACCATGAGCACGTTGAAGGGCAGCCAATCACTCACCACGAACACGTTAAAGGGCAGCCAATCACTCACCATGAGCACGTTGAAGGGCAGCCAATCACTCACCACGAACACATTGAAGGGCAGCCAATCACTCACCACGAACACATTGAAGGGCAGCCAATCACTCACCATGAGCACGTTGAAGGGCAGCCAATCACTCACCATGAGCACGTTGAAGGGCAGCCAATCACTCACCACGAACACATTGAAGGGCAGCCAATCACTCACCATGAGCACGTTGAAGGGCAGCCAATCACTCACCATGAGCACGTTGAAGGGCAGCCAATCACTCACCACGAACACATTGAAGGGCAGCCAATCACTCACCATGAGCACGTTGAAGGGCAGCCAATCACTCACCACGAACACGTTGAAGGGCAGCCAATCACTCACCATGAGCACGTTGAAGGGCAGCCAATCACTCACCACGAACACATTGAAGGGCAGCCAATCACTCACCACGAACACATTGAAGGGCAGCCAATCACTCACCATGAGCACGTTGAAGGGCAGCCAATCACTCACCATGAGCACGTTGAAGGGCAGCCAATCACTCACCACGAACACATTGAAGGGCAGCCAATCACTCACCATGAGCACGTTGAAGGGCAGCCAATCACTCACCACGAACACATTGAAGGGCAGCCAATCACTCACCATGAGCACGTTGAAGGGCAGCCAATCACTCACCATGAGCACGTTGAAGGGCAGCCAATCACTCACCACGAACACATTGAAGGGCAGCCAATCACTCACCATGAGCACGTTGAAGGGCAGCCAATCACTCACCACGAACACGTTGAAGGGCAGCCAATCACTCACCATGAGCACGTTGAAGGGCAGCCAATCACTCACCACGAACACATTGAAGGGCAGCCAATCACTCACCACGAACACATTGAAGGGCAGCCAATCACTCACCATGAGCACGTTGAAGGGCAGCCAATCACTCACCATGAGCACGTTGAAGGGCAGCCAATCACTCACCACGAACACATTGAAGGGCAGCCAATCACTCACCATGAACTCGTTGAAGGGCAGCCAATCACTCACCATGAGCACGTTGAAGGGCAGCCAATCACTCACCACGAGCTCGTTGAAGGGCAGCCAATCACTCACCACGAACACGTTGAAGGGCAGCCAATCACTCACCATGAGCACGTTGAAGGGCAGCCAGCAGAGGCTGTAGACCAGCACCACCACCACCATCATTTTGATCATCTACCGTAAAAAGAAGACAATTCTTTGTTAAAAAATGCAGCATAAAATTTTGCCCTGCGTCAGTCAACAAGCTCAGGAGTTGGGATCTCATCAGCGGAAAATTATTTAAACGTTGGAATTGTAATTGCAATTTAAAGAATATCTCCGATAAAAATGTTAATTTTCCAAGAATGTTTAAATAGTTATCAGTAAATTATTATTGACACAAAATGTTCGATTCCTATTTTGTTATTCGGGTTTCTACATTGACTAAGTGAGGGCTGAGGCAAAATAACACTCTGTAGTTCGTTCCATAACATTCGTGCTCTAAAAATCCGTCCATTTTAATTTCAATGGATGTTAACAGTGCGGTTGTTGAAAGCCTCGGCTACTTGGACGGCTGTGAAGTAGGAAGAACTCACAGATGATAGTGATATCTTACTTGTATTTACTATAATATTACCTTTTTACCTATGCTGGTTAACCTATTTTGGATGTTTACGTTGAGACATTTTAAGAAGCAGAGTTGCTAATTTCATGTATCAACTTACTTATATGTTAACTCTGTTTCTTTTAGTTCATTTTACACACAACCGCGTGTAAAAGGTTGAATTCCGAGACCAGCCGAAGGTTTGTATGCAGTCTACATTCCCAGTTTACTACATTCCCAGTCTACTACATTCCCAGTTTACTACATTCCCAGTCTACTACATTCCCAGTCTACTACATTCCCAGTTTACTACATTCCCAGTCTACTACATTCCCAGTCTACTACATTCCCAGTCTACTACATTCCCAGTTTACTACATTTCCAGTTTACTACATTCCCAGTCTACTACATTCCCAGTTTACTACATTTCCAGTCTACTACATTCCCAGTTTACTACATTTCCAGTTTACTACATTCCCAGTCTACTACATTCCCAGTTTACTACATTTCGAGTTTACTACATTCCCAGTCTACTACATTCCCAGTTTACTACATTTCCAGTCTACTACATTCCCAGTTTACTACATTCCCAGTTTACTACATTTCCAGTCTACTACATTGCCAGTTTACTACATTCCCAGCCTACTACATTCCCAGTCTACTACATTCTCAGTCTACTAAATTCCCAGTCTACTACATTTCCAGCCTATTAAATTTCCAGTCTACTACATTCCCAGTCTACTACATTTCCTGTCTACTACATTCCCAGTCTACTACATTTCCAGTCTACTACATTCCCAGTCTACTACATTCCCAGTCTACTACATTCCCAGTCTACTACATTTCCAGTCTATTAAATTTCCAGTCGACTACATTCTCAGTCTACTACATTCCCAGTCTACTACATTCCCAGTTTACTACATTCCCAGTCTACTACATTCCCAGTCTACTACATTTCCAGTCTATTACATTTCCAGTCTACTACATTCCCAGTCTACTACATTCCCTGTCTACTACATTCCCAGCCTACTACATTCTAGTTTACTACATTTCCAGTCTACTACATTTCCAGTCTATTACATTTCCAGTCTACTACATTCCCAGTCTACTACATTCCCAGTCTACTACATTCCCAGTCTACTACATTCCCAGTTTACTAAATTCCCAGTCTACTAAATTCCCAGTCTACTACATTCCCAGTCTACTACATTCCCAGTCTACTACATTCCCAGTCTACTACATTCCCAGTTTACAACATTTCCAGTCTACTACATTCCTAGTCTACCACCTTCCCAGTCTACTACATTCCCAGTTTACTACATTCCCAGTTTACAACATTCCCAGTTTACTACATTCCCAGTCTACTACATTCCCAGTCTACTACATTCCCATTTTACTACATTCCCAGTTTACTACATTCCCAGTTTTACTACATTCCCAGTTTACTACATTCCCAGTCTACTACATTTCCAGTCTATTACATTTCCAGTCTACTACATTCCCAGTCTACTACATTCCCAGTCTACTACATTCCCAGTCTACTACATTCCCAGTCTACTACATTCCCAGTTTACTACATTCCCAGTTTACTACATTTCCATTCTACTACATTCCCAGTCTACTTCATTTCCAGTCTATTACATTTCCAGTCTACTTCATTTCCAGTCTACTATATTTCCAGTCTACTACATTCCCAGTCTACTACATTCCCAGTCTACTACATTTCCACTCTACTACATTCCCAGTCTACTACATTTCCACTCTACTAAATTCCCAGTCTACTACATTCCCAGTCTACTACATTCCCAGTTGACTACATTTCCAGTCTACTACATTCCTAGTCTACTACATTTCCAGTCTACTACATTTCCAGTCTACTACATTCCCAGTCTACTACATTCCCAGCTTACTACATTCCCAGTCTACTACATTCCCAGGCTACTACACTCCCAGTCTACTTCATTCCCAGTCTACTACATTCCCAGTTTACTACATTCCCAGTTTACTACATTCCCAGTCTACTACATTTCCAGTCTACTACATTTCCAGTCTACTACATTTCCAGTCTACTACATTCCCAGTTTACTACATTCCCAGTCTACTACATTCCGAGTCTACTACATTTTCAGTCTACTACATTTCCAGTCTACTACATTTCCAGTCTACTACATTCCCAGTCTACTACATTTCCAGTCTACTACATTTCCAGTCACTACATTTCCAGTCTACTACATTTCCAGTCTACTACATTCCCAGTCTACTACATTCCCAGTCTACTACATTTCCAGTCTACTACATTCCCAGTCTACTACATTCCCAGTTTACTACATTCCCAGTTTACTACATTCCCAGCTTACTACATTCCCAGTCTACTACATTCCCAGGCTACTACACTCCCAGTCTACTTCATTCCCAGTCTACTACATTCCCAGTTTACTACATTCCCAGTTTACTACATTCCCAGTCTACTACATTTCCAGTCTACTACATTTCCAGTCTACTACATTTCCAGTCTACTACATTCCCAGTTTACTACATTCCCAGTCTACTACATTCCGAGTCTACTACATTTTCAGTCTACTACATTTCCAGTCTACTACATTTCCAGTCTACTACATTCCCAGTCTACTACATTTCCAGTCTACTACATTTCCAGTCACTACATTTCCAGTCTACTACATTTCCAGTCTACTACATTCCCAGTCTACTACATTCCCAGTCTACTACATTTCCAGTCTACTACATTCCCAGTCTACTACATTCCCAGTTTACTACATTCCCAGTTTACTACATTCCCAGTCTACTACATTTCCAGTCTACTACATTCCCAGTCTACTACATTCCCAGTCTACTACATTCCCAGTCTACTACATTCCCAGTCTACTACATTCCCAGTCTACTACATTCCCAGTCTACTACATTTCCAGTCTACTACATTCCCAGTCTACTACATTCCCAGTCTACTACATTCCCAGTCTACTACATTTCCAGTCTACTACATTCCCAGTCTACTACATTTCCAGTCTACTACATTCCCAGTCTACTACATTCCCAGTCTACTACATTTCCAGTCTACTACATTCCCAGTCTACTATATTTCAAGTCTATTACATTTCCAGTGTAAATTTTAATCCGCAGTATCTGTAATTGTTCCGGCCAAATATAGCCGCTTGAGAGGGCTACTCAAATCACAGTTGTTTTATCAAAAAATTTAGACTGACTTGCTTGAAAAAGAGAGAGTTTCAAATTGATGCATAGATAGCTCGCAGCATTCGACGTCCGTGATGAAAAGAAACTTGAAACAGAGACGTTGTAGCACCACGACTTGATGTTGATTTGGAATATTTCATGTTTTATTTTGGTGGCTCAGTACTCATGGTATCAACGTAATAATAAATGTCCAACACCAGAAATATGTTGGACCATTATCTAACCGTTATCTTATTGTTATTCATTTTACGAAAGCAAACACGCTCACTAAACTGAACGATTTTTAAACTGAAATTTAAAAAGTTAACTAGTCCCAGAATGGGTTTATTAAATTTGTAAGGCTTTCGAAGAGAGTATGTTTGCACAATTTTATCTTCAGAACGGAAACGTGTCAAATAGCGCATAATAAAACGTTAGTATTTCATGTGTTTTCTTCACAGCAATAGTAAACAGGGACACGAGAGCACGGATGTGTTTCCTTTAGAGCTAAAAAATAAGCTACGTTACAGAATCATGTATAATTCTATGAAGAGTAGATCCAGGAACGTCAATTCGTAAATTTTAATACTATTCCACGTTGATGGCAAAATATACGGTTACTTTGAATAATGTGGTCAAATATTTTCGCTTTATTGAAAGGTAATCATAGCAACGTGTTCTTCTTTATTTTCTGTACATAGAGACCCCTGAGGCTTCAGAGATGATAATGAACTCAACAGTGGAGAAAAGTACTCGATTTGTTCGTGAGTGAAGATGGCAGTAAATAATAATTCATTTTTGCTCATTTATAATTTATAATTCATTTATATACTGAACTCGGGGGTACACGAAATTAAAACGTATTTAAAGCACAACTCTACTGAAGCATCTTTGGCAGGATCCAAAATACAGGCAATTACGCTAATGAAAAAAGGAAAAAATGAGCAACGAGAAACCTGTTACCAGTACAGAACAATGCTCAAAATCTTCCCTGAACTTGGAAGTTTCTGGTTTGACGTTGGTCACACGTGCTTCGATACTTGAGCACTGAAGCGGATGAGAAATATTTTATAGGTTTGATGACAGTATTTTGATGATATTTCAGCCGCTTCTTTGCAACCATTAGAACAACGACAATTACAAGGTCCTTACTTTCATTATAAAAATGTCCTGCATTAGTGGACTGAGATTGGTCTTAAGCTACATGTTTGCTGTTCGTTTTTTTCAGTGATGCTGTTATTACAGAACCTGAATATTGTGTCAGAGTGAAAGCCGTTACCTTGAACATAAGTGGAAAGTGTGTAAATATAGTTGAATTGTAAGAAGGAAAGATCATTCAATTATAGCGTAAAATTTTAAATACATTTCCCTTCTATTGCGTGAATATCAGTGTAAGGACGAGACATTCAATCATGTTAGTCTCTGGAGGGATGAAGAGCTGCTGCCATCAGAACGACAGCGTAGTATTATTTCTACGCCTCAAATGTTAATGCAGCAAAGCGAGAATCGTAGTGTAGAACCGGAAGACCTAGAAGCATCTGAATTTTTGCCATAGCCTAATGAGCTGGCCGTGGGGGACATTATTAACAAACTTATAAGGGTTCCGTCCCCTGAAATTTGTATACGTTGGCCGAGATAATATGAAAAGGCTGTATTGTCGAGCGTAAGCCAGATTACCACGACTAAAAATAGCATTAAGATGATGAGAGAAACAAACCCTTGGCTTCATCGTCATTGCTGAATTGGTTTCCTGATTCAGGGTGCGTTGTCTAATTAATGATTACTGTTGTCTGATAGATCAGGGTGTGTTGCCGCACAGGAATTGGGTTCCTGATTCAGGGTGCGTTGCCTAATTAATGATTACTGTTGTCTGATAGATCAGGGTGTGTTGCCGCACAGGAATTGGTTTCCTGATTCAGGGTGCGTTGTTTAATTAATGATTACTGTTTTCTGATAGATCAGGGTGTGTTGCAGCACAGGAATTGGTTTCCTGAATCAAAGTTGTAGTTTAATTAAACTGAACAAACATCAATTGGACAATAGAACTAAGACTCGCCTTTATTCTGTTTCTTAATAATCGTTCAAAACCAAGTTTTGGCTTTCATTTTTTCTGCAACTGTTCCTTTTCCTGCTGTGAAAGAGGTTGTGTCAGCACTTCGGAGACGTCCGAACGTCAAAAAAAGTCGTTGGAATTCTAAGAAAGCTCGAATACCTCTAATGTGATATCAAAGAAGCCAGCAAGATTGCAACACCAGAATGGAGATCTATTATCGTAGGACAATAGATGTAAAATGAAGTGGTAAAATAAATTACTACCCGAGTTGTATTACTTGAGGGACAACGGCTTCTGAAAGAACAACACGTGGGTCAGAAAATTTGACGTATAGAAATGGGTAAATAAAGAAAGCTTCTTTGCAGAACCTTTAATCTCGCTCAAAAGGAATATTTCTGAAAACGTAGTAGGTCTGTTACTATAATAGCGCATGACAACTCTTTTCTTTCGAAAACACACCGTCTTTGAGCAATCGAATGTGAGCACCAATGCCTCAGGTCAGAGAAAGAACTTTGACCGTTGGATAGAACTCAAGTTTGACGGTAGGAACAAAGTCTTGTTAACGTAAACTATTTATTTTCTTGCATTAAGGTTGTGCACATATAGTGAATATGCTATTAAAGGTGAAGTCTACCAGTACGTGCGTAGTTATGCATCTTTTATTTTTATTCAAAAGCGAATATAGATGAAAACATCACATGTCTTTGGGAGAACGCATGTTCTTAAATGGCTTTCCAATTTTGTTGGTTTCGAAATATGACAATATTTTGAATTTTACACACGAACATTGAGTTTTATGACAGTATACCATCTCATAAGAACTCCCCTTTTGATAGCTAGAGCCCCCATTTTTAATACATTACCAAACTGATAGTCAGCCCACAAAGTGCAGAGCAACGGGCAAACCGTACAGAAAAGGGCAAACCTCTACTTCTTCTACAACTTCTTCAGCTATAATTACATCAGGTGCTACTTAAGAGCAATTACAAAATTGGGGAGCGCTTCAGAAAATATCGGGTCCCAATGTTCGGAGAAATGTTTGAGATATGAACTTACTTCCTAGCAAAAAATTAATATATAGTATGCACGCTCACGACTAAAATGAAAAACAATGTTTTACGATAGTGAAGCTCAATTAATTAGCAAGTCATTGTACAGATCAACTTCCCTACAATGGAAAATGAGCAGCGCATAAATGGAATGATATAACAAAAAATGAATAGAAATGAATTAATTTTCAAATTATTATGTAAATAAATGGAAACCAAAATAAATATATATAACATTTATATATATATCAATATAAATGTATAAAAAAGGTCCTATCTGTTCTATTCACATCGAATAAACAGTGGAAAATAATTTATCAAAATTTCTTCAGATCAGAGCGACAGTAACTGCTGCTGCCTTTTTGTAGCGTGCTGTAACTAACACCTCTTAATTTGTGCGCATGTAACACTAACGTCACGCACTCAATCAAAGGGAATTCCCTCTTTGCTTCATTTCCGATTACAAAGCCTTTAAATATTGCGCTTTGAGATTCGTACTTTCTTTCTTTTCATGTTTGTTGAAAATAATTTCTCTATATTACCTACTCCTGAAACTCAACTCTAAATTTTCCACATGTCTGTTTGTTGCAAGTTTTCAGTAACTTTTTTCTTGACGAGGAAAATAAGTTTGTAAAAGAAAGAAAATGTTTTAAAGTGTGAGCGATGCCGGCCACCAGCATCTCTGCGCTGCAATCTCTGGGCTGGCGAACAATTTTTTAGGGAGACCAAGCGTTCAGTGGCGTCTTTGAAAAAGTTGTTCTCTAAATGAAAAGTTTCATGAGCATTTTCAGGACTGAAAAAATACGAATAAAGTTTGTGAGATTGTGAACACATGTATACATCCATATTTTTTAGTATAAAACCATGAAAAAACACAAAACGTGAGAACGCTCGCAGAAAAACAATCATCAGAAAAGATGGATTTACTGCTCAAAACATTTCTCGTAACTGATAAAGAGGGTTTTAAAATAGATTCAACGATGGACAGCCGCTAACAATGCATGTTTGCGTATGCCACTAGGGTACAATGTTGCTACGAACCAATATGGGTGACTTTCAATATTCTGTAAGCCCCTTGCCAATATGATCTAAGGTTTGTTGTTGCAGCTGCTCAAAATAAAGGAAGAACACACTAGAAACATTTCCAAGCTATTCGATTGAAGTCAACAGGTGCTGACTCGTGAATCATTTTCTTAATGACTCTAGCAGTAGTAGTAGTAGTAGTAGTAGTAGTAGTAGAAGTAGTAGTACTAGTAGTACCAGTAGTAATAGTAGTAGTAGTAGTGCTAGTAAGTAGCTAAGAGGCATGATCGCTTTGAAAGTTGAGAGCGATATGTCTATTCAACGGACGTTGGTCTGACGTACACGCCATATAATTCGTTCAAGCGACCTATGTTATAAAATTTCTTTAACCCACTGCTAATAGGCAGAAAGAATAGACGAACATCTGGACAAAGAAAATCATCAAGCGTTTGACAGTTTGAAACAGCATCATTGTACTTGGACGCTTTGTTTATAAAAATTAATGAAAAACTCTTAAGAAATAACAAAGAAAAAACTGAATGTGGTCAGCGACCGACGGTCTGGAAGAAATGACTCGAAGTCAATAGTTTCAAGGACGTGAGGGAGATTTTATAGAAACCAAAGGTGTACATTCAGACAGATATAAACAATTGTCTCGTGAGCATCGCTTCCTTGCATTTTTCTGAACAGCAACAAAAAACGAATGCCGCAACAAACGCGTGAATAAATAAATGAGATAATCTATGTTAATAAATGTCATAATCTATTCTATGGCCAAGTTGACTGATGGAAATTTATTTCAAACACACACCCTCACCAACACACACACACAAACACGCTCATACACACTACATACGCATACACACGCGCTCAAACACACCACCTATACACACACACCACCAACACATACAAATACGCTCATACACACCACCTATACACACACACACCACCAACACACACAAATACGCTCATACGCACCACCTATACACACACACACACCACCAACACACACAAATACGCTCATACGCACCACCTATACACACACACACCACCAACACACACAAATACGCTCATACGCACCACCTATACACACACACACCACCAACACACACAAATACGCTCATACACACCACCTATACACACACACACCACCAACACACACAAATACGCTCATACGCACCACCTATACACACACACACCACCAACACACACAAATACGCTGATACACACCACCTATACACACACACACCACCAACACACACAAATACGCTCATACGCACCACCTATACACACACACACCACCAACACACACAAATACGCTCATACACAACCACCTATACACACACACACCATCAACACATACAAATACGCTCATACACACCGCCTATACACACACACACCACCTATACACACACACACCACCAACACACACAATACGCTCATACACACACACACACTCCACCAACACACACAATACGCTCATACACACCACCTATACACACGCACACCACCAACACACACAATACGCTCATACACACCACCTATACACACACACACACCACCAACACACACAATACGCTCATACACACACACACACTCCACCAACACACACAATACGCTCATACACACCACCTATACACACACACACCATCAACACATACAAATACGCTCATACACACCGCCTATACACACACACACCACCAACACACACAATACGCTCATACACACACACACACTCCACCAACACACACAATACGCTCATACACACCACCTATACACACGCACACCACCAACACACACAATACGCTCATACACACCACCTATACACACACACACCACCAACACACACAATACGCTCATACACACACACACACTCCACCAACACACACAATACGCTCATACACACCACCTATACACACGCACACCACCAACACACACAATACGCTCATACACACCACCTATACACACACACACCATCAACACATACAAATACGCTCATACACACCGCCTATACACACACACACCACCTATACACACACACACCACCAACACACACAATACGCTCATACACACACACACACTCCACCAACACACACAATACGCTCATACACACCACCTATACACACGCACACCACCAACACACACAATACGCTCATACACACCACCTATACACACACACACACCACCAACACACACAATACGCTCATACACACACACACACTCCACCAACACACACAATACGCTCATACACACCACCTATACACACGCACACCACCAACACACACAATACGCTCATACACACACACACACTCCACCAACACACACAATACGCTCATACACACCACCTATACACACACACCACCAACATACACATACGCTCATACACACCACCTATACACACGCACACCACCAACACACACAATACGCGCATACACACCACCTATACACACACACACACCACCAACACACACAATACGCTCATACACACACACACTCCTCCAACACACACAATACGCTCATACACACCACCTATACACACGCACACCACCAACACACACAATACGCTCATACACACCACCTATACACACACACACCACCAACACACACAATACGCTCATACACACACACACTCCACCAACACACACAATACGCTCATACGCACCACCTATACACACGCACACCACCAACACACACAATACGCTCATACACACCACCTATACACACACACACCACCAACACACACAATACGCTCATACACACACACACTCCACCAACACACACAATACGCTCATACGCACCACCTATACACACGCACACCACCAACACACACAATACGCTCATACACACCACCTATACACACACACACCACCAACACACACAATACGCTCATACACACACACACACTCCACCAACACACACAATACGCTCATACACACCACCTATACACACGCACACCACCAACACACATAATACGCTCATACACACCACCTATACACACACACACCACCAACACACACAATACGCTCATACACACACACACACTCCACCAACACACACAATACGCTCATACACACCACCTATACACACGCACACCACCAACACACACAATACGCTCATACACACCACCTATACACACACACACCACCAACACACACAATACGCTCATACACACACACACACACTCCACCAACACACACAATACGCTCATACACACCACCTATACACACACACACCACCAACACACACAATACGCTCATACACACCGCCTATACACACACACACCACCAACACACACAATACGCTCATACACACCACCTATACACACACACACCACCAACACACACAATACGCTCATACACACCACCTATACACACGCACACCACCAACACACACAATACGCTCATACACACCACCTATACACACACACACCACCAACACACACAATACGCTCATACACACACACACACACTCCACCAACACACACAATACGCTCATACACACCACCTATACACACACACACCACCAACACACACAATACGCTCATACACACCGCCTATACGCACGCACACGCGAGCGCAAACAAACTGTATGAGTAACACTCGAAAATATTTCTTAACATAAGGACAATGTCTCGCTTAGGATAAGATGAGCAGCATTCGTTCGTCAATGATATTCAGTATTTTAAAAACTATATTTTCTTTCTAGCAAGAATGTTCAGTTTGCCAATGGTTAAAGGTTTAAAAGTATTCAAAGGCTCATTTCTTTCTCACAGTGAGCTGAGGAAATTTTGTCACAAAATCGACACATTTAAGTGTGCCAAGTTGTCACAAAACCAGCGCACAAAAGTGCTTCAACAGTTAACATCATCAGTCTATGTATTGTGACACATTTTTGTGTGTCATGGGTTAGAGTATGTGACACACACAAGTGTGTCAATAATGACACATTAGCGTATATCAACATTATTTCGCATAAATATTTCACTTCTCTAAATTGCAACCTATCACACTATTGCACAGGCATTATCCAAGCAATCGATGAAAAACTAAGATCGATAAAAAAAATTAATATTATGCTCCATTCACAAAAATCTGAACACAGTTCATTTGTCATCAGAAATTTCCTAACCGTTTGTAACGTGAGTACGTGATTTAACTTTCAATCACTTGAGCATGTGGTTTACAAAGATTTCAAAACTGTCTTTAAATTTGTTCTAGTGAATATATTGAAAACTCAATGACTTTTATTCTTTTGAAATATCCCTAAAAATGCACTTAGGAACTAATATATCAAATTTTTCAAAAAAAACTAAGGCCTAAATTGAAAAAATTATATGATTTAAAATAATTTTTTTCAAAAAATACATGTACTCGCCCAATTTCAGATCAATCGAACCAGAATTCGAAAATCGCTGACATGTCTCCTCTCAAGCATCGCAAGAACGTTCAACCAATCGCGAAAATGCTACCCCAACGGCCGGCAGCATCGTGTTGTGACTCTCACCATCTGAACATACGCAAAAGTATCGTTCGAACTACCATTTTTCTTGGGGGAGGGTACTTGTAGTGCCTACACTTTAGTCACCCCTAAACTCTACGTCAAGCATTTCTAGCTCAGTTACCACCGAAATTCTATCTAGTCATTTCCAGTGTTCAGTAATCCTACGTTGCACAATGTAAATTTAATCAATAAAAGTTCCGATTTTGCCGACCTGTGTCTTTTACGCACTGTAGGAGAAGCTATGTAAGACGGCTACTTCATATGTCACAATGGAACTCAATAGCGCCGAAGTAGCCACAACAGCTGGTCTTACATTTCCTTGTGTCAACCTAACATTGTCACGATATATTCCATTTGATTTCGAGTGCATAAAATTTGAGAGGAAGATGAAACAGCGCCAGTGTTTTACTCTATGTAGGTACTTGACCAGTTTAGTGTTTCACGACGGCGCCACAGTGATTCTTAGCTCTGTCATTTTCCAGGGTATCGCGTGTATACGTTTTTTGGCCACACCAACATCGCGTGTGTGCATTAGCCAAACCGATCGATATCTAGGCAGTCACATCAATAGTCACTTCTGCGAAGAATAAGCTTAGGCAACACTTAATAATAAAAATATGCGGTCTAAAATAGAAAATTTTATTCGTACTTCCTTCTTTTACAGTGTTTTATTTCTATTCTATTTTAAATAATTGAAACTTTTATTCCTATAGGTGTTAATTTTAGAGTGATGGAACTTACCATGCGTACTGAGCTTAACTGTTATTGAATAATTGGCAACCGGCAACTCCATCACACACAGTATTCTATGCCATTGTGTTAGTTACTCTTGAAGCCTCAACTTGGCAAGACTTACGCCTGAACAGCGTCTACAAATTGTGCATCTTTATTGTGCAAATAACAGTTCTGGTCGTGCTACTTTTCGTGCATTACGGTCATTTTATGGTCGTCATAATCGACCGACTAAACTGCAAATTAGGCAAACAGTGGATCGGTATTGCAGTACATTTACACTGTGTGATAATTTTCATCCAGAAAGACGTGGAACTGTGCGAACCCAGGAAGCAATTATTATTGAAAATGTTAGGCAAAGTGTTGGAAATGAAGCGAGTGTTTGGGGTTCGTCGGCATGCCCAAGAATTGAACTTGTGTCCATCAACTTTGTGAACATTTTGCGTCGGGATATTAGATTACACGCCCTTTAAAATTCAAGTGGTTCAAGAGTTGAAGGCTAATTTTTTATTTTTAATGACCACCGACTGCGCCGAACGTTTGGCGAGTGGGCCGAAGGAAATTGCTGCTGATGATGAATTTCCCAACAGAATTTTATTCAGCGATGAGGCACATTTTTGTTTAAATGTTTATGTTAATAAGCAAAATTGCAGAATCTGGAGTGAAGAAAATCCCCAAGCATATGTCCAGAAGCTCCTTCATTCTGATAAAATAACGGTTTGGTTTGCATTATGGTCTGGTGGAATTATTGGCCCATATGTCTTCAGCAATGACGAGGGTGAGAACGTAACCTTAAATGGCGAGCGCTACCGTTCAATGATAAACAACTTTTTGGTGCCTCAAGTGCAAGGTATTGATATTGCAGATAAATGGTTTCAGCAAGACGGAGCCAATTGCCACACAGCGGGACAAACCATCGAATTACGGCGGGAGATCTTTGGTGACAGAGCCATCTCCAGAAATGGACATGTGAATTGGCCGATTCACGTGTGATTTGACTCCCTTTGATTATTTTCTTTAGGGATATGCTAAATCCAAGGTTTACGCTGTCAAACCAGAGACAATTCAACAGCTTGAGAACAATATTCGACGAGTTATTGCAGAAATCCAGCCTGATTTACTAAAGAGAGTCTGTGAAAATTGGATATCAAGATTGCGGTACATTCGCGCGAGCCGAGGAGGCCATAGGCCGGAAATCAAATTCAAATATTAAATGCCATAATGCAATCTTTGTAATGGTATCAAATACATGGGTATTAAATCTTATTTTCAGTATTTTTTATTTCCTAGAAATTCTATCACTCAAAATAAGCATCCTCTATGACCACTTCAAATTAAGGGAACTCGATTAATTTATTTCCTAATGCATCCTGACGAGGGACCAAAAACTATCATTATCATCTATAGCTTAAAATTGTGATCATCAAGTTGTGCCGGAAATTGTTACGTATTCTCATCGCAAGATACATGTCGCCTTCACATGCCTTTATAGCAACAGTTATCCGATAAAAAATATAAAATCATCACGACAATTATTTTCCATTGAGAGCAAAAAGGGAGGGAAGCTTTCCAGACTCCGTGCACTTATGAAGGGTGGAGTCGAGGTCTTCAGTAAGAAACATGTAAGTTTACAAGAAAGTCTAAATAACGAATCGAAAATGCTGCTTTTACACGAGAGAAGTTCTGGCTTTTTAAACGCTATTATCAGCTACTGTATATGCTTAGAGTTTTTACTTTCCTTCCGCGATAAGGATTACTTTTGTTTAACTAAGGTTAGATTTTATTTCGCCTTTCCTTTGAAGGAAAATGAGAAAATTACTTCGTTCAAACTGTTCATAGTGAATAAACGCATAAAATGTTCAGAGAACACTTTTCCCCTTAGATAAATAGCTTTCTCTCTTTGGTGTTTTGAAATAATAATGAATCTTTTGAAAATAATAAATTCTACACCGAATTTGCATTTTAATAAATTGCACATTCATATAAGCATTGTAGCTTATACTCTGATGCGCAACTTCTAGCATATCTTTCGTAAATATTACAAGGAGGGACGTAAATCAACCATCTTCTATATTGAATTATGAATGTGTTTTTTCAGTAGGTGATGGAAGTTATAGGTTTTTGTTCAGCAACAGTTTCCCAGAACTCTTGCTCTCAAAAACAACTCACACTCGGAAATAGCTTCTTCAAATATTACTCCGTAGCTCCAAAGTCTCCAGCCCGCATTTCACAACTGATGAAACTAATATTTTAATGACAATTGGGGCAAGTGAGATGCATGGGCACTCATGAAAGCAATTTTATTCATACATACAGTGATCTCAAGAGCGTGATGATAAGTTTGGAGAAAAAGTTTGTGTTCTAATGAGGTAATCATGATAAATCTTCAGATAAAAATAAATAAATTCAGCCCAATAATAATAAATCCGACCAAAAATCAAACTTGGCTAAATTCGAGCTCCACGCAGTGAACTTCATCAACAATGTTCCATTTCAACGTTGTTAATGCAAGGTTTTTGGTCTCATTTATTTCTAAGTATGGCTTTGGTACATCGTGATGCCAATATTCGGAAACTTGTTTTAGATTCGAGCCATTTTTCTTTCTATTGCAAATCTGTACAGGACTTTTAGCTTATCCGAAGTTACTATACTAGGAAAAATACGAGCACATTTCTCGAGAACGACTGCAATGTCTTGTTCCGAATTTGCTTTCACATTTTTACCTCTACAACAGTTAATTATAATACAAACTTGAATTTCATGGAACGTGGTTTCGCCGACGTTTTAACATCGCTATGTCATTTAGCCCGTCTTCATAAACATATCTTAAAATTTATAGAGAATTAATTGCTCGGCAACTAAGTGGAAAAATATCAGAAAATTATCAAGTTAAACAACTTCATTTGCCTCACAGAAGTTTAAGCACTTAACATTTGTAGAAACAAAGAAAACAAATGCTGTATCGGAGATTAGTTCAAGTCTCCTGACATTTTACAACAACTCTAAATATCTAACAACTGACATCTACAATTATTAATCAGAGTACAGAGTTTATCAACAAACAGTTGATTCAGTTGCTCTTCGGTGATATTGACACAACATTCGTAAAGTGAGGGTTGGGTTCGCCGCTCCAATAATGAGATTGGAATGACTTCAAAAATTCATCTTCAGTCTGTACACACGAGCTGACGGCAGTCATCAGCACATCACCGTCAGTTTTTGCTGGTGCGATTTGTTGATTAAATTCAGTTCAATGATGGCAACGCTTAGAGTTAGCTCATGTAACCATAGAGATTTGAGTCTGCTATGTTTTAAAAGAACCCAACGATAATAAAGATCAATTCACTCACTGTATATCTCACTGTCTCTTAAATTAAAAAAAATACATTCAGGAGGTTGACCCCCTTCGAAGGAATCTTAACCTCCTTACCCTCAAAACCAGCTATGTTGTAAAACAATATACAGGGGGTCCATAAAGTCTCTTTACCATTTCAAAAATTCATTAAAAATGCAAGTAATAGGGTATTTTCTTCAGAATTGTTTATTTGTACTCAGTGTATAATGAAATTTTTAATCCCAGTTTTGCACTTGTGTGGCTTAGGGATTTCGTTTGTGAAAGAAGTGCTGTTGAATGAACCCCCAGAAAATGAAAGGCAGACTCAGCGAAACTACAGAACTTAGTATGGAAGAGATCCATCATCACGTCAGTCAATTCGGGCGCGGCACAAGAAATTAATGGAGACTGAGACAGGGTAAGCAAATGCCAAAATTTATGAGGCTATGCCAAGGCGAATACGGCAAGAAATAGAGCACCGTTCCTGCAACTTATGGTGCCCATGTAGAAGTCCATTAATTAAATGAGATAAAAACTTTAAAGAACTCTACATACATAAATATACATCTCTATATCAATAAAAAATTCTAAATAAAATATCCTATCAATTGCACTTATAAGAAATTTTTGAAATGGTTAAGAGACTTCATGGACACCCCGTGGATTTTATGGCAATAGAACAACTCGAATACTTACAAGTTTTGATTATAATTTCAAGTTTTGATTATAATTTATACACTTGATTACTCCTGAACTGGTGACATCCTCATATATTATATAGTTGATGACATCCTCATATATTATATAGTTGATGACATCCTCATATATTATATAGTTGATGACATCCTCATATATTATATAGTTGATGACATCCTCATATATTATATAGTTGATGACATCCTCATATATTATATAGTTGATGACATCCTCATATATTATACAGTTGATGACGTCCTCATATATTATATAGTTGATGACATCCTCATATATTATATAGTTGATGACATCCTCATATATTATATAGTTGATGACATCCTCATATATTATATAGTTGATGACATCCTCATATATTATATAGTTGATGACATCTTCATATATTATATATTTGATGACATCCTCATATATTATATAGTTGATGACATCCTCATATATTATATAGTTGATGACATCCTCATATATTATATAGTTGATGACATCCTTATATACTAATAGAACGACGTTCTACCATTTGAATCCATGCATCTTGCGGTTGTTTTTTTAAATTTGCTCGTCTAAATGGAAACCTTTGTTGATTAGATTGGTGGATGCCACAGATTACTACCCTCACTTAAGAAAACAAATAATTTATTTCCATGTATGAAGAATATAATTTTGGTACTCTTTCGTGTCTTTCTTACTGAAATTATACGTGTTGTGCGTTCAGGAAGGTTGAAAATCGCAGCATGTTCGAACTATGTCGTACGAAACAAAAGTAGAAGGATGTGAACTCGTCATAGCCGTGTGTCTTTAGGACCTGCCTCCGTGCGGGCAAACGAGGGTTCGAGTCCCGGAGTTGGATGGCGTTTTTCTCCGTTGGGTATAGGGGAAAAGTTCAAAGCACAATACCCCATTCCACCCAGGTGTCTGAAATGGGTACCGGTCTTAGTCGGGGGGAAAGCGTCATGGCGTCCTGGTGTTAGTTACAAGGCATTTGAAAACCAATGCACAAGGTGGTGTGTATCAGGCTCGAATTGGAAATGAAGCATTCGTAGATGCCGTTGTTTGTTGTTTGTTTAACTATATCAAGTTAAATTTGAACTTGTGAACCTTTCAAGCCCAGACAGTATATTAGAGATAAGAATAAGAAGCAAGAATTTAGTGCTTTATTATAATTATTGTGGCTATTGTACGTTGACGAAATGCGCATTTTGCTAGGAGTTTAGCTCTCTTATTTTTATAAGCGGTCAATGATCTCTAGTATCAAAACAACCGAAAAAAAGTTTTTCTCTCTGAAAGCCGTTTGACAGTAACATGCATTCTATTTGTCTCTTAACGTTGCATCGAGCGGGCTTTACAATGAGAACTGGGATGTTTTTCTTGTAAAAATAAGAGAGTTGTATGTTACTCCAGGAGTCTCAGTATTGTAGCCGTATTTCCAGAAAAATTGCATCTTACTTCTCAATATTCATAAAATCTGTTCAACGTTTTGCCGCTTGAGAGCCATCTTTCCTCAATGTTGAATAGTGGTACATCATGTTAAGGAACCCAAATCTTCACATGGAATTTTGAAAAATCTTGAAGCTAGCGGACTTACAACATTTACTTCTTTATTACATGACTGTGCACTTCCTTAAATGGTGCAGGCCATGTATTGGTTGTTAATATTCGTACTTCTCGAGGAATCATACGTTGAGTTCCAATAACTTGCGGAGACACTTTTCAACAAAAGATTAGAAGGCAGACTTATAGCCAAACATTGCGGGTGTTCGTCGATACAAACTCCACACAATGTTTCTTTTCAATTGAGTGTTTTCCATAGAAATCATTAATTAGATTGAAAACAACTGAAGTTCATGCCAAAAACATTTACTCTACAAATATCAAACCAGGGAGCTGAACGGATTTTTCAGTTGGTGCCCCTTTTTTATATTGAAAAGTTGACACAATATACGTTTTAACCATTCCATCATTTTGAAAATCTTATAATGCGCTATCTTTTCAATCAGGGCAGAAATGATAAGTTTAAGAATGAATTTTCTTAAATTTATGTTTGTATTTCATTGAGGGCTGACACAATAGAAATTTTTACAAACATCTCATGCTATAATGTTCAATGTTATACTTACAAAGATAAGCAGTATTATGAAACAGCTCTCTTCCTTTCATTAGCACCCATATTGGCTTTACAGAACGCTCTACATTAACGAATAAAATGATCGGGCAAAGAGGATATGCGAGTACGGCTTAACGACCAAGGTAATCTTTCGTTCATCGTGGGTGAGGGATGCCCTGCTAAAAACTTACCGCAAAGCTCCCACCAATGAAAGGAATATTATGGCTTCACCACAGTCGAGGCTTTTAATGCCGAGGAAAAGCTGGTTCGCAAAGCTTTGGAGGGAATTTGACTCTTGCTCCTCGTGAAAGGAAGAGCCTCCCGATTCAATGTAGGGCCCTTTGCTAGAGACATAGTGCTTGTCCACACTTACAGCATCATCAACAGCTTGCACTTTGACTCCTTGGTTCTAAATGAAACTCGAAATTGAAGAACTATTCAGACGTAATTTGGAAGACGAGAGAAGCATCGGACTAAGCTGAATGTATGAATTCTCCTGCGATTATTCAGATTTGTCCATTTAAAAGGGAAAAAGATTATTTCTAATGCGAGTATTGAAATGATGCAAATGAATTTTTTAGGATAGGGAATGTTCATTGAACAAAAAATTTAGTCCTAATTTTTTGATAAACGCAGAATTTTCATAAAAGTAAGAACTGCACATAATTTAGAGCAACAAAAACAATGTGAATAAGCAGAAATAAAACGTAAATTTACCTGATAAAATTATTGTCTGACCTGCGCATTATTTATGACTGTGAATGGATTTAAAATCTTGAAATATTTTCCAAATTGAAATTTCCATGAGAAATGTAATTGTACATTAAAATTTGCATTGCCTCTCCTTCGCAGGCCGAACGAGAGAACAAAATTTGGTTCGTGTATTTTCCTTCCAAATAGAATCAAAAGTTTCGGATTTGGATACTTATATGCTCTCTGAATTCTGCTTCGTGTGGGACAGAGCTGACTCTCTATAATAACAAAATCTATAAATTATGTATGAGACGTATTCATTCACAGTTTGTTCATGTTCCTTGAAGCATGTTGTCTTACAATGACCCCCGACAAAGACAAGTGCGACCGATGTTACCTGTTCATAATGCATGCTTTAACCTGCACATAAAATCAGTTCGGAATTAGATAGTTTCAAGAACTTAATTGGCCTAATGATTAAGTTCTCGAAACCTAATTATAACCATAACTCTCGATTATAGTCGAAGGAGGCTCCTTGCTTGGTTGTCTGATAACGGTCGTTTAAAATTAGAATGAACATTGCAATGAACAAATATAAGTATTTCTCTTAAAGAAACAAAATAAGAGAAAATCCTACTTCGATAAACAGTTCTATCACATTTTATCTTTAGTTTCATTTAATTCCACATGCGCGGGTATTGCTATTCACGCGGGGTAGTCATTCCTACTCTGTCTGATGCCGGTGACAATCTAATGCGACTGCCGGTCTGATATGAGTGAGCGCATCTAAGATCAAAATGAGTAATTTGGCTCCTACGGTAACACGTTAACGCTCGAAAACGTGTATAATTAAATGAGAAAAACCAGTTAAACAATGCTGAATTCGAAGCGACTGGTGTTTAACAAGAGTGACTGTTATAAAGGCGAAAATGAATGATTTAAAGCGAACGGTAAGAGCTCAGCGTTCGAAAAAATAAAATGGAATTACGAATGCTAGTTGAAAAAATTACAACCATTAATTTAAAACCAAAAACTTTACTGCTTACGATTTTTAAGCAAGTTTTTGGAGAAACACTTTTTAGCATCCGATTGCAATAAAGGTTCTGAATCTTATTGCCTTCAAACACTCGAAAGTTGTCATTTGAAACCATAAAAATAAGACATTTCTGACGGTTCCAGATATCCCACACGAGCTCTCAGAGTATTTACCATTCGAAGGCAGTTTCTTTTCAAGTCACGTATTGCGACCTCTCCACAGTGGTGCAATCTTTCTTTGCTATTTGAAATTCTAACATGGAATTCTTCAATAACGTCAAGGAGAAGAAGTTGAAGACGGCATTTTTGGTCTTGAAGTTCAATTTCAATTGACTGGAGTTTGACTAAGAATTGGAATACCATGTAACCGCCATAAGATGGGGAATATATTTTGAAACGACGTGACTGAACATCTTCACAAGACGTCTCATAAGCATTACATGAATAGCTGCGCAACTGAACTTCTTTACTAGAGTTCTGTAACTATCCCATTATACTACAATGTAACTGAAGTTTTATACAGAAAACATTGTCTCGATCACAATGTACAACTACATAACTGAACCTCTTCACATTCAATTATCGCATAGTACAACTTCGTAAGTGAACATAACGACCTCTGTAGGATTTTGTAATATCTAACAACCCCGAATGCAAGAGGGAAACTGTGAGTTCTATGATCACACAAAAGTAACTAAAACGAAACATAAAATTCTAAATGTTCAAAGTAAGGAGTGTTGCAATCGCTAACGTATTATTAGAGTAGATATCAACTTAATTGAAATAAAACTCAGGAATTCTACGCAGCATCTCCTAAGCCTCACTATTGAATCGAAACATAGAACCAATTCGCGCGTAAAAGCGCGACTCAATTTTCTTAATGAGAGCAACTTATATTTCCAGACTCAAATTTTGATAAGTCAGTACCTCCTTATTAGTTGAGGATTAGCTGCTAAAAGAACACAAAATGTCCAAAACTGTTTTAATACGCAAGCATTTGTTTGGAATTTTCGAATGGGAAGCAGAAAAGGACCAAATCTGCTCGTTTTGCAGCTTGTTTCGAAATCATTGCTCCACTTTTGGAACAATACTTGTATCTATTTCCGACGTTGTTATGACGCTTATGACTTTATTGTTATTCACTGTCTAAAGTTTGCCATCGGTAGCCTGTTGTTTTAAAAAACCGAAACTTTATCTCAATAATGCTTTGAAATGCTTATGGAGTCGTTGATCACATTGGGATTAGAAATCACGGTTATTTTTTGGTCATGCTTCTTTAAAAATGATTGCAGGACTTACAGTTCTTTTCAGAAATTTATAAAAATTGGCCATGAGTTATTATTCAAATATTTGAAACACGTACTCAAATAATTTGTGTTTGAATTTATAATTTTCTTTTATTGGAGGGTTGTTAGAGATGCTTTATTAATTTATACAGGAACAGGAGTTTCAAAACGTAAGTATTGATACATTGAGTAAATTGAAAATTCTTTTGAGCTTTTTCAAAAACGATAAAAATAAAATTCCAATGGCAATTTTAGCGCGTAGCAATAGTGGTCGACTGGGAAATACTATTTGCAGTTACCATCCAGTTTACGCAGGTCAATAGACGTGCCCGCTGTGCTCGTTGATGCTTTTATAACTCAGCTCGCATTGTTATTATTCATATTCCACATTAACCATTTTCGTCGCAGAAATATTTTAGCTGTAAGTTCTATCCATCGTTGAACTTGAATTTATTTCTTTGTGGCTTGAGTTCACTCAAACATTTTCAGCATTTCTTATCACTGTGCGCAATGAGACAGAATTTCGAACGCTGAGGACCACCGTGATCTGTAATGGCTACGATGTTTACCCCCCTGGGAACAATGGAATAAACGTCGCAATATTCGGGTGTGAGCGTTTTCACGGAGTCAAATGGAAGCACCATTGCTTGAAATTAGAATACGTGACTAAGACTTGCATGAATAAAACCTCAGAGTTTGTTGCTAGACAGTTGTCAGCGCATGCATAAAAATATGAAAACTCAAAAATGCACTGTTTTCAGTCTTTGGAGTAATTACAGCTCGCGAAGGTGAATATTACACAACAAATATTCATTTTCTCATTTCATGATAACTTATTCCCTAATTTTCCTTTGTGCATTTTTATATTCATCTCTTCTCGTTGCAGAGCTACGGGAGCAGGCAAAAATCGACACATTTTTTAGGATGCATTTTATACACGAGTCAACGTACTGCCAGGCGTGAGGAACATTCATAGTCGAGGAAAACCAATTTCTTTTCTTTGGGATAACTCATTTGTGTTTCTAGTAAACAAGTCGAATGAAGTTAATAGAGAAGCTTCAGATAAAAAAACATTAACTGTAACATGAAGGTCAATATGTAACTGCTCCAACGAAAAAAATTAACAGGTTTGAACATTGCTGATATATTGATTAAAGACGCCAAATTATTTCTAGTGCGTTGAGTTTTGCTAGGCCTCACAGAGCTACACCTGAACATCCGATGTCTAACCTAATCTAAGTCGTCGAAGCATTTCAAACGACTGTAATAAAAGTTTAGAAAACCAGAATTGAGTGTCTTTCATTGGTTTATACTTGTTTTTTTTTTCTGAGTTAGAAATACCTTTTTTTCAAATCAGCTCAAGAAATAATATTACTCTACCACTGCCCGGGAAATTATTTTTTGCTACATCTTCACAGGTACCAGCCATTGTGAATCTCTGGGATTTGACGTGTGATGCAAATAGCCATCATTAGAAAATGTGGCAGCGTAAATGATGAGAACTTTTTATTTACAGAAAGAACTACATAACAGTTTTGAATTCACTTCAAACCTCGAGATGTGTTGCATTTCTTCGCTTTGAAGCGCATTTTCCTAATAACAAGTATCGAAAAAACTTCTGCATTTGCTTTCAATTTTATCCTGTGTATTATTTCGACCATGGGCCTTCATTATTGCCTCCCCAGGGTACATGCCACCGTGCCCACTGATCAGAATTTTAAAACGTGGTAAGAATATTTTGTATCGAATTAACTTGCAAAAAAACTTCATTCAACTTAGAAGTATGCTAATTCACACTCGTGTAATCTAGGCAAAGCCAAAAATAAATTTAACATTTTACAACCAAACTCCCACTCTAGAGCAGCTATTGAGATTTGCTTGTGAGTGTGATGCTGATATTATGGTTTTCTTGGATTTTATTTATATTTTTATTGTAAAAATTTGTAAATTAGTTCCACTTCATGTTGCAGCGTATTCCAGAACATTTCCAAGAAAATAAATCGCCCGATAGCGAACAGAGTCAATTTTACTCATGAATATCCAATTCTCCATAAAATTTTATTTCATATCAAAATTTTCTCACCCAATGACGTCACAGATTACAACGTAGAGAACTATATTGCACTGAATGCACTCGAAAGTTACGTTAAAAACTGAAGCACTTCTTGATTATATCCAGCGAATTTTCTTCCACGCTCCTGAGGCAAATGAGCCTGTTTTTTCCAAAATACCAAGTGCTTGCGGCGTTCGTGTGATTCTTGTTATTCATATTATAACTTCTTATTTATCCAACTAAGGGATGGATAACTGACTTGGGTATTCTTGAAGCTAAGAAACTTTCACAACGCCATCTCTCTGAAATATACTGTCTGCAAGTGAAACTGGAACTGGAGAGGGGCTGTTTCATTTTCTTCGATGAATCTGATTTTGTGTTCATGTTGAGGTTAGGGGAGTAAAAAATATCTCTCTTCAAAAATATCTCTCTTCGAAAATATCTCTTATTAAATAGGGATTTTCACAAAAGTTTCCCAGCGTTGAATCGTACACGTTTGTCCAATGATATAACGGAATGCATGTGCCGCCAAATCAGGCGGTAATTTTAGAGATGAATTGCAACTAGAGATTAAATCAAACAATAATTAAAAACAACAAAAAACAGCAAAATGAATGCAAAATTTTTAGTTTGCTCGTTTAATTCTCGAATTGAATAAAATATCACTTGGTTTGGAAAAATTTATCATACTTCTAGGAGAAGATCTTATATTTACGGACAATAACTAACAAGATGAAGTTCAGCGTCATACATAAATTGTGACTCAAGTTGCGATGCACTGTACAAACTACGTGATGTAAAGCATGCTCGAGTGGCCACAAATTCTCATGATTTTAATATAATTTTCTTCTCGGTGTCTTTTCTCTTAAATGATTCTCATCGAAATAGGTTCCTCTTTAGATTCATTTTGGAATTTCAGTCCACCAGAAATTCTCATAATTTCAAAATGTAATTTTCTTCGCAGTGTCTTTTGTCTAAATTAGTTTTCTTCAGTTTCATTTCAGATTCACATTGCACAAGTTGCTGCCTTTTTAACCTCATGTCTATAACAACGGTCAGCCATCACATTCTGCGTTTTTGTTGGAGCTTTTTCTCGTAACTCTTCTCAGGTCGAATGGGTTTGTATTTTTGTTTCGTTTTCTGGGCATTTTTCATTTAAATTTGACCTGTTTCATCCTTTCCAATGAAGCGCTCTGATACCCTTTCCCAATATGTTTTTGATATTTTCGTTTACTAGGCTTTTAAAAACTTTGCCTATTATGTCTTTAATACCTTTGCCTAGTGTGCTTTATATGCCTTCGATTATTATGTCTTTCATACCTTTCCCATAATACTTTTGATACCTTCGCCTACTTTCTATGTCTTTGATATCTTCTCCAATTTGTATTTGATACCTTTGCCTGTTATGACTTCGATACCTCTAACGTGGTTTTGCAAGTATTCTCCTGATTTCCAGTAAAAATTTCTTTCTTGGCTGAGACTTTGAGTAATTTCGAAATAAAACCGACACTCAAAACGAAGAACGCTTACGGTATCCTATAAGCTATAATTCACTAAACTCGTGTATTCCTCGTTTTGCCAAAAAGAAACAAGAATATGAGTTTACCTAAAATGCACAAAACCAGGGTTGACTGTTTTGCGCACCTTTAGGTCTCTCGTGAATAAAGCGGCCGTTAAACTTGGTCAACTTTGTCTCAAGATGAGCGGCGCTTTGTGAAGTTAAGCTTATAGAAGGAAGTTTTCCTCTAAAAGTTTCGGAGTAAAGGTTTGCATTCGAGGAGATTTATGGAAGCAGAAGTTCTTTAAAAAGTGCATGTTTTCTCGTCAGTAAATTATTCTGTTTCTTTAAGGTCGGAAAGTCTGAACAGGCAGGTACTCAGCCGATGCTGAGATACCAACAGCAATTGAAATGTGTCCAAATCCTTGATTGGTAAAGGAAGTATATTCGATAAAAATTTCTTAAACGAATGTAACTATTGTCATGCTGAACACTGCCTGATAAAAAATATCAAAAATACTTTTAAAGGAACCTTACTTTCATGATTTTGAGAACTTAATTAGTACGGCATCTGGACATGCGGTTAATTCAAACGTCAATGTCAGAGACCACCCGCACGTTCAAGTCAGAACGCATTGAACTTAGATATCTGAATATGTTCAAATTATAGAGACGAAAAGAAGTAATCTTTATCTCCTAATTATCTCCTAATTGCTTCTAATTATTGCTTTATCTCCTAATTATCAACGAATGCCGACAAAATATCAACCTCTCACAAATAAGTCATGGAAGTTAAATTGCTACTCGCATGTCCCGCACATTGCAAACGTCAAGTGATCTACATCAATTATGTTCCTGTGATATGAAATAAAACATAAAAATACTTCCAGGCGAAGATGATGTGATACTTGTAGCAGTCAAGTTTTGGCCGTCGAATTTGGAAATCTTGGAATTTTGAAGGCATTAAAAGACAACTGAAGAATTTAGCACCATTATACATCGGAGAGAATAAAATGCTAAACAAATTTTAACTACAAAGGGTAAGATTTCTTAACAAATTCCGGTTCGAATATCTATACATTTTTAACCAACGAGGTCACAAAATCTTTAAAGCTTTTGTTTAGAGAATACTCTGGAGTATGGAAAATAGTTTTCTTCTTTCTCAGTTGGTTTCCTGTACTGTGTGCCCGATTATAACTAAGGAAGTTACGTTTATTTTACTGCTGTTCGTTTCTCAGTCGCGAGGCCGAGCTGCAATACAAACACAAAGGCAAGCGTCCAATTTAGCATGACGGACGGTCCGGACTCATGAGCGGCCAGCGCTGGTGAAGCAGTGAAAGTTCCTCTGCTCTGAGAAAATCACCATCATTAGCTCAGCAGCCATGGACGAGAGTTGTACAGGGGCTCCAGAACTTTAGTCGAGTTAGAGTTTCACAATAACCCTAGGAAAATGAAATGATAATTATACTTCAGCACGGACTTGCATTCCCGCGACTACGATACATTTAGACGAGAAAATGCAATGAGCTAATGGCTGCCTCTTCATAACAACGTAAGGAAGTGAAAATGATTGATTTCAAATTCCTATTATTATGAACGCAAGTATCCAGATTGATAAATTCCATAAAATGAACATTGAACTTGGCAAAGTTAGCTTAAAAGTTAATTATAGGTTAAAGATTATTTTTCATTGTAATTCAGATCTGTCGTCACATTCAGCTGAACTTTTTAATTGCAGTTCTTTGCATGATTTGAGGCCGTTTCAAGAACTGTTTTACTCGAACAAACTGACGCGGCTGTGACTTGTATTTGGGTGTAGTGTGTACAATTTCACGATTCATAGAAATTTCAGTTTCTCGTGTAACAATTTAAACAATTTATCTACCGTAATAGATACATCTATAAATAGTTTCTTATGGCTATTGCATGGACATATTTGAGTACAACTACCTGTGGGTCCGAATAAGCCAACGACTTCTAGGGCATCTTACCATCAAAGCTATTTTAAGGTGTACAATTATGTTTAACCTAATTCACCAAACTTAGTAGCGCACTAATCTGTTCAATGAATGAGTTCATTCACGAGTAGATACTTAATTTTATAACTATAGTTAAAATTGGATAGATGAAAATAGTATATTCCAGAAAGGAGTTAAGATCTTACTTGATTTATCATGATAAATAGCCCTATCAAGATGAATCGAATAACAGAAAAGATTTGATTTGATCACCTTATGTGATCAATATTCAGATAGAAATAGAGCTTGAAGATTCGTATTTAAAGCTTCGTAAAAGAATTTTCATGTATCCCAGCAGGGATCGAATTCCTGGTCTTGGTTCCAATGAAATGGATACGGTCTTGTGACCGAGCTTTTGAATAAAAAGGAAGAAGGTAGCTACTTCTATTCCAGGTTGTTTAATCGTGATGGCCTATTTGTGCCGTTAATAACTCTCTGTCATTGTCACCCTCATTAGTCAATGTTTTTTTTACATGAATTTACGTTTGGAAAGCTTCTGGAGATCCGCAAGCATCAATATTTTTACCATTTGAATTAATCATTCCTGTGGGCATTATATTCATTTTTTTCGCTCTAAGGCTTTTTTTGAGGTGCAAATAAAAGACAGTTGGTTTTATTTTTATCAGCTTTATGCCATGATTTTATTCTGTACTGTATATTAAATGAAATGAGCGTTCGATAAAGAATTTTCAAAGCTTCTGCAGGTAATATCTTTTTTACTTTATTGAGGATTCCTACGGATTTTGATAAGTTACTACCGAAATGTGCAATATGCTTGTTGCAGGTAAAATTTTAATCTTTTATAAAGCCCAGGAAATTACAAGAGTTAGTTTCTTCCATCTCACCATCACCAATCTTAATGCGAGGAATAGAAGTGTTTCGCATGGTAGAGAATATAATGTATTTTGCTTTATCGGTATTAATGAGATTTTATTTCTTTTCAGCCACATTGATATGATGACGTTTAATACGGTAATGAATATAATGTTACACGAATGTAAGCTGTAGGTTATACATTTTAAAATGAACTTTCTGATATTTCCTTTTTCTATTTCTAACATAGAGACCCAACTTTCAGCATGAAAGATCTCGTGCCTCTCTATCAATTTGCCGCTGTGAAAAGTCCGCGAAGATAACGTCGAAAAACCTTGATCTAATGATTTCCTGACGCGCACGAGCATTGCCTATTTCATGTTAAATTTTTCTTTTTTATAAGCATCCATGTGGAGCCTCTTCATTATACAGCACGAAGTTATAAAGATCATATATGCCTATACGGTTCTTTTCTATAAATATGCATGATAACATTGCATTTCTTGATTAATTTAAACGCTGATGTTAATATGAAGTACACCGCCGAAGTTACCTTTAGTCCATGAGTAGGGTTATGATATTCCATGCCGATGACAACAAATGAAGCAAGTGCCCAGTCTGAGAACAGCGGGTGCAAAATGGGTTATTATTCATACGGGATTCAATACAGATGTTTAATTATTTACCCCTCAATTAATGAACGCTGGCAAGGTACGCCATCAGTTGCCCAGAACTTTGCAGACGTTACGCGTTGTGTTTAGTCCATGAGTAAATGACGAGTTTTGATGCAATTTGGAACTTTTCTTTGTTATAAAGTCTTTGTAAGAGCATGACACCTTAGATAGGCGGGTACAACTCAAGTTCTTTTGAGTATTTATGTAGCGTGGATACGCATATAGAAGCTGGTCTGCAGATGCTAATATCAACGTAAATTTTTAAAACTATATAATTTTCGTCAAAGTTAACTATCCATCATATTTCTATCAACAAAGCTCGAAAAATGTCACTCAAATCAATGATTATGGAGATAATATAAAGACAAAACTTGTATTTGGGCGTTATTGTCAGAGTTGGATGTACGTACAGTGTGTAAGAGATGAAGCAGTATGTTAAGAGTGTGGTAATGAGTGAATGCAGCTGCAAAAGTCATGGAGATCGCAACTTGCAAAGCAGATTTGCGAGACTGAAACTCAGGAATAGTTAAATATATCTGTCGTGTTTAGCGACCAAAATAAAACTTGTTCGCGCAAGACTTGCACTAAAGACAGTATGCTAATTAGATGATGAAAATTAATTTTTGTGCCGAGGCGTAAAATTTGCATGTTAAGTAGTTTTGGATGGAAGCAAAGTAATGGCGGTTGAGCGGATAATTTGAAAGTGCAAATAAGAACACGACGTGGCTGAAGAGAAGAGCAGTTTTTTGTATCCAGCGTAACTTATGTTTTCTTTTTGGGCATAGTTTTACTGACGCTTCAGATACGCATAGCCTTTAAAAAACGATCAGCGACCGAATCACGGTGATTTGCAGAGTTCGCAGTTACTTTACCGAGAGCAATATCGCTGCCAAGCTGGGCACTCTCCATTATGATCTAAGGAAGGAGCTTAAAATGAAAAGTGCGGAGATAGGAATGAAAGTCATTTTAGCATACTCAGAAAATCGACAACAGTAAAGTGAAATCCATGAGCACAACTGTAGTTGGCAAAAAGTAGACAACCGGTGAGTATTGCTGCAACAATATCTGCCTACACGCCACTGCAGCTCCACCCTTCAACAGACAACATACTGCATGTGGTATTACTCTTATTATGTTCAGGGAGAACTGTGCTGCATTACCTGCATTGTTAAAATGTGGGTTTATGAATAATAAAAACGTATCGTAACGTAACATAAACGAAGCGGCAATCCAAGCAGTTGGAAAGAAATTAAGAAGAACGTGTGTTGGTAATCTGTTAGTCACCAGGATTAAAGAATGTCCACATTTTGAACATGAAATTTTTTTCAGTAATAACATACAAAATGGATAGCACTTTTTCTCAATAAATTTTCGAAAATGTCCGCTTTGTCCGTATTTATCAGAAAAAAATAGGCGTTCTGCCTACCTCTGCGCTGTGCCAGTGAAGTGCAAGATAATAAGATTATTTTACTTTTTACAGAACAAATCAGCTTCTAGAACCACGGATTCGCAATGAATCAGAGGTCACGTTGCTTAGGTGAGGTATTGATCTCTCGAGGATTGTGACAATAGCCTGCATGGTTAGCCGTTACTAAGTTGGGTGCTGAGATATGAGTTGCGCGAAAACGCATCACTAATTTGCACAAATGCAAGAAATACTTAAAGTTTTCTTGTGCGGAGCTACGACGTTATATTTTTTCTATCTAAATAATTAAAGAAACCGATTCCATTCACAGAGTTAGCTGTTTCGTGACTGTTTATTGAGAAGCCTGATGGTCACTTGTTGCTTTTATTGAGTAAATTTAATTTGGCGTTGGTAAAACTTGCACGTGCCAACATTTCCTTCTTTCTGTGCCCCAATTTCTTCAAACTGAAATGAAGAAAAAGATTAAAATCGCTTCAGACGGAGTGAAGGTGGCTGGTGGGCGCACGAGCAGGGAGGTCTCTTCTTTTCCACCAGGTCTCTCCACGAGGTCTGACCACGTTGCCTCTCCACTTCTTCTCTCTTGAAGGAGGGTTGGTTCCAACTGTGTTTATTAATTACCCACTTATTAACGCAAATTTTATGGAACCAGTGGTCACCTCGAACGACCATGTGCAGCATTCTGGCACGCAGGTTTAGCAGCTCATCATCCATCATGACGGAGCACTAGTGCAACACCGCGGGAGGGCTGCATCGGCGATGGGAGAAGCGGGCTCGGACTTGTAACTACTAGAGGTCCACTACGGGAGGAAGATATGGCCTCATTGGACAATCCTCGCTCGAGGTTCGTTAGATACCGTGCTTAGCACCTGCATCTTAACATTTGTCCTCTCTTGCATATAATGCAAGCGCCACTTAGACGTCCTCTATCTTCTTTGATCATTTGGCTGTGCATAATTTTCCTTGAGAAATCATAGTTTAAATGAATATTTATTGCTCAGAGCTACAGTCGAATTGATTATCAATTTCATATTTGTCGCAGGTCTAATTATTTTCCACATTATACTACTTTGTGTGTATTGTTAAATTCTGCGACATTCCCAGGAGTTGAATCTCCATGTTTTTGCCCAGTTCTCATGTACTCTTGACCAATTGCAGGAGCGGTGCAGTTATGGCGGTCTATTTTTACGCCTCACGCCATCAACGCGGCTGAAGCGATGCCAGTATCCACTGCCAGTCCGTGCTCGAAATGCACAGCGTATAAGACGCCGCTTCTACCACGCCCAGCTGGAGTCCAAATTTGCTCCTTCCCATTTTTCTTTTAATGAGAACTGGCTAATTTGTATTTAACTTCCGAAGTCAAATAAAGGGAACCATTTGGTTCTGAAATATGTATCTTCTAATTTTCATTCATAACGTTTGAAGCATTTTAAGGCGCACCTATATTTTAAATAACTAAATAATTTTTTCTGCAGCTTTCGAGGAAATATAATATTTTATATTTTGAAAATTCGTTCGTAATCGCACGTTTTGCAAGTCCTACAATTTTCATGGGGCGCAGAATTATTCACAGGCTTTATAAATGACACTGCTCACACTGATATGTGAAAAGCTTGTATTAATTTTTATGAGTTAGGCATATAAAGAATATGACCAGCGGAATGTATACAGGAGCTTGCTACGGAACCTGTTCATTAATGAGTAAGCCTTCCTTTATTTGGATAAAAATAACTAACTAAACAATATTCTCCCACGCGTTTGCATGATGTTGCGGCAAATATTTACGGGATCACCTCGAAACTGTGGCTTTGACGTGGGCAAAGCCTCGAACGCTTTTTTTGTCGCCATCAGATTGACAGCTGGTCTGAAAATATGTTTTCTTTAGCGTTTGAAAGTGTTGCTCGTATCCCCTTTACCACCACCACCGTCGTTAGACTGGCATCGCAGTCAAGTATCACTGGCATTAGAATGAAGAAAGGACTGCCCCTTGACAATGAATTTCAAAGTCCACACGCAGTAAAAATTCCACCAGAAATGAAAATCATAAGAAGTCTTTCCATGGCCCGGGTTCCTCTTCCCATGCGGCAAACATTGTTGTGTGAAATGAACACTGTTCAAATGATTTATTGACGCAGTGTCTTCAAAATAGAATCAAAAAGTCAGATTTTTTTTTGGCAAAACCGAATGTAGTATGGGGCATTTTAGCATGATATAAATTTAGGGTTCACGCTGAAATACTAGCGATCAGATCTCTTGTTTGGAAGGAACGAACTTGTGCGTATTTTGGAAACGAAAAATAGAAATCAAGTGGCATTTTTTGGTTGTCCGTTCATGCTTTTAATGCTGTCAAATATGTTGATAATAACAATTCCTCTTATGCCACCAGTACTGCAAACAATTATGTCTACAATGAATACAAAGGTTCTTACCAGTATGTCAGCTCAGTAGACATTTAACAACATGTAACATGCTCAGTAACATGATCATTTTATAATGTTTTAAACGGTAGCAATACCTATACGCAAGAGTTCTCAATGGCATGACTGAAATGACTTTGACTTAAGAGCTAGTTTTTCAAAGTATGAAAAATATATTCTCAAATTTACATAAAACACAGGTAATTTAAATTTAAACTAAACTCTTTCAAGTACCTTAAATGGCTGACATGGCAGCTGAGCTAAAATTAAAAGTGAAATCGCCAGGACTGTTCGGCTGAATTGCATTGCGACACTTGTGTTTCTGTGCTCTCTAGCGTATGCTTGATAGTTGAGAAGGACTTTGAAATGATGAAAATGCTGTTGCATCAAAATCATGGTGATGAGTGGGAACGTAGTGGGAGTTGTACAAAATTACATGATCAGCCGTCAGTTTGGCAAGTCCATTTTCCTTGTAGAGATCTCGCTCACCAGTGATTTGGACTGGCAAAAGTTGAAGACGCTGAAAGATCGTTGTGATTTCTTGTTTACTACATTACATTTTTCCAGTTTATTACGAAGCTTGGCGGAGAAACCTGGTGGTGAGTGAGACATGAGACTTTTTCGGAAAAAGACTGTTGCCAAATAAACTTTCTTCAAAATTTTTTCGGAATACTGACTGAAATATAGCTGTGCGTGGGTGAATGCTTCATTAGGGAAATAGCAGGCGTTATAACGCAGCATGCGACATAGAAAGAAAGCAGCTGAGGTGTCCTGCTGTCTTGTTTTAGCGCTTATTTTTGAACGAAGGTCCATGCACTGACTGGCTTTAACAGAATGTCATTACAAGGTGTCCCAGAAAAAAAAGGAAAACCAATTGAAAATAATGTAATTCCAAAACTATTTGCTGCATTTTTATTGTTTCACCCACATTCTTCGGTAAACGCTTTTCAGTTAATGCATTACGTTTCGATTAAATATCTTCAAAAATATTTACTAATAATTACTCTACTATAGGCTATTAAAAGGTTCCGTTCTTCGTATGACACCCTGCACAGCGTTGAAAACTTGCCCAACAAGTTGTAAAACGAAATACAAGAATTATTCCCATGTTTGCCCTCAAGTAAAGTTATTCGAACTAATAATGAACTGAAACTTGGAAATTTTATTTTACAGAAAGGCCAAAAATAGCTCCGTTATAGAATAATGTAACACCTTTTTTCATACGTACAATTGTTACATTTAGAAATCTAATCCTAAAAAAATAAAGTAACCCGTATTGCAATAGAAGTTCACTGTAGGTTTGAAGAATTAGAATCGCTCACGTCATATTCCCTTGAATTTCGCTCATATTTCGCAACTTAGAATGAAAAATTTTTGCGGCTGCGATATGCAACAACAAAACGAACCTTAACTTCGTCCTAACATGTCATCAAGGGATTTTCTGTGAAGTTCCCTCCCTTTGAGTGGCTATGAAGTCGAACAACTCTTTTTGCAAAATGAGCGAAAAACTTCAACTGGAAAATGGACGAAGAACTTCAACTTTCAAATGTACGACAAACTTTAACTTCCAAAAGGACGAAAACTTTAACTTCCAAATGTACGAAAAACTTTAACTTCTGAATCTGATTAATAAAAAGCTCTACCTTCTACATAATTTGACGAAGAGCTAACTTCCAATTGAAGGAAGAACTTTATTTTTCAAATAAACGAACAAGGAAAAAGCTTTCATGCACAAATTCAACGGATGACAAAGGGAGCTTTAAGCATCGCAAAATCTTTCAGAGGCCTGAATCGTACAGGCGTCTATGATACAACTTTCCTCTGACAACCGTGAGACTTAATCCGTAATATACTTATTTTCTCTTTGCATTGAGAAAATTATCATCGCTTAAATGAAACAAATAAGAAAAGCTCAATTCGATAGAAAAAAATATTTTGCACAGTTAATCCACCAAACGTTCTTAATTTTACGGATAAATATCAAAGGGTTTGTTCGGGGCTTTATATCTGAAGACGATTCAATAATTTAACAAATGTCTTTTGATCTGTGAAATGAAAAACTGCTTGAAAATTAACCCGAATTTCACGCCTTGACAGCTGAAGACGAAGATTTACCATAAAAGTATTTCCTGAATTCAATGCAAGATTTATTCGCAGTTTTTAGTGTTTTTTTTGTAGCAAGGCGTAGCGTTAGATACGTTTTATTTGAATTTCTAAAGAAAACATAGATTTTCCTCGCGCCACTAAAATATTACCTCATAATATTTAGGGCGTACGTTACTTAAGTCATGGGCGGGGTTCAGAAATCCGATTTTTCTTCAAATAATCAAATTTGGCATTTCCATCCAAAAAAGGAAACAAGGTTTTCAACATTAACGTAGAATATGTTTAAGCGTCCAATTTTGTTTCAAAAACTCTAAAAAGCGCGCTAAAATAACACACAATTACGCTCTTTTGTCTAAGAGCCAACTCGTCAATTATTCGCGTACTCATGCTCATGCCCGCTGATTAATTGCATGTCACCTTTCCTCAGGGACCGTGCCATGAACATCTGTGAAATTTTGCGAGTTGCGCAGTATGTATACTAGCTCAGTTCATACCAAAATTAACTTCTTATTGGTAATATTTTTTGAGCGGTGTCTTTTCAATTTCTGAATTCATGTTGCAAAAATAGCATCTTTCTGTCGATCAAATGTACCGCCGTAGTTTCGTTATGGAATATTTTCCTTAAAGTCTTTAAATGATAAGATACTTAAAAGTGCCAACAACTCGTTGATGAAGATTCAAGAAGAATCGTTACGTGTTGACTTGAAAATCGTGACATCACTGAAGCTGTATTTCGAATTCTAAACACGATGATGGCCATTTGGAATTGACATGAATAAGCATAAACAGGTATAACTTCTATTTCATGGACAAAACTGAGGTATTGGTACATGTCCAGTACAGAATGAGTACAAATGAACTATGGAGTTGTTTCATTCATATTCTGAGGCTTGCTCGAAAATACTCTATTTTTGAGCCCTTCCAATCGCAACCCTTGCCTTAATAGGAATAAAAAACGTTTTTGTCGACCGCCTCACACTAAACACACCATCCACCGTCGAAAGCTTTTTTCAGATTTCCCCTTTAAATTTATTTAGCAACTTTTTGCTGATATTCTTTATCCTTGTGATCAGCCACCAGGTATAGTGCTTATGCAGTTATTTACACATCTTCAGTTATATATATTCTCATTTACATCCGGCTGGTAGTATTGAAATTAAATAGTAGTATTTATATTTTTGATTTCTGTAGCAGTATTTATGAATTTTATTTAAATAGCAGTATTTAAGTTTTTGATTTAAATAGTAGAATTTATATTTTTTATTTAAATAGTAGCATTTATGCTTTTGATTTAAAAAGCAGCATTTATGTTAATTATTTGAATTATTTTTCGGATGCAATAACTTCCTCGAACTCTACGCACTTCACCAGCGGGCTTGGCGAGGCACGAAGCAGATCCGGGAAACACTTTCGTGATAGCCAAGAATTGCCTCATCGCATTCTCGCAAAATCTCCCAGCGTCTTAAAGCTTTTTCTTTCCAAGTGGAACTTGGTTTTGGGAAATAGAATAAATCGCTCGGAACGAGATCGCGCGACCAAAGTTGCTAAGGGACCTGGAAAATTTCAGAACGCGCCGAAAGTCTAAGCACAAACTTTGCTTTAGAGGCAGCTGTTCTGCAACGATTTCGGAGCCGGAGCGTCGCAATCCCAAAGTGCGCTTAAGAACCGGCGGAACTCAACCAAAACTGGTCCGGAATCCTCAGACTTTACGCTCCGTGACTTGACGATTTTTCCGCTCTGCAGGACACTCATCATCGAATTTTTCCCGTTTCAAATGTTGCGGGCCTTTCAGATCGAGCCTCGCTCTTTTGCCCTTCTTAACCATATTTGTTCATCAAGGGTTTGAAAATCAAGTTTTTTTTAGACGTGCTAATTTTAAACGTAAAAGTTAATAAGCTCAAAGAAACTCACGCGCAAAAAAAGCTAGATTTTTTGCGCGTGGTTTTTTTTTGAGCTAATTACCTTTTACATTAAAAATTTACTCGTTAGCAAAGTTCGTGTTTCCTTCAAGTTTTACTCAGGTGAAAAAAGTTCGAGCGTCGTTGATTATTCGAAATTTAAAAAAATCCTCTTTTTACTGCATTATTCGTGGGTGTCGGAATAAAAATTTTTATCGTAATTTAAACTGCTTTGTCGAATTCTAAACTATTTTGTAGCATTCTAGACTATTTTGTCGCATTCTAGACTATTTTGTAGCATTCTTAACTGTTTTGTCGCATTCTAAACTGTTTTGTCGCATTCTAAACTGTTTTGTCGCATTCTAAACTGTTTTGTCGCATTCTAAACTATTTTGTCGCATTCTAGACTATTTTGTCGCATTCTAAACTGTTTTGTCGCATTCTAAACTGTTTTGTCGTATTCTAAACTGTTTTGTCGCATTCTAAACTGTTTTGTCGCATTCTAGACTATTTTGTCGCATTCTAAACTGTTTTGTCGCATTCTAAACCAATTTGTCGCATTCTAAACTGTTTTGTCGTATTCTAAACTGTTTTGTCGCATTCTAAACTGTTATGTCGCATTCTAAACTGTTTTGTCGCATTCTAGACTATTTTGTCGCATTCTAAACTGTTTTGTCGCATTCTAAACTGTTTTGTCGCATTCTAAACTGTTTTGTCGCATTCTAAACTGTCTTGTCGCATTCTAAACTGTTTTGTCGCATTCTAAACTATTTTGTCGCATTCTAGACTATTTTGTGGCATTCTAAACTGTTTTGTCGCATTCTAAACTGTTTTGTCGTATTCTAAACTGTTTTGTCGCATTCTAAACTGTTTTGTCTCATTCTAAATTGTTTTGTCGCATTCTAAACTGTTTTGTCGCATTCTAAACTGTTTTGTCGCATTCTAAACTGTTTTGTCGCATTCTAAACTGTTTTGTCGCATTCTAGACTATTTTGTCGCATTCTAGACTGTTTTGTCGTATTCAAAACTGTTTTGTCGCATTCTAAACTGTTTTGTCGCATTCTAAACTCTTTTGTCGTATTCTAAACTGTTTTGTCGCATTCTAAACTGTTTTGTCGCATTCTAAACTGTTTTGTCGCATTCTAAACTGTTTTGTCGCATTCTAAACTGTTTTGTCGCATTCTAAACTGTTTTGTCGCATTCTAAACTGTTTTGTCGCATTCTAAACTGTTTTGTCGCATTCTAAACTGTTTTGTCGCATTCTAAACTGTTTTGTCGCATTCTAAACTGTTTTGTCGCATTCTAAACTCTTTTGTCGCATTCTAAACTGTTTTGTCGCATTCTAAACTGTTGTGTCGCATTCTAAACTGTTTTGTCGCATTCTAGGCTATTTTGTCGCATTCTAAACTGTTTTGTCGCATTCTAAACTGTTTTGTCGCATTCTAAACTGTTTTGTCGCATTCTAAACTGTTTTGTCGCATTCTAAACTATTTTGTCGCATTCTAGACTATTTTGTCGCATTCTAAACTGTTTTGTCGCATTCTAAACTGTTTTGTCGTATTCTAAACTGTTTTGTCGCATTCTAAACTGTTTTGTCGCATTCTAAACTGTTTTGTCGCATTCTAGAATATTTTGTCGCATTCTAAACTGTTTTGTCGCATTCTAAACTGTTTTGTCGCATTCTAAACTGTTTTGTCGTATTCTAAACTGTTTTGTCGCATTCTAAACTGTTTTGTCGCATTCTAAACTGTTTTGTCGCATTCTAAACTGTTTTGTCGTATTCTAAACTGTTTTGTCGCATTCTAAACTGTTTTGTCGCATTCTAAACTGTTTTGTCGTATTCTAAACTGTTTTGTCGCATTCTAAACTGTTTTGTCGCATTCTAGACTATTTTGTCGTATTCTAAACTGTTTTGTCGCATTCTAAACTGTTTTGTCGCATTCTAAACTGTTTTGTCGCATTCTAGACTATTTTGTCGTATTCTAAACTGTTTTGTCGCATTCTAGACTATTTTGTCGTATTCTAAACTGTTTTGTCGCATTCTAGACTATTTTGTCGCATTCTAAACTGTTTTGTCGCATTCTAGACTATTTTTTTGTATTCTAAACTGTTTTATCGCATTCTAAACTGTTTTGACGCATTCTAAACTGTTTTGACGTATTCTAAACTGTTTTGTCGCATTCTAAACTGTTTTGTCGCATTCTAAACTGTTTTGTCGCATTCTAAACTGTTGTGTCGCATTCTAAACTGTTTTGTCGCATTCTAGACTATTTTGTCGTATTCTAAACTGTTTGGTCGCATTCCAAACTGTTTTGTCGCATTCTAAACTGTTTTGTCGCATTCTAAACTGTTTTGTCGTATTCTAAACTGTTTTGTTGCATTCTAAACTGTTTTGTCGCATTCTAAACTGTTTTGTCGCATTCTAAACTGTTTTGTCGCATTCTAAACTCTTTTGTCGAATTCTAAACTATTTTGTCGCAGTCTAGACTATTTTGTTGCATTCTAAACTGTTTTGTCGCATTCTAAACTGTTTTGTCGCATTCTAAACTGTTTTGTCGCATTTTAAACTATTTTGTCGCATTCTAGACTATTTTGTCGCATTCTAGACGGTTTTGTCGTATTCTAAACTGTTTTGTCGCATTCTAAACTGTTTTGTCGCATTCTAAACTGTTTTGTCGCATTCTAAACTGTTTTGTCGCATTCTAAACTGTTTTGTCGCATTCTAAACTGTTTTGTCGTATTCTAAACTGTTTTGTCGCATTCTAAACTGTTTTGTAGCATTCGAAACTGTTTTGTCGCATTCAAGACTATTTTGTCGCATTCTAAACTGTTTTGTCGCATTCTAAACTGTTTTGTCGCATTCTGAACTTTTTTGTCGCATTCTAAACTGTTTTGTCGCATTCTAAACTGTTTTGTCGCATTCTAAACTGTTTTGTCGCATTCTAAACTGTTTTGTCGCATTCTAAACTGTTTTGTCGCATTCTAAACTGTTTTGTCGCATTTTAAACTATTTTGTCGCATTCTAAACTGTTTTGTCGCATTCTGAACTTTTTTGTCGCATTCTAAACTGTTTTGTCGCATTCTAAACTGTTTTGTCGCATTCTAAACTGTTTTGTCGCATTCTAAACTGTTTTGTCGCATTCTAAACTGTTTTGTCGCATTCTAAACTGTTTTGTCGTATTCTAAACTGTTTTGTCGCATTCTAAACTGTTTTGTAGCATTCGAAACTGTTTTGTCGCATTCAAGACTATTTTGTCGCATTCTAAACTGTTTTGTCGCATTCTAAACTGTTTTGTCGCATTCTAAACTGTTTTGTCGCATTCTAAACTGTTTTGTCGCATTCTAAACTGTTTTGTCGTATTCTAAACTGTTTTGTCGCATTCTAAACTGTTTTGTAGCATTCGAAACTGTTTTGTCGCATTCAAGACTATTTTGTCGCATTCTAAACTGTTTTGTCGCATTCTAAACTGTTTTGTCGCATTCTGAACTTTTTTGTCGCATTCTAAACTGTTTTGTCGCATTCTAAACTGTTTTGTCGCATTTTAAACTATTTTGTCGCATTCTAGACTATTTTGTCGCATTCTAGACGGTTTTGTCGTATTCTAAACTGTTTTGTCGCATTCTAAACTGTTTTGTCGCATTCTAAACTGTTTTGTCGCATTCTAAACTGTTTTGTCGCATTCTAAACTGTTTTGTCGCATTCTAAACTGTTTTGTCGTATTCTAAACTGTTTTGTCGCATTCTAAACTGTTTTGTAGCATTCGAAACTGTTTTGTCGCATTCAAGACTATTTTGTCGCATTCTAAACTGTTTTGTCGCATTCTAAACTGTTTTGTCGCATTCTGAACTTTTTTGTCGCATTCTAAACTGTTTTGTCGCATTCTAAACTGTTTTGTCGCATTCTAAACTGTTTTGTCGCATTCTAAACTGTTTTGTCGCATTCTAAACTGTTTTGTCGCATTCTAAACTGTTTTGTCGCATTTTAAACTATTTTGTCGCATTCTAAACTGTTTTGTCGCATTCTGAACTTTTTTGTCGCATTCTAAACTGTTTTGTCGCATTCTAAACTGTTTTGTCGCATTCTAAACTGTTTTGTCGCATTCTAAACTGTTTTGTCGCATTCAAGACTATTTTGTCGCATTCTAAACTGTTTTGTCGCATTCTAAACTGTTTTGTCGCATTCTGAACTTTTTTGTCGCATTCTAAACTGTTTTGTCGCATTCTAAACTGTTTTGTCGCATTCTAAACTTTTTTGTCGCATTCTAAACTGTTTTGTCGCATTCTAAACTGTTTTGTCGCATTCTAAACTGTTTTGTCGCATTCTAAACTGTTTTGTCGCATTCTAGACTGTTTTGTCGCATTCTAAACTGTTTTGTCGCATTCTAAACTGTTTTGTCGCATTCTGAACTTTTTTGTCGCATTCTAAACTGTTTTGTCGCATTCTAAACTGTTTTGTCGCATTCTAAACTGTTTTGTCGCATTCAAGACTATTTTGTCGCATTCTAAACTGTTTTGTCGCATTCTAAACTGTTTTGTCGCATTCTGAACTTTTTTGTCGCATTCTAAACTGTTTTGTCGCATTCTAAACTGTTTTGTCGCATTCTAAACTTTTTTGTCGCATTCTAAACTGTTTTGTCGCATTCTAAACTGTTTTGTCGCATTCTAAACTTTTTTGTCGCATTCTAAACTGTTTTGTCGCATTCTAAACTGTTTTGTCGCATTCTAAACTGTTTTGTGTGTTTTATTATCACGCGTACTGTGTCTGTATAATAGAGCTTCAAAAGAAATTTAAAATTTTTAATAATAAGAAAGTAAGTAAGTGGGATCATGGGTTGCGTCAAAAACTAAGAAGAAGTCTCCAAAACTTATTGCCTAAAATTCTATATTCTGCCATGTACTTCGAGACAGGACGGGAGTACTCCAAAGTCACAGGATTAAATAATAGTTCGGGGCAGTCATTCCCGCAGCAAAGTCTATTTCAGAATCAACTATATGAGATGATTATTGTTTTTGTAATCATGGATAACCCATTTTCTCTTTTTAAAGAAACCGGTTAGGTATTCTATTTATTTTAGCTTTTGAAATTTTACTTATTCGATAAACAATACTCGCACAGGCTAATTCCTTGTCATCTAGTTGATATTTTATGGAAAAGATCTATAAACACCTTTCTTACCTTTCTTTTGCCCCTGGCGATTCTGTCGTGTCTGGCTGGAGTCTCCCCAAGCGCTTTTTTGCCCCACACGACGAAGCCAATCCTGGTGTACGTGAACACGAGCACCGTGACGGGCAGGACGTACTGCAGGAACATGAGCGCTGCCGAGTACGCGGCTTGCTCCTCAACAGCTTCTCCCCAGTCTTCCATGCACACCTTCAAATGGAACACTTTGTAATAGTTCCTATTGGGCTCGAAAAGCTTCGAGAACACAGCCAAGGGAGCAGTTGTGATGAGGGCCAGCACCCACACCAGCCAGATGATGACGCGCGCCTGCAGCCGCGTCATGCGGGGCCGCAGAGGGTAGATGATGGCGAGGTAGCGGTCGATGCTGATGGCCACCAGAGAGTAAGCTGAGACAAACACCGTCACGCCCTGCAACAGAAAAGAAAATCACCGATACAGTCAAGCATTATCGAGTTCATAGAGTCTAAGCGCCAAAAGAAAGCGACTCAGTGCCATTCACGGTGAGCGTGCTCGGTGAAAATCAATTGGGAAGTTGATACACGTTGCTAAAAGCGCGAGCGTTATACACGTGTGAAAGAAAATTGTCCATTGTCACATTTGTCCATAAAACGCACAAAATGAATACGTTTTTTCTTCATTTTGCTGCTTCATTTTGGCAACATTGTGAGTCTATTGAGTGTCCATCCAAGGACGCGACCAAAGAAGATTATCGACTTGGTGGCAGCTTTCCGTGCGAGGCTCTTTGAAGATGCGCCGGTTTAAGTAGCTGCTTTCAAAAGACTACAGAAAAATTCAAGGATACGCCAATGTTTACGATGTTTTTTTTTTCAGAAGCTTTGAAGGATATAGTTATTATAATCATCATTTCAGATCCAGGTTTGCAATTAAAACGCGCGAAGTGAGGAGCTACGGCTCGGTGTTCAAAATTCTTACTCCCAGTCAAAGAAAATCATTGCTAGTGATACGCTTCAGTGCACATGCGACAATTTCAAGACATGAGCCTAAATTCTTCCACGAAGGGAGATTAAGGTCATCATACGAAAGTATCTTCAATAATCCCTAGTTTGAGCGTCCTTAGCCCAAGGAAGATTTTGCTGCCAAAAGAAAGGCATGCAATTTTGGGTTAGCCATTTTATTCCTCAGTTGAACGTCTGGTTCTAGTCACTCTAGCAGAGCAAAATTTCAGGGAAGTTTGCAATCCTAGTATGAACCTTACGGCACCTAATGTACCGTTCCCTTCCCATGAATAAAGTCATAGACATCTTTTTTAATTATTAATGAAGGTAACCAAAATTTACGTTTGTGACAGTTAATATCATTTTGCACTCATCCTCCGCTAAATTCATTTTCTTACTCGTCTCTAACCGGATTTTGGTGCATTATGACGTGAAACGCTATACCTGAAAAATTGTGTTACATAGGTAATTAAAATATCTGTAAATAAATTAACATATATCTATTTTGCAACTGGCAAAAGGTGTGATAAATAATAATCTGGAAGCATGTTTTTGGAATTTTTCTTTCGAATCTTTTTTTTTTAAATGTTGACTTAAATGCCATTTTTTAGGCATTGGTCATGTTTACATAAAAAAACTTCCTGAGAATGAGTTCTTCAAAAATTTATGCATTTTGCCGATTTAGATTAGGTAATGCGCATATCAATTTTTTTCGTCTTGAAATTTAGGGCAGTTTTTCTGAGCACAAAATTTCAAAATGCGTCCAGTTTTTTCAGGGGCACAGCAATTTTCCTCAACTGAAAATCATCCAAATGCAGAACCTGAAAAATTCAGGTCGGAAAACTAAAGTTCAAATTTTTGCTTTTACATTCAGTAAACATATTTCAAGCTACACACTTTGAGTTTCTAATCGAACACCTATCTTGCCTAACCTCTAATTGAATCGCTCGTTCAAATTCTCAACTTGCGCCATTTTATATTCAACCTAATTTTCATCCCCGAATTTCCCGTTGTGAAACTCGCCTTAAAAATAATTTTCACATCAGCTAAGAAAGATGACGTGGACTGCTTCCGGCAGACGGCCTTAGCTTCGCCCTAAACCACTCAACATCAAACCAGCTTAGCTACCTCCTGCCGGGCTCTGGCGCTTAGCGCTGAACGGGTGACGCAGGTCTCGGCTATAAGATTGCTAATGCGAGTGTGTCACGTTTTATGAACATCATCCTAATCTTCGGTAATAGTGTCCGCTTAATAGAATAATGTTGCGGACTTACCTCAAAAAGACAAGCTGTATAAAAGTATCACCTCTTCTCTTGATAAGCAGACGTACCATGTCGTGTTAGAAAGTTAGAAAATCTTTGATCTGATTTTTGTAGTTTCACTCATCTATTGCTTCGCCTAAATTTGAGGTTTTTACCTTTATCGTATTCGTTAGGAATTATTGATTTTTAGCGGTAATAAGGGTGAACCACACTCGCAAGTATATATTAATCGCATGGACTTCCAAAAATATCAGTTTCCAATACGCTCACTCATGTGACGAGTATTGCACAGTATTGCACACTTAATGGTCACTATGATTATTTACATTTTGACTTAAATTCAATAAGATTATTCACACGAAAATACTGGGAAGTGTGAACTGTCAGTGAAAATTTGGATTCTAGACGAGAAAGAAACCCGGCAGATCTCGATTCCGATGCTCGGTAATATCAATACCCGTTCGAATTTTGAAATTCAATCATGATGGTGAAGAAAAAAATCAGTTTGAACGATGAAATTTATTTATGATGGCAAAATAAAATACTAGTTCGAATGTTGAAATTCAATTAAGATGGCTAAGCGAGAATGAAATTAAATTTTGTCTTTGATTTGAATGCCATTTGCACAGCCTTTCACGGTGCCATTATTTCATGTTTAGTGCAAAGTTAAAGGATTATAAGCCAAAAATTTTAAGAAATTTCATGAAATAAATGAAATGCAATTATAAACGTGACTAAATGGGAAGGCCAGTTCAAATTTTTCAGAATAAGAACATTGTAATTCTATACATCGATATTCAGAAAAAAAATCTAGTTTAATATATGAAAATAATTAACTTAAAATCAAGTTACTCGAAGGGCGTTCACGCCCTTAATAATAAAGGTTCAGCCCTTAATTACCATTAAGGGTATTTTTAATGGTTCACGCCTTTAATAAAAATAATTATGCGAACAGGAAACTCCTTAACTTTTTCTCATTCCAAAAACTAAGTTGATGTGCAGCAAAATACTTACAGTTAAAGGCTTCAATTCGTTATACAGACCCTGAAATGTTTATCATAGATTTTCAATTCAGCAGTTATTTTCACTTTGATATGATAACGAAGACTTGATCAGAAGATACTAATTTCCACCGCTGTATTATTTTTATTTGTAACACAATCCACTCGGCGGAGAATTAAATTGTGGAATATTCAGTACAGGAAATAACTTAAATGATTTCTATTTTTTAGTTGTACTATTTTCTGTGGATTTCATAAATTCAGCTAATGGATGCTCCGATTTAAAGCCGCAAAAGAGCAAATTTAAATACGCAAACACAATTAACGGATCAAATGCCGGATCTCTCGAATTTCAGGCAAGGAACTAAATTTAAATGAAGGCAAATGCTTTTTCAAAGGCCATGCAAACATTTTTTGCACGTGCGAAAATATCTTAGTATACAATATCACTTTTTGGGTGGAGGAAAATATTTCCTGTGGAATGGGCAAGTTTAAATAAGAACAGGGTTCACGGAAAATAGCAAAAGTGATAATGTGAAGTGTGCAGGACAACTGTAAGAAACTGATTCAATTTGAAACATACATATGGACAAAAATGTCTGTTAACCTGGAGTTTAACCTTCAGAATAAAGAATTTGACATTTTGCGTAAGTGAACAATTTTCTGCCTGCGTTTTTAATTATCATCTATGAGTCTACAAAAACAACGATTTTCGGCAACGAATTTTTTTAGTAACAGTTTACAAAAACTAGGAGCAGCGAGCTGGAAATAAAATATAATCACGGGAAGATGGATGAAGTTGAACCGCACATTCACTAATAAAATGCGAGCCTGCTGCTCTTCTTGAAACAGAAATTGAGTGCCTTCTTCCACCTAAGGAATGTGATAAGACATTACTGGAACCCCAGCGCAATACTGGAACCCCAGCGCAATAAGTTGCTCGAATTTTGAGGCTCCTTAAACATCCATCTTTATTCCGCTCTTACATGCTGATAAACTTTTATATTTGACGAAGAATTTATACAACAATTACATTTGCGTGCTGGTTAACTTTTGCTCGGAGATTGTATTGGTTCCAAAGACCATCATTGTGGCGGTGATGCGAGTCAGATTCAATAGGCCATTAAGTTCAAATTGAATGTTCTGATATCCTTACACAGCAGGCAACGTAGCCGCACTGCAAGAGAAGCAAAATTCACAAAACACTCAGGTAACCACGCGTTCGCTTATGTCATCAGTTAAGAAACAAATTGGTGCAAAACCAGAGCATAAAAAAATCAGGACCGCGAGATGTTTACAAGCATGGCGGGTGGCACTGCAAAGATAACAACGCGATCAAGACCAGTAATTTTTTGAAGCAATTCTTTGTGAAAAGATAAAAAAAATTTCCCGAAATCCTTCAAGCATTTTTTCAACCTAAAGTAGGTACGATTTGGAATGTCGAATTTAATCTCTTCTCTCTAGAAGTTGAGGTAAAATTAACAATTTTCAAGATAAATATTGTCAAAAAAATAGTCATGCCCCGCTCCGCAAAGGTCTGTTCCCAAGGTATTCCGTAATTATCATTCCGCAAGGCTCTTGAATTCCTCAAGTCTGAAATCTTCGCCTGATCTTGATTAAAATGCGTACATCAGAGTGCCATGCAGTGTTGATTGAGCGACTCAGAGAAATTGTAATTACGCACTAACTTCCAGTCCAAACTCGAATTTTCCTTAGCTTTCATCTAACAGGATCTTTTGGCTTCGATGATGAGGAGCGGCAGAAGTTTAATTTCATCATCAGCTTTTCGGCACCGAGGACGGACAGATGCCCAGCTTTGACATGCATGCATTATCAAGCGCGAGGTCGAGTGATCATCTTAATTTCAAGCTTCTTAAAACACCGTTATTGTTCGGTGTCATTCTAGCTGCAAAGCTTTTGAACAATTTAAATTCCAGTCTCATAGGTGAGCTTGTCTTCGAGCCAATTTACGTTTGGGAGGCAGCCATTCAAATTTACGTTTGAAGCGTTCTGCACCAAATTTACTGCGATTTGTTCCTAACATGAATACCGCATATTTAGGATAAACAATGAAATCTTTCACAATCATCAACGCAGCATCATACCTACCAGTACTGATGATTATACTTACCTAAATATTTAAAAAATTGCCTCTCATTTTATTGGGGATGAGAAACACCTAAGCGTTTCTAATCTTTTCACAACACAATTTAATGTCATTTCAAAATAAATGGAAATTATTTTTATACACATCCGATTTATGTTGGGAGAATACAAATATTTTGGATACATTTACTCGAATTCTAAAGTTATTATGGCTGATTAGAATTTATTTGTTTTCAAATCATTTGTTTCCGGATATTTAAATGATTTCTCGTAATTAAAGCACCTGCCAGGTGCGAAACTTAACTTAGTCTTCAACTTAAGAGGACTTGAAAATTAATTTTCCATTATGCAAAACTGACCCAATTATCCAAAGGGAAAACGTTGGGAGAATTTATTTTACTGAAAAACTTAAGTCCATATCCCCTAATCTGCTGTTCAGATTGTGTAACCTTCCGTGTTTCGATCCATATATTGGCGTTCTTTTATGGCATTTTTTAAGTTAGCAAGCTCAAACTTTCCGGTCAGACAATTTCCGTTCGTGCCCTTAAAGTCTCCGAACCACTTCAACTCTGCAACCCAGAAATGATGGAACAGCACGACACCCGTTATGCTTAAAACCCCGTCATTTCACTCTATTTCAATAGCATGCTTCTGAATTATGTTATTCTCAACGTGTGTCATTTCTCACTTTCATGCCGGCTTCTTTCGGCCAAATCTCTGGAATAATTACTACACTCCTACTCATATTCAATAGCGTACAAAGAGAAAATACAATATCCGCTTTTTAGATTGGTAATTTCTTTCGGTCTCACTTCTCATTCACTCCTACCATGTGTTGAGTAATCTTGCCCTAGGAACAACGTTTCAGTAACCTGTGCAACAGCCAGTGCCACAGTGCACGTGACTGATTCAGCACGAGTTTGATGGTGAGGATCATTGCTATGAATGCGTCAATATCGAGACATAGTGTGATGAAAATGTGTAGTTGATTTAGTGTTGGTTGGCACAAATCGAGACTGCGTAGTTCATTCAGCCTCGATGAACTACGACTAACTTAATCGAAAGACTAAATCAACCTCTCATTTTCCACACACCATGTCCCTACATTCACCTGTTCGTGCCAACACGCTGAGATATCACCACCAAACTCGCACAGCACCAGTCACGTCGCTCTGTCGGTCGCAGATGAAATACAATATTTAGGAATCCTGCCCAGAAATCATTGTCCGTTTCGAGCTCATTATCCCCGACGTACAAAAGAGTCATTACAGAACCCATTGTACTTTTGACAGCTCATTATCATGTTTTTGTGGTCTCACACAAACATATGTTTCGCCTTCGTTGTTGCCCACATGACAGCATACACACGACACACACCACACATTACACACGTACGATCAGAACTTTTAGTTCAGTTTACTCTCGTGTTTTTGGATAGAGGAAAATATTTGCTGTTGAATGGGAAAATTTGAATAAGAACAGGGTCACCAAAAATTGTGTGAAGTGTGTAGGACAACCTAAATTTAGACATAATTGAACTTTTATTCCATGTTATTGATGCCAATATAATTTTTACTTAAATTTTATTAGTGTTTTATTTTCTTGATGTTTTATTTTTAACTAGTGTTTTAAAATGCTGTTAAATTCGAAAACACCATTCATGATTCTAAACAGTAACACTTCTGATTCCCTTTAAATCTAAGAGAGATTTTCGTTAATCTTCCCTTCTCACTCGAAAAAATGTGGCAACAGTTCCAAAAGACATCGAACGCAATTCTCTTACATACTCGTTAAATATTGATGAGGTGAAATTTATACAAATAAAGACGCAAAACTCCAATATTGGCACATCTTGAGTTAATTCAAATAGATTTCGTTAAGCCAGCTTCTTATTTCCACGCTAGAAGCAATCAGAAGCTAGGATTTCTATTCCAATTTACTCGATAATGACGTTGGCAGCCGTAGTCAAAACCTGCTATGAATCTGCTCAGAAATTCTCCCTTAAGAACATCTCTGCTGAATTTAATCCTAAGTTTCGATTGCACAGTGCAGACTTGAGTCTCTTCAAACTGACGAAAAATCGTTATCCTATTGAATTAATTATACGATTTCAAGGACGTCTACACTGGCGTTCAAGTTTGAAAAATGTCCCATGTACAATTCATCCAATCATGCGCTGAGGAAGAGTTTTGCCAGCCTTAAATATAAGGAGGCACGGATATTGGAAATGAGCTTTCAGCGCCTCAATGTAGCTTGAATAAAGGAGTTAGAGCCATTGAACTATCACTGATCGAGTGAAGAAAGTTTGGTGCATCTAAGTATTGTGTTTGAGATGTCGAAAAAGAATGAGTGATCTTATCAGCATGATAATTGAATGAATAAAATCAAAATCATTAACATTCAATTATGATTATAATTATTCTTGTCAGCCGCTACGTTATTGCAAGCTTGAAGGCTGTACTGGAACACTGCTCTATAGCAACTTAGACGAGCGTATAAACAGAATTTGATTGGCCATCGTTAACTGAAAACTCAAATTGAGTTATATGTGCAAATAGCTTTGACTTTGAAGTTAACAAAGCTAACTAGTATTCCCCCCAAAAAAGGTAATTTTTCTATCAAAACTTTGCTTGACTTTGAGGTAATTGGGAGAAACCTAACATTTGAATCATAACTCGAAAAGACTTTTTATGGATTTGTTCGTAAGTGATAACTGCATTTTCGTTACGTTGGAATTTAAACTAATCATTTTCAAAGTTATTCCATGCTACACACTCGTTGCAAATATTTCACTTTCACTGAGAAAAAAACGTTGTAGGCAAGGCAGGGTGCATTCTTAGCAGGACAAATTGCGCTCTTTATCCATTAGAAGAAAAATAACGAATTAAAAACAGCAAATTCGACTTTCACTTTCAAAAAATAATTCAATTGAGTTTTGTAATACAAATAAATTAATGCACACGAAGTACAATACTTGAAGTATTTCGAAAAGAAATAAATATAGAGAAAAACGGACCTTGAAAAGTTATTGTCGTATTTTTAATTGAACTTCCCATTTTCATTTCGATTTAAAACTGAAAACAGTCAAAATTGTCTTCTGGAAATGTTTTGGATTATTTATTCAGTGACTTTGCGATTAAATTGCTCGACAGAAGTATAAAAGATGTATAATGGAAGTGAGAGACACCGAAGCTTTTGAATTGGTACAGTCGATCACTCAGAAGCTGCCGTTGTCTTAAAAAGAGTATAATTATTGAAGATCAAATTCCACTAATGGTCGAGTTACACTTAGAAGCGAGAACATGGCTAAGTTAACGTAAAAAAATTAGTCAGAACATAATCAATCTGTAAAAATGGAATGAAAAATAAACCTTAAGGCAATTAATGTAAACTTTCCATTCCTCGACTCAACTTTAGTAATTTAGAAGTTGTGTAATAACTGATATCTACTTTCTTCGCTGGTCTGTAATGCATTGAAGGTAATCACAACTACAAAGGCGAAACATATATTTGTGTGAGACCACAAAAACATGATAATGAGATGTCAAACGTATAGTGGGTTCTGTAATGACATGTACGTCTTGGGTATTGAGCTCAAAACCGACAATGATTTCTGAGCAGCATTCCTAAATATTGGGTTTCATCTGCGCCCGACATTGCGATGTGACTGGTGCTGTGCGAGTTTGATGGTGATGTCTCAGCGTGTGAGCATTGGCACGAACAGGTGAATGTAGGGACATGGTGTGTGGAAAATGAGTGGTTGATTTAGTCATTCGATTAAGATGGTCGTAGTTCATCGAGGCTAAAGGAACTACACAGCCTCAATTTGTGCCAACCAAGGCTAAATCAAATACGCATTTTCATCGTACTAAGGGCCAAAATTGACGCGTTCATACCAGTAATCATTACCATCAAACTCGTATTGCACCAGTCACGTGCACTGAGGCAGTGCCTGTTGCACAGGTTACTGAAACGTTGTTCTTAGAACGTGATTACTCAATAGATGGTAAGAATGAACGGAAAGTGAGACTGAAAGAAATTACAAACCTTAAAGATGGACAAAATGCTTTTTTATTGTACGTCATTGAATATGAGTAGGAGTGTAGTACAAGTCATTTGACCGAAATATGCAATAAAGAAAGAGGAATATGAAACATAATGAAAATAACATAATTCGGGAGCATGCCAAAATGACAGCATAATATATTCAGTGAAATGAGGGAATTTAAAATATAACATTCGTCGTGTTGTTCTATCATTTCTAGGTTGCAGAGTTGAAGTGGTTCGGGGACTTTAAGGGTTCGAACAGAAATGGTCTGACCAGAAGGTTTGAGCTTAAAAACCTAAAAATGCCTTAAAAGAACATCAATACATGGATCGAAACACGGAAGGCTACACAATCTGAATAACAGATTAGGGGATATGGATTTCAGTTTCCAGTAAAATAAATACTCCCAACATTTTCCCTTTGGATAATTGGGTCGATGTTCCATAATGGAGAATTAATTTTCAAGTACTCATAAGTTGAAAACTAAGTTCAGTTCCGCACCCAGTATTTCTTTTGATAACAAAAGATTATTCCAAGTTCCCGAAACAAATAAATTATTGTGAATAAAACAAATTTCGAAAAGCCATAATCACATTTGAATTCGAGTAAACGAATTCCCAATATTTATATTTACTCAACAAAATTGCATGTGAATAAAATTCTTTTCCATTCATTTTGAAATGAATACTCTCGTGAAAAAATTAGGAAGGCCTCAAATGTTGCTTATCGCCAATATTAAGAACGGCAATAGTTTTTAAAACATTTTGGTAAGTATACTCGTCAGTACTGGTAGGCGTGATACAACATTGGTAATTGTGAAAGATTTTCTCGTTTATCCTGGATATGATGTATTCATATTAAGAACAAATTACTGTAAATTTGGTGCAGAAAGCTTCAAACGTAAATTGACACGAGGACAAGCTTATTTATGAGACTGGAATCTAAATTATTCAATAGCTTCGAAGCTAACATGGAAGTGGACAATTACTGCGTTTTCAGAAGTTTGAAATTTTCATGATCGCTCCATCTAGCACTTGACAATGCATACATGTCAAAGCTGGGCATCTGTCCGTCCTCAGTGCCGAAAAGCTGATGATGAAATTAAACTTCTGCCACTCCTCATCATCGAAATCAAAGGGTTCTATTAGAATTAAGCTAAGGAAAATTCGAGTTTGAACTGGAAGCTAGTGCGTAATTATAATTTCCCTGAGTCACTCAATCAACATTGCATGCCATTCTGATGTAAGCATTTTAATGAAGTTAACGCGAAGATTTCAGACTTGAGGAAGTCAAGAGTCTTGGGGAATGATAATTACGGAATACCTTGGGAACAGACCTTTGCGGAGCGGGACATGCCTTTTTATTTGACAATATTTATCATGAAAATCGTGAATTTTATTTGAACTTCTAGAAAGAATTAATTTAATTCGACATTTCATATCGCAGCGATTTTTGGATAAAAAATTACTTAATGCAGGGAATAATTTACCCATGCGAGGACGTAAAGAAGCGCGTCTCATACACTTAACACGATCAGGATCTTTCCTCTATCTTCAAAGAATGAATTTGGAAAATTGCTCGTTTCGATCGCACTGTTACCTTTGCTTGGTCCCCTGCCATATTTGTACACATCTTGTGTTCACGGATTTTTATGCTCTGTTTTTGCTCGAATTTGTGTCTTAACTAATGACATTAGTGAGCGCTGGGTTACCTGAGTGTATACCGAATTTTTCTTGTCGTGCAGTGCTTTCTGCGTTGCCTGTTGTGTAAGGATATCCGAACATTCAATTTGAGCTCAATGGGCTATTGAATCTGACTCGCGTCACCACGACAATGAGGGCCTTTGGACCCAATACAAACTTTGAACAATACAGTTGTTAAGCAGCAGGTAAAAGTAATTGTTGCGTAAATTGTTTGTTAAATATTATTGTTTATCAGCATCTAAGGGCGGGATGAAGATGGACGTTTAAGGAGCTTTTATATTCGAGTAACTAATGCGTTGGGGTTCCAGTCTGATCACATTCCTTGGGTGGTGGAAGGCATTCCCGCCTTCTGTCCGAGGCGGGCAGCAGGCTGGCATTTTATTTGTGAATTTGCGGTTCATCTTCATCCAACTCCACCTCGTTATTTTTTTGTTTTTAGCTCGCAGCTCCGAGTTTTTGTTAACTGTTACTGGAAAAAATTATTTACAGGAAATCGTTATTTGTGTAGACTCTTAGATGAAAATTAAAAATACCAGCGAAAAAATTTTCACTTTCGCAAAATGTAAAATTCTTTTCACTGAAGGTGAACCGTCAGATAAACAGAAATTTATATTCCAAAGATTGATATTTTGCAAATTGAATCTATTTTTTAGAAGCTTAGTTTTGTCTTCTCTCTATGCGTTTCCATTTTGAAAGATGATTGTGAGGTTTTGTTTGAAGTGAACGAACGGCTTCCATTCGTGCAATTTAGACTTAATGAGGCTTGGGCTGCCGTCTGAATTAAGCATCCATCTATATACGTCATTACCATAGCCCCGCTAATTTTTATTTCTCACATTCATATTGTATCCGTTCTCGTATGCAGGCTTTCACTTTAAACATGAAAGATGTATTTTCAAGATCTAAATTAACTCGACATTTGCAATTAAACTTCACAATAATACTTAACGGCACAGTTCTTTTTTTCCAAATAGCCAGTGATAATTCTATCTAAAGTTAAAAGGTGGTAAACCAGTTCGGCACGAGGTGTACTGAAGGAACGTGGGTCGAGAGGTGTTTCTCTGCCCTGCAAGTCTCCGTTAATCTGGTACTGCGAGAACATTGAAGCAATACGAAGTTTAAAATACATTCGCCTAAAATTAAAAGTAATGTGATTTTGAACAATTACACAATGGGATTAACTTCCATACTTCATGAATTTGTATAAAACCCAGTGTTTTAGCGTGCCATTTAAAAGGAGTTTTAATATCATCTTAATAACCAGATTCGATAGAAGATGTCCTCAGAGCTCAACTAAAATGAGACGAGTACATATGTTTTCGATGAGGTGATGGCATCCAAGTTGCTGTTCTAGTAGGAAAACCGCAAATTAATAAGGCTACTCGTGGCATTAGGTGAATATCAATGTCACGGTGATCATTTTGGAGAGAGAAGTGATTTCCGTTCAATGGTTGCAAAAGTATGACGTGGTGTGAACGTTTTTCGCCATAACATAAAAACGCACTTGTTTGTCTAGAAACAGCGTGCTGTGACCACACATGGCTCAACAAAGATTAAATGAGCATCACAAATTAAGCTTGAAAAGTGTGTTGTGTAAGTGAAGTTATATTAAATTCATAGTGGGTTAACCGTATCGAGATTTTGAGCCGTATCAGCCAATGAAAATAGCATCAAAAGCTGCAAAGTGTCACTCTACATTTCTAAAAGCATGCTTCGCATGTGCCAATATTAGCAACGTCTTGTTTCTTCGTGAAAGTGCAAGACCTCATTTAAAAAAAAATGCCAGGAAAGTTATTGTTACAGAATCACATTAAAACATTAAAATTGTTCCTATTATGTTGTACAGCTACACCAGGTCTCACACCACGTGATTCATTTATTTCCTTTCTCATTAATATCTTAATGGAAAAAAAAAATAATTTTTCGCATAGAATCAGCAACAGTTTTTTCAAGTCTGTACATGACTCTTAATTTCGACTTCGAGTCTGCCACTTTGCTTCTTCCCGACATTTAGGAAGAATATTACTCTTCCTGCCAGCCATATTCAGCATCTCAAGCTCGTGGATGCCAGAGACGGGTGAGTGAAGTTTTTGATATCAGAAATCGCCTCCCGATATCGGAAATGAGGCAGTCTAACATTGTGGGGCGTTCCGTTTTTGGAAGCGCTTTATTGCTGCTATGAATTTGAACAATAAGGTTTCCCAATGACGTCAGATGAAGGACGAATAAAAATGGTTGTTTTACATTGTTTTTGGCTCACACTTTACGTCCAAAATCATTCATCTGTGCATTTGTCTCATACCATGATACTAATAATAGTGCCATGCCAAAAGGATTTGCAAAAATTATAATTTGTATCAGTCAAACTGGACTGCAAAACGTACTGACTGATCATGTTCATTTCCGCAGGTCAGATAACGTTATTTTTGCTACACAGTGAGCCTTGAAAATTTAATAGAATGATAGCATAAAAAGCGAAATTTATCTTCAGCGCTTACTTGTTTTCGTAACTACACAGTAACAATAACATCAACTCATCTGAATCAATTTTTACCCGTTAATACATCATTTGTTTTACGCTCACCACATTTATTAAATATAGTAGTCATTGCCACTTTATCTACAACTATTTTCTGCCTCACAATTCATGCTTTTTCAAATAACGTCTTGGTTCTGTAAAATCGATTTCAACGGGAAATAGATCGCTTTAAAGAGCTCAATACCGAAGCTGAAAGAACGGAAATTTCTAAATTGTCTCAGAAGTAATACCGCATGATGCACGGGACACGCCGCCCAAAGTTTTTGTCCCGAATTTCAGACCTAATTACTGGGTCATTGAGCGGAAAATAAGGCGAGGTTCTTGTGGGCTGCTAAACTTGTTATGCGCTCGAAGGAAATAAAAAGGACAGCTCCAAGGGAATAAAAAGGCTTCTGAAGATCCGAATCGAAGGAAATGATTGTCGGTTCCACTCTCTAGGGAAGCCAGATGTTTCGAACAAAGTTCCAGCTATTTAGGACACCATCTTCGTTCCAATGTCTCAGGAAGTAGTACTCGTAGAAAATTTGATTTATATATCTATTTAAATCGTGGTTTGTGGTATGGCAGTATTGCCTAACAAGAAATGGTAAAACAGAAATTAATGTTGAAGTACAGTTTCGTATAAAAAAAGGCTCGCGGGTACTTCATGCAGTACGTTAATATTTAGCCATTGTTGCTTGCAATAAGAATAATAATTGAGACATGGTGGTTTATTATCCTAAATAAAATTTACAGCGTGAGTTCCGGATCAGTATCGAGATATTTCACGCCGTCATAGCAGACGACTCGTAGCGTAAGTTTTGCTACGACAACTTGGCTGCGCCCTGTGTGAATGATATTTATGAAGTTCCCGATCAGAGAACTTGAAAATTTCAGGCGACTAAATTCAATTCATCCAAGTTTTTCGGTAAATTCATGTCCCTGTAGTGAAAATTTCATCTGTTGTGTCTTGAGACTGTTTTTCTAAAACAAAGAATACACAATCTAAGTTAAAAAAAACTATAAGTCAATCTCTTGTTTTTTTTCAAATATCTCAATACTGTAAAGAACTTTAATACAGTGCAACTCAATATGCTTGCTAGGATGCATAAACTCCTAAATAAAGAAAACTTATTAAAGCACAGAAGCGCAGGAGGTTCCAATTAAGGTCACCTGCTCTGTCCGACACAAATGGAAGACTACAGTTATTGTCCCTAACAAGAATACATGGCAGCCATGGCCTATCAATGTCTAAGCAACACCTCCAAAGCGTCATAGTTCAAAATAATTTACATTTCGCTTGTGCTTGTCGAAGCCAACTCAAATAAACTTAAGCATTGAGCAGCCAGCTCTTCCCCATAAGGACTTGAAATAACTTTATTATCCAGCCCGGTTTCAATTGATGGTTTTTTAAATGCTGATATTCCTAGATGTGTGCAGTTAATTAATCCTCGACAAACACCAAAAAGGTCAAAACCGCACTAATTAATTCAAGAAACAATGGTAATAGTGTAATGAATTCTCTAAGTATCCAAACTACAAATAAAAATTATTTGAAATGCAAACTGCCTCCACATTTTGTATTACATCTGTGATAGAAAAAACTCATTAAAACATATTATGATTTAAGCTGTACTCTCATTAAAAAAGTAATCTAATTAAAATTAAACAATTATTGAAGCTTTTCTCTCTCTCTTCAAAGCTATAACGGTAAAAATTTATTCACTTGTTTCTCCCTCGACGAACTTTACACTTCATTCTTCTTCTGGCTCTATTCCTAGGATGAGTTCGTTCGCCTTATCTATCACTGAGAACAGCTCTTTCTGGCTTTCATTCTAATTTCCTTTGGAATATTAGGAACAGTTTCCCATTCGTCTGCTTCCTCGTACGCTCGTTGCTGCTCGATTTCAATAAGATCGCAGTCTGTTAAGTCCTTAGAATATAAATAATTAATTCCTTGATATTTTTAGAATCTACGTCACCAAATCTAAGGTATTTTACAACAAAGGTAACACCGCAGCTGGAGCCGTACTGGAGTGTCGAGACTCTCCACTCGTGACCGGGTCAACGCGACTCACAGGAGTCCATTACTAGAGACTGTGGTCGCTCATTATAAAAAACGGCGGAATTCATGAAATGAGCGAACTATTCAAAATTCAAGCCGCGTATTTCAAGGGGTAGTCTCAAAGTATTTTATAGCGCCAATAAAAATCACAATTTTCGAAACTACATTAGCTGAAGGGTTCCTGTATTACTAATGATGCTTTCCTATCCGTTCCCATTTTTACGAATAGACTGCCTAAAATAACGATTCAAAGCCATTAGATGTGGCATGCATCAATCTCTCGTCAGTCACGTAATCATTTTGAAATAAATCGAGAAGTAAATCCTCCCAATCGCGTTACCAGTCCGGAATCGAGTTTGACTGCAAAAATATAGCGCCGAACAGAACCAGATTGGATTTCTGCCATGGCATTCATTTTTTCAGCAACTGAACGCTTCAAACAAGTGTATGAATGGGACTCTTGTACTGTACGGTCCAATGTATTATGTACTATTACGTCCGATGTACTATGTACTGTTATGTATTATGTACTATGAGGTCCAATGTACTATGTCCCATGAGGTCCAATGTACTATGTACTACGAGGTCCAATGTACTATGTACTATGAGGTCCAATGTACTATGTACTATGTACTATGAGGTCCAATGTACTATGTACTACGAGGACCAGTGTTCTATGTACTTTGAGGTCCAATGTACTATGAACTAAGAGGTCCAATACACTATGTTATGTACAATGAGGTCCACTTTTTTATCATAACCTTATGTGACACCTTTCGCTTCACCATCACACACTGAAATGTTCCTAAAACAGAAAGAATACTTATAATGATTTATGCGGATCTGGTGAGCTGAAGTGTAATTCGAGACGAAAAGTTTGACTGACAAGAAACGCCATTATCTGCTAAAAAGTCTGGAGTGTAAATTTGTTCAATTAGTGGATGGGTCCAATAAAATGAGGAAAGCTACATTTTTCATTATGAATAGAGCGAACAGTTGAAAAAATTGTTCGTGCACCTACTCATCTTGATTAATTTTATTCACTCATTTTTAGAATAATAAATTCAGTGTAACAAATTTAAAATTAAAAAGGACATTATTCCGACAAAGGATCGATAAAATATTTGTATATTTAGAAAAAGAAACCACAAAAACAAAATTAACAATCAATGCCAAGGCCTTTCATTTTGAAATCGTGCTTCATAAAGGTTTTTAAGCATCTGAGTCAAACTTTACACTTTCGTTCAAGAATGTAAATCCATTCTCCAGCGATTTCACGATTCAATTCTCAAAGGCTTTCAGAGCCCGACGATGCAGTTAAAATTTCAGTTCTAGTCTCAAATGTTGAGCGGATTCTAGTCAGGACTCGCTGAAGGTCGCGGCAAACTGTAATTTCCATTTTGTGAAGTCATGAAATTCCAAATGTTGAGTTATTTCTGGATCATTATTGCACTGGGATTGAAACCGCCATCCAAACTCAAAACGACAACTCAAAGTTTTTAACCAATATATATATTGAACAGTGATTAGACATCGGTATTCCTATGATTATAATAAAATTTGTAGTGCTTCTTGAGCTGAAACCTAAAAATATCATATAATTCTGCCCATGTTCATGTATTGGTACAATGTTCTTGAGAAGGAAACTTTTACTTCGCTTTCCGTGTTTTTTACATAATTTAAACTGAAAAATGTTTCATTACTCCCCAATATCCTTCTGTAAAAATGATTTTTCCCGTCTTAAACACTGCATAAGTTGAGAATTTTGAAAGATTAATGGGCAAGTGTGGAGGCGTTCGTCTTTGATTAGGCGAATGTAAGGCATTTCTGCTCAATCAATGTAGCATTCAATCCTTGTATTTTTAAAGCCTTGTGTATCGAAGTCTTTGGCGATGCTTTTCAACACAACTCATGGGCTCACCTTAACCTCACTGTATTGCGTGCACATTTTTGGGGGAAATTTCTTGACGGTGTTTCACCCATTGAAAAAATTGCGATCGGGCCAATCTCTTTAGCTTTCTCATATTCCGGAGTAGAACCAGAGATTTTTAGTTCCTGCTGTAAAAATATCATTACCTACGACCTGTTTCACTCAAAAATCGCCTTTGGAGAAATTTTTATGAGCTAGATTTGCACCAGCTCCAATACCACCCCGAGAGCATGCACTAATAATTAATCTACAAAGCTAGAGGTTACCAATGGAGGCAGAAAATGAAGTGCCACAACGATCAAATTCCTGTCCAGCGAACATTTAGGTCGTGTTCAAAGGGCGTAAATCGGATCGGAAATGCCGGCCATAGATATTTGTATCTTCAGTACTATATGTGGACAGCAATCGATGTTGTATTGGAATTTCCAGAGCTGGTCATCAGTGTGCGCTGACGCAAAACGAGTTTCACAGAACGAAATTCTCCAAGTTTCATAGAGGTTTGCAGGTACACTCAACGGGTATTTCGATATGTACTCTATGCATAATTAATCTTTGACCGACTAGTTTATGCAAAATTTTAATGGAGAATCACGATATTTTCAGAGTTAAATAAACCTTTGCAGGTGTGCTCGAAAGCAGCATAAACGAGCATTTGGATATGAATTTTCTGGATGATTTACTTTCGACCGATTAGTGAGTGCCACTTTTCGTAGGGAATTGATTTTTTTGAATGATTCGATGCTGCCATGCAAATATTGATCAATTTTTTAATGAGGTTCACGGGATAAAAATTGCCAAGATTTACCCTCGTTATTTTATGCGCTTATAATACAGACCCTGACAAAATCTTAACTTAGAAACATCTATACTCAAGTGAGATGTCTTTTCTGTCGTTGTATAAACATAAGTAGACTGTTTATGCCACTCTATTGGGGATTATTTGGAAAGAAATGAGGACTTCCACCTTCAGTTAATTGCTATCCCTAGACGCCAATAAATTGTAATGCAGTCGCGTGCGAATCATCTTTGTTCTTAATTAGGACAAATATTTTAAGCGTGTTTCAAACGCGCGACGTTCATATGGCAACACTTGTTGGAATTCATACTAAGATACACGATCCAAAACATTCTTTACGCGTGCCCTATATGTTTCAGCCAAAAATTGCGTTCGTGAAGGAGCAACTGCTTATGAACAATTGATTAAAGAAACAATGCAGACCATCTTTATTAGCAGCCATTACGCTGTGATACACATTCTGTGTTCGTGTCAAGACTAGCGTTCAAAATATTTTATTTTATTCATATCACACGGTGATGTTAGAGACAAATTTGATGCTCACGAAAGGTACTGAAGAAATAACAATACAAATATGACAGTCTAATGGTATGATAGCAATTAAGGTCGTACACGGTATGACTACATTACAAATACGATGAATGAGTTTGTTTTAATTTGCATTGCACGAAAATGCCTCAGCAATGCGACGAATGCAAGTAATGTTATTTTGACGATGCTCTAGCTTGCTAATTAGGTATGTTCACTCGACGTACCGGAAGTTCTTTGACGCCATTTCTCTTGCTCTCCACAGTAGTGGTATGTCAAAGGTAAATAAAAACACACACTGACTGCACAACACTTGACTTAAAAGTTTCCAATGCTACATAGACTTGTCCTTGAAGTTTAGAAGAGCTTCTGCGTTTTACCACACCAAAACTTTTGAATCAGGCATCTAAAAATGGACGTTTAATTCAAGCTTTCCACAGCTGCATACTCCTCTTGATTTTCAGAATTTTTTCCGGCTCACAGAGCTTAGACTCTTCACTGCCCTTGAAACGTTTTGTCTTGAATCTGTTGTAGCAAGTAAAAGTATTTGAAACCGAAAGGGGCAAAAGTGAGATAAGAATGAAAGAAACCTGAGTGGGAGCGATTGCCCTTAGGTTACTGTAACTCAACTCGTCTCCACATAATATGCCTAGACGTTTTATATTTCCGTCGGGAGACAATTGTTTTCCTTTGACCATGAACCCTCTCGTACGTCCGATGAGCTATAGCAACAGTACCGACCAAAAATTCCTGTTCAATTGTCCTTTGTTAAATTGTTCTTTGTGAAGCGCGACGTGTGGAAACGTCAGAAAATGTTTTCGACATACAGACATGGTAGATTTCTACGTTTATGATGAATGTAAAGCTAGAACTTAGATGGCTTTGTACAACACTATGGAGAATTTCCTGCGAAAAAATAGTCTACTCTTAAATGCTTCTGTATTTCTAGGAAACTGCCCCGTATTCTGTTTACCAGGTGCAGCATCTTGAAAGGACGAACTTTTTCTGCGGTGTCCGTGCCAAGGCTTCCCGAATCCCGACCTCTAAGACAACAAAAGTTTTTATCGCGTTCCGCAAACAAAGCAACGCGTTACTGGAAGCATTTCAAGTAGCTCAATCTTCGAATTTTGCAAACAGAGAGCAGCATTACTCGAAGTATTTCAAGCAGTAGAACCTTTAAATTTGACACCACTACCACCTGCGAGACTACATCATTTGTCTCCCTTACACCATCTGCAGAGCTACGCGTTCTGGGGAAAACTTTACGTAAGTTTTGTCTGAACCCCAACAATAGTTTTCCCGGCGTTGATTTTGTAAAATAATGTGCAATTTATCACTGGAATCTTTCAACTTGAAACTCGAACTTTACAACTCATGACTAGAACTCTATATCGTACACAAATAAATTTTAACTTCGATCTAGGACCATATAACTTCAAATTATGACCTTATATCATCCATCTAAAACGTTATAACCCATCAATGGAACAGCGCACATTCTTCGCGTTTTTACGATGACTATATTTTCAGTACTGATTTTCCTGAATAACTACGGCTCGCCATCCTTTACAGTTCAGAGTTTTCCTTCGGTTGTGGTTGGATTTTCTCCCGTTCCTTCAGTAGCTCTAGACTGTGGTACGGTTTTGTAGAGGCTGGCAAACCTCAAACAACTCTATAAATAACCTTCACCATATGTTTTTCCAAATAAATGCCTTATGGTAAGCGTAGAAACCAAAGTTTTTTGGCTAGCTTAGAAACCATGTTTTTTTTTGTTAGCTTACAATTTATAGTATTTCGAGGTCTTACTGTTCCAAAACTAAACCTACAATTTAAGGTGCCTTTCTGTTTTTCTTGTGATTTGTGTAAGAAAATATTGGGAGTGAAATTAGGTGGAATACAGCTGATGATACTCGCACATCAGTCTCTGAATTACTTCTGCAATGGGCATCCATAAAAAGTGAAATAATAAAAATTAAAACTGCCATAAAATATAGAAGGTTGCGTCAATAAACTTTGAACAGAGAGTGCACGCCTAAGAAAGTTGAAAATAGGTCATACCTTCCACATTTTGATTATTGCTCTATTTCTATTAAGTAAACCGCCTTAAATAAGCTTTAAAAAATAATAAGATCTAGCGGCAAAAGTTGCTTTTTGTGGACAAAAATCTGGTGATTTCAGCGAAGCAAGCTGCGTCGTGTGCGGATTACGACAGCAAACGTCTCCACGAAACTTTTTTTGAGAACTAACCCTCGTATTATCAAGCATTTGTTCTCCGGCAAGAATGGTTGTGCCCCGAAAACCTGAGCGCAATTCTGAATTAACTTTCCAAACTTCCTAGCACTTCCTACCACTCCTTTTTGTAAGGCGTCTCAGAAATGCCGTCCCATATTTGCCCGTAATGGCACTTTTATTGTCCCCCAAAAAATTCTTGGCCAACTGCAGTGTCATTAAACGCATTCAGTGCTTCGTCGGGATCGTAATGTGCGAAATTTAGAAGGCAGCCGCCGGAAGCCAACGAAAATACGTTAAAGTTTACAAATTCCTAGAGGAGGCACGGGCTTTGCTTCTGCTAGAACAATACCACTTTTTTATTTCACTTACTCACCGTTATTAATGAACTATGATTATGAAACTGATCGCATGTATGTGATATTTTCTACGTGGAATTAGCTGAATTGAAAAACCTGGACGGATTCTCAATTTTAGTGTTAATTTCACGCACAGAATGATGTTTACCTGCGACCACAACTAAACAAAAATCAGCATAGAAGTAAATCAGTAAAAAATAAAATGATGATTTTTTTTCTCATCTTTTAACACTTTGACTGCGACTACAAAACACTAATTTCAACACCAAACTCAAATATTATGTCAATTGTAGTAAGCTATTTGGAAAATACCAAACATGAACTGGATTGTGCCTTCATTTAGCTTGATTCATATTTATGAAAATTGAGTTTGCGACTACTGGCCGGTCAGCAGCATTATGAAAATAACCTCCGTGTACCATCGGTGGCGCACGTCGCAGTCAAAGTGTTAAATCGGTCTCGGGCATGAAATGTATCAAGTTTGGTGGACCTGCAGGAGCACGAGCTTCAAGCTCAAACGAGCTCTGCGATGAGCAACGAATTTATTATAATATCGGTCTCAGATCTGACTGCCTCACGTTCACAAATGAATATTAATTCATATGCGACATTCCAATTCTCGAAAAACGGAGGTTAAATTGGAATTGCGAGAGTAAAAAAATTTCTACCAAGGAAATTTTATTTTCTGTATATGTTCCCTGTTTCTTTCACCTAATAATTCGCTATTGCACTGAAGTCTCAAGGAAAAATACTTCGATTTTGGATACATTTTGAAATTACTCACAGTGATGATATATGTTTTGCCTTAGAACGAACACTTGTCTTGAACTCAACTCAAGTGACAAAATATCTCCTTGTTATCCCTTTAAAATCAAGGTGGATTTCAAAATTCACTTTCATAGACGGCTTTTGGAGGGTGATATTTCTTGACGGATTACCCCTTGAATTGTTTATGACGCTGACTGCTGAGTGACGGTTCCATCCTCATTCTGATGTTGGTGACAACCTGATGCCAGAGCGTCTTCTCAAGGACATAGTTTGTTCTTTCCCTAAATGAATCTTACAGAACTCACACATTCTAAGAAAAGGTGTCAATAATAAATTTAATTATTTCAATGCATTACCTCAGGTTTTGTTCATCTCTTTACATGTTGCCAAAGAACTCTCTTTGCTGTTTGACCTTTGAGGAAATTACTATTGAAAGTTGGATTATTCTTTTATTTATATGTCATGAGTAAAATACACATGTTTGTGAAAAGTATACCTCTCAAATTTTTCAAATTACGTAGTAATGAATATAACCCATTATGTGGAAGTTAGATTTTCATTGCTTTAAGCGAGAGTTACAGTTAGAGCGAAGAGACGTTAAGAACGAAAATATACAGTGCAACTCGGCTGTCGCATAATAAGACAAGCCGTCAGACTTTAATGAAGAGCTTCTCTTGAGCTCTGGAGACGGCGCGAGTGTGGAGGCGTTCTCTGGGTGGTGAGGTAGAGCGGGAAATGAAACCAAAGTGAGTTGCGCATCTGCATTGAGTCCAAAGTGAGTAACTCATATGAATCGAGTCCAAAGTGAGTAACTCATCTGCATTGAGTCCAAAGTGAGTAACTCATGTGAATTGAATCCAAAAAGAGTAACTCATATGAATTGAGTCCGAAGTGAGTAACTCATATGAAATAAATTCACTGTTCACCCCGCGAAAGTATGTTTGAAACAGTTTCCCACAAAAGCAGTGTCACTCGTCCTTAAAATACATAAGAACATTTCAGTTTATATCTTCATTAACTTGCACAGTTATTCAGTGTTTCTACATTGTGTGTGTCAGATTATAGAGATTGTAGAGACAGGTTACTCAAGAACAGAAAAGTGAATTCACACCTCATTATTTCTTCATTCTTCATGCGTAAAAATGTGCGCCACCGAAAAGAGTATAACTGACGGGGATTACTAAACTAATCAACATTTCCACATAACCTTACCACACAAAAATCGCCGCAGCTACACAAAAATGTCCATTTCACCGCAGTGGCTGCTGCGATGCTGATGTCCTGCGTGAAGGCACGGTAAAGGAAACGAGGTAGAGTCATTTCTGGCGGTTAAAATGCACCTCCTCTTGTTCGGCTAGCCAATAGAACGGCTTTATTTCGAACAAACTTTATGACTTCATCATTGCGACATGTCGTTAGGCCAAAGCGGAGCCGGACTTGGGGCTAGCACAGTGTTGCCAGATGCAATATGAGTGCTACTATAGGTTCGTTGCCATGACGTCAGCACTGTCACACGGTCGACGAAAAAAAACTGGCTTAACCCTATCTTGTTTCTTTTACCATGGTCAAGGAGGCAGTTTAGCGCAGTCACACCGCAGCCTCGGCCGCCCTCTGCGATGCTGCGGCGACCTGCAAATGCGCAACTGCGCAGCGCAGACTTTACGGCGCTAATGTGCGTGAATACCGGCGGTGATTTCTACTTGGAAAGTTACGTGCAGGCTGATAAAAATAAGTAATTTATGAACCCACTCATTTTAATGACTCACTTCTGAGTGTACTGAATTAATGACACCAGACTATGGGCTGGGGTCGCTAGGGAAAAAATAAGATCTTTAATATCTAAACCTTTTAAATTTGATTTTTCTATTCAAATCCGTGATGGATGCTAAAAAAAATTTATCAGTTTGCTCAATTAATGATAAATTTTGCTGTGTGCTTTAAATGTCTGGCCAAGAACATTAACGAGACTAGAAGGCAATTAAAAGTGCATTTTAGTTCGATGCATGTTGATACAAATAGTTAAGAACTTACTTAGGATTCGGGTTATACAATAGAAATAAGTAATTTTAAAATGTGGGCCCTAGGAAATAAAATGCAAGTCTGATAATTTGTCCACGCATTCTACGTTTCAATTAAGATCTGCCTCAGCAATCAACCCAGAGATTGATGTCTTCACTGACACTACAACAAAGTAGTTCCTAAATTCATTATTTTAAGACTAGTGAGAACGGCCCGCCAAAAATGACGGGATTCCACACCTTTCCTGAACAAATTTTTCAGATGTGGATGACGAACAAATATATCCATCCTAACAGTCCCCGTGGTAAAAAATACTCTTGTAGTTTTACACTAGTGAAATCGTATCACAGATACGGTCATCATTATTATCCTTATGAGCGTGCAGAGAAATGGAAGGAGCGGACTCCAAACAAATAAACCATGGGTATTGTTAGGTAGTAGCAAGACCCGTGGAAATTCCACTGACAATGTCATTGTTAAGCTAAGTGGACCCGTGAAAAAAATCCGTCAACATTACTTACCTATCCTAACCTATCATGTCCTAACCGAATCTATCCTGATAAAATGTCAAAGATATCAATGCTTGTAAGGCCATCTTTCAATACACTGAGGAATTCGGTGTCCACGATACCGCAAACTCAGACATCCTATGTTTCTTCAGACATCCTATGGCCGTGCACACTAGTATATAAATAAACACACAACGGGTATTATTAGGTTAGATTGTGTAAACCCTTGCCTTTTGCTGTTTTCTCAATGTTATGTAATTATCATGGGTAGGTGTGAAGATTTACCAGTCTCTTAGAACAAAACTGTGCATTTTTATCCTAGTTACCACAGAATTTCCCTATGTCAGGAAGTTCGTGACGATGACCCCCGATGATAACCTACGAAAGATTTGTAAGCTTTGTACATTTAAAAACCGGTGGTCCAGTTGAGCCTAGACGTCCACTATATTTTGTGGTAAAGGTCATTTATGTCAGAAGCAGAACAAAACTTAAATTACAAGCCTTATCTCTTACACTAGAGAGGAATTCATCATGTGACATAAAATAATGCGCATATAATAAAGACAATAAATAAACAATTCTTAAATAAGTAAAAATTCTAATACAAACTGTAACGCAAAAACAACAAACTAGTTGTTTGCCATCACCCCATGATTTTCATTACTCGAGCAATTGCAGTGAATTAAAATGACTCAATAGCTTGTGAAAAATATTAAATTTTTACATCTGTAAGCGTGCAATGCTTGCAAGCAAACTGAAGTTTGATTGCATGAGTGAAAAAAATAAATTATCTCTGAAAAGACAGTGCGACTCAAAAAACACTGCGCAGTATCTTTCTAATTCGATAAAACTGCTCTCGTTTCCATTAAAGTGCTTTTCTGTTGTTGCTTGAAAAACTCGGTTCAACGCACAAAGAATACCAAAAAAATATGAACTCAATGCAAATCCTCACAAAGTCATCGTCGAGTCAATTTTTCAATCTATTTTGATGCCTAATCCAAGGACGATCGGCTGCTCGATTTCACTGTGCTAGCTGCGATGCGCCGTTCTCGAATACAAATCCTTATCCGCGCCGGAAGAGATTTATTGTTTCTTTTCTCGGCTTCATCACGGTGTACATAAAGTTTCATCTGCAGGAGTGTCGGTGAACAAGTCAATGACATTTAAAAGCTCTTGTCAGCTGGCATTGTGAGTAGCATTTGAGTTGGGCTCCTCGCGTCTCATTCTCTAATAAGATGCCAAATAATTTTGGCGAAAACCTACTGCAACATTCAGACAGTTTGTCCGCGGTTTTCAATTCAGTGTTTGGCCTGAGGTGACGACCGTCGCTCCGGAGTGCTTTGATCAGCTTCACATTAATAGTGGAGCTCGTGCTGAATTCTCAGTGTGACGGTTTTACTTCACGCGATGGCAAATTAAGTTCTACAGATCTTTTCTATTTGGGTACATCGCATAGGAAGCTGATAACTGAGACAGAGTTAATTTTACTTCATAAAAGTTCTCTAAATTTTCCTCACATATAATTCTCTGTAATCCTCTCGAATTTAGATTATCTCATGAAGCGGCCTTAAGATATACGATATTAACTCTTCCTGCATCACCTAATTCGAAGATGTAGCAAAAAGAAACAAAACACTACTCATACTCTTTTCTCCGCTTTCTTGGTTTCATTAGTAGCGACAAAAGAGTAAAAAATACCTGGAATAGTCTCACTGGAATAGGTACCAGCACAAATAATGGGCATAAGTCTTACTAATAGGGATTTACGGTCACCACAAAAGAAAACTCAACAAGAATTTCTAAAAGGAAGCACATAGATGGGAGGTTTACCGGAGTGCGACCGAGACACTTACAGGTAAGACACTGATTACTTCAAGCCATGGATCCGTCAACAATCCTCTTTTGAAGCCGTGCCTCATTTTTTATTGAAATCCTTTAAGAAGTTGAGCCATCTATGTATTTTATCGCGAGACAAAGACAGAGGAGCATCAGTGAAAAATTACATGTAGATATGCACTAACGCAACCCAACTAGTGATATTAATTTCCCGTAGCCAGAAGTATAACATGCCATATATGATTTGGTTGCTCGACAGGTTGCTTTGGGAAACGATGATTCAAAATTTTCAATATATTTTGATTTAGAATTAAAACTCTTTCACGGATTCTCTTACAATCATCAGTTAAGAAAATTCACATTTGAATCAAGAGAAGTATCTCATCTGTTTCAGTCACAGGCGTTAAGTAACACTAAGCAAAAATGCACATGTCCTCATTCGGAAGCCTACCAATTTTTTTACTAGTGATGACCTATATCAAGAATCATCCTTCAGTCAATACGACGAGACTATGCGAAAATTCCGCGTGGACAAGGTATGAAAAACACAAGCTCAAAATTAAGCTCTTAACTCACGCGGTCTCGCTCCAAAAAAAAAATTTGAAGAATCTCGAAACTCTCCGAAAACTAAAATGTGTTTTCTTCTAGAAAACTAATTTAACAATATTTTGGACGTTGATGAGGAGTATTTCACGTCTTGTAAAAGAACTACGGAGTCTTGAGCACTAGACGGAATCTTATTTCTTGGAGACTTTGCAGACATCTTCGACACTGAAGAACTACGCGAGAGGAAAGTTGACGTTCTGCGTTCAGTCATGAGTAGAGTCTTGCTATGGATACGCCATTACCTTGATTGAAGCATAAAGTTTGACTTGTGCGTACATATTTGTAAGAAATTTCTAGCCCTACGGTATAAAGTTTAGGAAAAAATTTTCAGCTCGTTAATTTAAAATGATTCTTTGATAAAAAAAACTAAGCTTGGCTTCAATCGTAGCTCAAGAGAAGCTCGTTTCATTATTCAGTAATACAAGAAGTATAGGATAGATAAACATTTTCTCTAATATCAAATATAATGTCAAGGGAAAGTTAGACATTCGTTTTAAATTTTTCCGAGCGGGAGCTCATCGAGAAGAATAAATGAAGTGTCGTTCAAGATGTTTTTAACATTTCCAGAGACAGTGGACAACAAAAAAGTTCACAACTTGTTCAAGGCGAGCAAAAAAGTATGTTACTCGAAAACTCCATCTCGATATCTAATTTTGATATTATCTTGACTGATCGGGGTGTTTTATAATTTACATTTCGCTACGAATAGAAGTTTACATTTAAGAACAAATGGAAAGTGCAAATTATTCAGACCAAAGTTTATTAAAGACACGAGAAAAGTGTACTTTATTCAGTTCTTGTTGTTTGGTGTGAAGTATAGAGCTTTCGTTTGCTATAACGATGTGTATCTCTAAGGAATATGCTCATTTTTCAGCGTTTTGATTGATCGCTACATTTACCAAACCAGTGCGATGTATGTAATCTCTTAAAACTAAGAAAGTAAAAGCCCAAACCTGATTTTATTCAGGTATCATTATTAGTTCACAAATTTGTTCCGAAAAGATATAATTGTAGTTTAGACTACTCTAACACTGCAGCAAAATTTATTGTAAATTTTGGATTATGTTCCATGTGTACATTTTAGATGGTGTGTATGCTGTTAAAACATTCTGATTAAAGATCATTGACTCTTTTCATTTTTGCATCTTATATTTCGAATTTTCTGCGCTTCTAGAATATAAAAAATTTGTTCGAATTTTCATTCGCTACACGTGGAGAACTTAAATTCATAACTACATTTTCTGAAAAAAACGCTTTTTTTGTCGGAGTGCAGATAGGATAAGTTTTTTTACCTCGCTCCTATAAACCAGTTTCAGCCAATTTTTAAGTCAATTCTGAGTATTTTACTTTTCCTTAATTTTAGACGTAGTCTAAGAAATGAAAACCAGTGCATTCATCTAACAAATTTTTGGAGCCCGAGTTTGTTTTTTTGTGGCATGTCGTTTAAACCCAAACATTCACAAATGGGTCTATGTTTCAGCGCAAAGACAAGCTACTTTCAGCGAAGCGATCAACTCTGCTCCACGAATATTGTTGATATCGAGAGGGATCTCGGTACATTGATTCCACCTCGGATACCTTGGCAACTAAAATTGCCGAGCACGCTGGCCGGCGTGTCAATACTAGCAGTCTATTCTCTCGTCCTTTTTATTCGATTATATCTTAAACAATTGATTGTACCACCACTTTGATGACATGTAAGCTTATAATTTTTTCTTGCACCCAAAATTTTTAAAACTTCGGCATTTTGAAGATTTTGCTCATTGTTGTCACAAATCTCTTCTTAGTGACTCACAAAGTGCGTTCCCGCTGATGGCACTCTGATTTACTTTTGCTTTAAGATAAATTTTTCCTTTCGTTGCCAACCTAAGTCTTGTGTTGTTTTATTGGAATCCGTTTCCTATCCATCAGTTTAAATTTTTTGAAGTAGTGTTTAACGGCATTTGAACTTTAAAGTTATTAATTCTATGAGATCGATAAGAGTTTCTGGAGGAGGAATTGGTTAGAGTAAATATGTTACGTGTAAGATTTTCCAGTCAATGTTTAATACTTAATTTAATACTCATTAGATTTTACGAACCAACTGGTGAAATAGGTTTTCACAGGCAATTCAAGTGGAATATTGTCTCTGATGAAATCCTCATCTATGTAATTCTAGGTCGAACCTCAAAGATGGCCTCATCTAAGATTAATACAAAAAACAATGCCGAAAATCCTTGGCAAAGGACTTTGATATGAATGAAAAAATAAAATAAAATGAGTAGACTTATCCAAGCATATGCAAACAAATATTAAAATGGGCCTTGCGAAAAAAAAAGCAGAAAAAGAACAAAAATAAATAGACAAATTTATGTGAGAAAAAACGAAACATAGCGAGGCACTGTTTTCTGTTAAGTGTGTGTGTCCGAGATGGAGAAACATTTTGGCGTTTGAGACCCACGAACAATGGACAGGTACGAAGTATTCCGATGTCAGAATTTCGATAGTACGAACATACTATTTCTTTTGAAAAATAATTGATTAATTTTCTCAGTCCTATGACGGTTTAAATTACGAGCCACTAATCCTATCATAAACGAGTGAAAAATTGCTGAGATTTCAAAAAGCTATTGAAACGCAGCGTACCAAAATATTAAATAATTTAGGGAACATTAAGAAAACAAAGCAAACTCGGATGCAGCGCTACTTCTAAGTTTAAGAACTAAAATTGCAAAATCTAGTCTCCCTATAATTCGATGTTGTTTTAAAAAATATCATGATGTAACCACAATGAATCGAAAGCATAAAAATTACACTATTTCCTTGCATCTGGCGATGCCATCTTATTTATTCAGAGATAGTATGTAGTTTTCTATAAGATGTTAGATAATTTGAGTGAGTTGTTTATCGCGGAAGGCGTTTACACACATCCGGAGAACTGTATATCCCAGCACAAACAACTCGAGATAAGCTTATTCCTTTCTTAAATCTTTTTGTAGCAGGTATTCGCTTCTCTAACTTTCTTGCATTAGTTTAGTTTAGTCGCTTGGGCAAAGTTTACTCCTCGCTTTGCAAATACTGAACTGGTAGAAATGACCGACGAGACATGTTCTCTAACTCTACGAACGTTAGCTGGCAAAGGTCATAGTACAGAGCCAGATAAAGGCAAATTAACTTTTATGAACAAGCTTCGCGCATGTTTTGGATATACAGTGTAAGACAAAGGTCATTACTGCATAGCAAAATTGATTAGGAAAATACGGCCGAATATTTATTCTATTTTATATTCGAACACTTAAACCACCTCCTGTTCTAACACAGTCAACCGGTGTGGTAAGCAAATCCTCCTTAAAGGCATTTAAAAAAGTGGTTAGCTTCATTAAAAATTTGTAGAACTATATTCAAAATATCATAAATTGAAAATCTTTCCGTTTACAAAAACTCTCCTTCTGAAGTCAATGAGAGTTGAATTTGGCTCGTTCATTATTCTAGAGAACAAGCGTTTGGCACTTGAAGCCACTCGCAACAGCTCTGTCTCGAGTCATTTCCAGCAACTCCGACCAAATTATTCAAGATTTTGTATTAAAACGAGAGGGTTTGAATAGTTAAGTGCGCGCTGGTGGAGGTAGTTAAAACAAAACTAAACCTCTGCATTAATTAAAGCAACCACTCGAGAGCGAGGAGCTCTCAGGAGACGTCAATTTTGATTTGGGTACCAGCGGTCGCAAACCGAGACTTGGTCCTGAATAATTACTTACCTAAACCTGGTTCTCAAAAACCATAATCTGGACTGGTTTTCTAGTGTCGCAGACCTAGCCCTTGTTGTTAAATAGGAACGTAGCCTCGGCTCTTTAGGGTCACAAACAGAGAGTTTGTTCTCAAGGACTGCAATCTTAGATTGAGATATCAAAAGTCAGACATTTAGACTTACTCTGAAGGGTTAAAAATATAAACTTGGTTTACAAAAATTAAAACCCTAAACGTGTTCAAAAATCACAAACCTAGACATGATAATCGAAAATCACACACCTAGAAATGGTGTTCAAAAATCACAAACCTATGTTTGTTCAAAAATCATAAACGTAGATTAAGTGTTCAAAAATCACAAAACTAGACATGGTGTTCAAAAAATCACAAATCTAAACTTGGTATTCCAGAGCCATTAACCTTCAACTCGATTTCAAGAGTCACAAACGTAGAATTAGACCTCAAGAGATGCAAACCTACCCTAACTTAACCTACTGATTGTGCCGTGAATTTACTTCTCATTCAACACAGTGCTAAAAAATCCTTCTGATGGAATGAAAGCAATCCATGTCACAACTTGATCCATTGATTCTTATAGACTACACGATTGAAAGTATGCAGCGTGCAATCAAACACATATACAAAGTTACATCTTTCCTCATACCGTACGTCCCTACCCAATTAATGTTTCACTGAAATTTTTCAGTTTTACTGAGACCGGCGACTGTCTCATTTGATTTCTGCAACCAACATTCCGCAAATGTTCAAGAAAATTTTTTGTCTAAAAACAATGGAAGTTTCACTCAAATCACGAATCCTTTTTACGATTGCAACATGCCGAATTGACTCATAGTCAGTCTTGCGAAAGTCTATTTAATGTATTCATACCACTTTGTTTAATATAAATTGCAAACACATTCGTGAATAATTCCCCCCATTCTACCAAATGTATTCGTAAATAATTCCACAACACGGGAACTTTTGCTTTCATGCTCTTTGTTGCGCTGCGTTTGTCTTACGTGTACCACATCCCTAAGTTCATTAATGAATGCAAATGCTGCATCTTATTTGAGCGGATTTGTGTGGGTACTTCATCTCGACTTTTGAAATTGAAATTCTTGTTAACCAATAGAACTGTCCAGTATTCAGACGCTGAGAATCACTAAGCCTCCCGTTTGAAATCTTTGCGTGGCTTATACTTTATTTTAAATATAATTCCGAGTTTAAAGTATTTCCATCATCAAATCATGAGCAGAACGACGAAACTTCTTCTTAAATTCCCAAGCATTTATTTTATTTTCCCCTAATTTATTTAATGAATTATCGAAGGTCGTTGCATGGGGTTATTCCAATTAAGCTATTCTTTTCACAACTGCGATTGGTCGAAAACGTAATTACCATGTTAAATATTTGTGAGAGTGAAATATTCAATATCCCAACAGCATAATGAGTTTCATCTCCAAGCTATGCAACTCCTTGTTTACGAAGAAGTTCTTTCGTTTCCGAACAATGTTATCTTTCTCTGCTTCCTCGCTTGTTTTATCAATTGTTGATGAGACGTTCAAATGAAAGGGGACAAATTTGTTTCATATTTTTATCGCGAAAAACCACTGGTTCATGTTAATTTCAACAAACACATTTTATGGCATTCTCATGCTTTATAGTTTCAAATATTTACATATAATTCCTCATAGATCTCTTAAAATTTATTGTCTTCTCCAGTATACATGTCATTGTATTAAAAGTCACAAATAGAGGTTAGCAATTACACCTTTTTTTAGGAATTTTTAACTGGGAAAGCTAAGTTGCATTTTAGGACGAGAAAAGAGTTACACTTGAAGTCTTCAAAAATAATGTAATGAAGAGGCACAGTTATTTTTTTCCACACCAACTATTATCATATTGACAAGGAAGGTTCTGTGTTGATTCGTTTTTCATTTCTTTTTAAGGCAAGATTGTTCGTTCAATTTCGATCAACTTAATTTGCTAAGCCGTGTAGAAAATTTTCGACCAGAAATTAAACTGTATTTCGACGGAGATTATTCTCAACGCTAAATTTACTATAAATTAGTATACCTCACAGCTGTTTAGTTAACAGCCATTTGGTATTCACGAAAATATAATGTTACAAAACTGTTAAACTTAGCGTAAATCATTGTTGAAACACCCTCTGTGATTAACGCAATTCAGAGCTCATCTCTTATGATTTAACAGAGTTCCCAATTATTGCAAGAAATAGGAATTTCAACGCACAGTACGCCATATACGCACGAAGAAGCAGCTCCCGTACCTCATTCTCAAGTACCTTGGAATTTATTTTCATGTTTGTTTGCAGGAGAATTTCACTTGATCCTGACTTTTAATTTCAAGACAAGAAAAATACACCTTCACCGCTAACGCAGTCAACAGCCGGCCTAGACCAACACACAGCTGTAACTCGCATTCTCGCCATGAAGGGAAAAAATAATAAGTAGGTACGGATCAAAAGTTCTACAAAACTTGTATGAATCTATTTAAAGTCGGTTGCATTCAAATGCAGTGCCAAAACAGGAAATGGAACAAGTATTTTTCATTTATTTTTTTATCATACTGCGTTCTGAATGAAAATGTAAGCAAAAATACTCACTAGAAGCTACTTCATGTCACTCAATAGCATCATTTTTGCTTGCGTCACATCGACCAACAAAGGCTGCATGAAGACCTCGGCCAATTAACTTCAATTCGAATCAGTTATTTTAAAAAGGAGAACCAAATTCGTTCATAAGTTCTAACGTCGAAAGCTCATCGGCACGTCAGGTGCTGTCTGTTGAAAAGAATGAAGAGACGACCATTCATGCCTCTGCCCTTGCAAAATAACTCTATAATCTAGGAGGAAAAGTCCTGTAATAATGCAAACAGTCCTCCATCATGCAGAATTGATGGACGCGGAAAAGCCGTCATAACTGCGGACTGACACCAGCAGCGCCATCCCAACTTCTGTGCCAAGTACGGAAGTTACGCTGAGCTAACAGCGCCTATAAATGTTCTGTGTCGAACGATTTATTGTGAGTAGGAGAGCTTCGGATATATGAAGTAAAACGGAACCGTCTATAGACTGTAGAAAACAGTTTAGTACTGCAGAAATGAAAGAGAGATATTAATATTTCTCGAGAGCAAGCACGTTGACTGTGTTTTTGAGGGTTTGGTGTGGATAGTTGAGCGAAAGCTGACTGTGGAATGAATGCTGTAGTTCAGGTCAGGGCTTCAAGGCACGTATGCAAAGACTCGTGAGTTTAAGAACTAACGAGTAATATTTTTATTGCTGATTCTCTGAAAGTCACCTATTTGGTTGCCGGAAAGCAGTACCAAATCATTTAACTGAAAATTCACGGCCAGTTGACTTCCAGACCAAAATGAAATACAACTTACAATGAATCCGTTGTTACGTATGCGGTTCATAGAAATGAAAGTACATCGAAGCCAATAGTGATTGCAGAATGCCGAAAAATGCCAGACCGCCTTTTTTCTTGAAAGGATTTTTAAGATTTGTGATATTTCATCTGATGATTCAAAATTGAGAATTTTACAGAGAAAAATGCTCATCGGACAATCCTTTCAAAAAAATGTTACGACTAATTGCAATAACTTCAATTATAGTTGAGAATTAAAGGCCGTATATAAAATTTTGCGAACTAAATTATTATTGACAAACACATGGAAAAAATCACACATCAGGATAATAGCATTGTAACCTTGTCCTTTCATGCAAGAAAATGAGTGATGTGCAGTCAACCTACAAATAGATCGCTCGCCTCATCATACTCGTATTGTTGCCGACAACTTCGACGAGGATCGTTTCAAAACGAATTTTTTCTTCACAAAAGTATTTATCTCATTATAACTAATTTCTCCCGCTGCGTGCATAAAATTCTGCAGTCGAGAGTGGAAAATCGTGCGTCATAACACTGTATATAATAAGGCTGACTTTTCATGGTATTATTTTTGGTTAGCGTCGCAAATAATTCCAAGATACAAGGAACTCTCTATTAGAAGTTTAACAGTTATTTAGAATTTATGAAGCAATAAGTTTCCGAATGCAGTAGCAGAGTGTTTGATTCTCGTAAAATAGCTGGTTTATCACATAAGTTTTCAAATTCCATTCCAGTAAAATATTTCTGAACTCAAAGTACCTCAAAAAATCAGGTCAAGAGTTCAGATCCCTTGAAGACTAAGGTTAAATTAAACCTGAGGGAGAGCCTCTGGTTTTTACAACCTGAAGAATAAGCGCCCCAAAGTTTTTTTTGTAATCATGCAAACAAAAGCAGAAAAATATTAATCAGTTATTAATTTCTTACACATGAAATTTTACAGAACACGGAGTCAAATGTAATAGTAGTAATTTTCTATAAAAGGAATTATTAAAAAGCAAGAAATTTGACAATACTTGGTGGAATATTTTTCTGGTTAAACCAATCAATTGCAGTTAAATTATCGCCATTCACTAAAGAGAGAAGCAATTATTGATTCTTAATGAGAAGGTAATAGTCTCTGCATCAAAACCGAAGTATTTAAGAACACTCTGTTGAGGAATTTTCATATTACACATACAAATATAATCCCATTGTTTACAAACGGAGAAAAGTCATCCCCTTTCATATAAACTAAAGAATAGCTACACGAGAATCATTTGGGTTGCTGATTCCCCTGGTGATCTAAAATTGGGATAAAAAATACTTATGGCATAACATTTTTGTTGGCAAATTTTTTTCACGAAGTTTAATAGATACACGTTGAATGTTATAATTTTAGAAGTTGCAAATTTAAAACACTGTTTCTTTATAACTATTTTTGATGGTATTACCTGAATCTATTCTATTTTCACATTATATGTTTTAAATGAATCCTTAACAATAAATTTCAAATTAGCGCAGGGAAATGAGAATTTCGCAGCGAAAAATTGGTGAAATGAATCCCTTCCTGGAATTTCTTACAATATAAGTAAGCACACACAGAACACACGAAGAAATACTGGTAAGATTAATCGCTCTTACCTGCAAATAATTCACGGCGATGCACATCTCCACACCAAAGGGCCAGTACTGCAGGATCACTGTGGTGGCGAACGTGAAGGGAATGCAGAAAATCGCCATAAGTAGATCTCCAACAGCGAGATTCAAGATGAAATAATTGGTCACTGTTCTCATCTTTGCTGTGCCTCCCACCACAAAAACAACGAGCGTGTTACCAACGATGGCGGCCAATAAGATGGCCACGTAAAAGCAGAACACGGCCACATTGAAGCCCGTGTTGGACGGCGCTTGACACGCGCCGTGCTTCCACGCTGTTTCGACGTGGGGCTCAAACGAAATAGGGCACTCGTAACACATGTAGTTCAGCAGGTCCTTTTCAGCGGCCGTTTTATCGTGTGCACTACACAAATATTCCTCAGGATTGGTTGTCGTAAAAGCTGGTAGAGCGGGATCGTAGAACGAAGCATTTTCATGCTCGCTTGTGGAATGAGATTGGTTTGCTCTGTGCTCTCTGCACGAAGCCATAGCCGACAACACCAGCCGGCTGGCATTGCAGCCCAGCTTCTCCCAGCGGTCGAAGCGGAGGTCCGCCATGTTGGTGGCTACTTAGGGCATGTGGTGTAACGCACTTGAATCCAGGACAATGTCACATCAGATGGTTTGATGCGCTATTGAGTATTCAGGTGAAAGGGCTTATTGTTTCGCACATGTTTCGCTCGTCAATGTGCTTCGACGATCAAACACCACACAGCTCAAACCACTTAAAATTTGATTTTTATCTCTGAATTTTATCTTATATGAAGGTTTATCAAGCAAGAATGACTTTTATGTTATTTTAAAAGTAAAATTTCTCTTTTCATAATTAAGACGTGGAAATACACAGAGTAAATTATACTAGTTTTAGTATGGAACTGTGATCTTGAAATTCAATTCAGAAACTCTCTGTCTGCACCTGAAATAAGGAAAAATAAGTTACCATTTTAATTATCTCGACAATGAGATATGTGTTAAGATCATAATGAGCCAAATTTCCCCAACTCTTGAGTGTTTTTGAGCACACAGAATTTTGACCGAAGTGCCGGTTAGAAACAGGCCAAGGATAAAGTCTATTTTTGGAAAACCCCTCCTGTTTTCCAAGCTCATTTCTCGAGATGTTGTGCACAGAAATTTCAAACTGACTTTGATATAAAGCTTAAGAAATTCTTTGAGTTCATGTGTTATAAAAAAGTTTGTTATTTGTCAGAGAGAAGAAACAAGGCTTCTATTACCTAGCCGTATCCAGTCAATTTTTAGAAGATAGCTCATTTTATCCTAGCCAAAATTTCAAATCAATTACATCTAGAAAATTCAAATTAATCTTAAATGAAGCTCAGGAAGGTTTAATGCCTCTATGTATGACACAGGTTTTTCGTTTGCCCAAGAAGGAAGGATAACTTCAACTGTAAACATTTTTCACCGATTCTTTTCCGTTTTCAGAAGGCGTCTACGAGTGAACGGGAGAAAAAAGTGACAACAGGGCTGAACTTTAAATTATTAAGCTTTGCCTGAATCTTCCTCACAGTCACCCTCGTATTCGAATTTTAGTCATTTCATATAACCTGGAGAGCACCTGAAATATTTTCGTATATCCTACAATTTGCAGCAGACTGTAAACTAATGGATTTCTTCCGCTCAATGTCAATAAAAACTATTACTGTCGAATAAGCAAGTACGTGAAACTTTCGTTCCAGCCCTCGGCTATTCCGCATGTGTTCTCTTGAAACTTTGCTTTTTTTTGCAGCTTTCGGAATCATTAGCTTAACGGCAGCTATAACTTTCAAACTACGTCGTTGTGAGAACTGGTCAACGGAAAGCGCTTGTTCTCGTCTTGTTATTCCAGCCATTTGTGTTTTATTGATATAAATCTCCATGATTGTAATCAAGCGCTACGATTTTTACTTTAAGTTTTGGATTTTCAAACAAAACCTTTCGAACATTTTCAAGATAATTTTGACGTTAACACGTTATCTACATATCAAGACATATGTGAGATCTTTTCCAGATACGCCCCCCCACTTGTGCAACACATAAGTTCATTTACTTGTAGTTTTCGAAATAATGCACCAATCGACATCAAATTGCTCTCAAACGAAAAAAATGTCTTAATCTTCCGTTTGATAGTAATTTGAAGTCGATAGGTGTATTATTTAAAAAATTACTAGTGGGTGAACTTATGTGTGGAATTAGTGGCTTGGCTTATCTGGAAAAGATCACATATGTGTACCACCATGTAAATTGCTCATTCACTTATCGTCATGAATGAATAACAGTTCATTTGTTTTGTTAGTAGATTTTAACGTACGAGGGACAATTTTACAGCACAGATATAGTTTTCCCACTTCATAAAAAGGGTGACAATGTTCTCAAGCGGCAAAGTTGGCTTTTCAATTCTGTCACTAACAACCTATCCTAACCAACTGTAGCGACCGCGTGTTAACATTACTTGCTCACGAACAAATCCTGTGTTACTACCTTTTAGCACTTAGTAATTTCCTTAAAAATTTAATTTCATATGCTCTTAACATAGTTGACTACCCAAAATAAATAGGTAAATGGATTATTTTTCTTCCATTTCGACAATTATTGCCGATGTGTAAAACTTAATAAATTAAGCTACAAAGTGGTGACAAACAAAAAAACAGTACCCCAATTGCTACGACTTTTGTGAAACGTTCACTACAGCATTTAATGTTAGGTACCTTCTGCTGGTGAAACACTGAAGAAATGGGCACAAAACCAATTGTAGGTACAACGCATGCAGCCTCGTTTTCCATGTTGATGTGTCTCAAGACTGCACGTGGTGGAGACTTGCACAAAACAAGCAACTAACAAGAACCAAGTAGCACATTTGAGATTTTTACAAATGACACTCTCGAGATCACCAATCACAGATCCCTCAGGCGGAGGAAACTATTGTAGGTAACTACATAATTAGCTCTTCCAAGGGGGAAATGTGAGGTCCCGAGATGGGGAATCAGTAGGCCTCTGCTTCTTGAAACAGAATAGTTTTTCTTTTGTGACGGACTTTTTTCGGCTCCCTACTTTGACTGACCGATAAAACGTATGGAAAAATAGAGGTCACTCTGTGAGAAATTTTTTATTTGCTTCATAGAAAATAAGTTACGGCAAAGAAAACAGAATATAGTGGGGTGAACAGCAAATTCTACTCCTACTACAAGTTTCAACCAATAGACATGTAACAAGTTTCATTTATAAGACAAACACTTGGGCTACACCGCTGAGGTAAGGATATTCGAAACTCGTTTTGGTTACAGAGATATTTTGAAATAAAAACAAATTTTGAAAAATTGCCATAAAATCGATTTGCTCTACTCTGAGGGCCTGCTCTTTTTTACCTTTTTCGAAAATCTCAAAATGCCATCTCAGGGCTGTAGCTCTATTGTTCTTCTTTCATACATTATTTCCTGGCGTCAAGAATTGCGAAGTTTTATGTCATGTACATGTAAACTGTCAAAAGTGTTCTAAACCCACAATGAAAATGCTTCGTCCATGAAATTGCGTTGTCTCTTATAATTATCATTACATAAATTATCAAATGTAGATTAACCAGGGAGCACGTTATAATTATCATTACATGTATTATCAAATGTAGATTAAGCAAGATTAGGAGAACATTGCCCTCAATCATTAATTTTCGACTAGTGACGTATCTCAGTACTCGCGTGTGTGTATCATCTAAGTGAATTAACTTTAAGATATTTTAAAAACCAATGATATTACTTTTGTACTATCTCTATTGGAAATAAAATGTTTTTCTTTCTTTTTTTTCAAAAAAATATTATCTTGACTCTCTACACTAGGAGGAGCAGGATTTGGCGTGAGGGAAGTTTTAGGTTTCAACGGAAGCAAAAAAAATAAAGTGACATTTTCACAAACAAACGTTTGTTTGGTTGTAAATAATTTGTTGTTTATAATTTGTTTATGTGGCTAAAAAAGTTTTAAAAGCTTGATTTTTCATAGAGTATAAATGTTTTGCTCAAAAAAAATTTTTTTTTTACAAAAAGCGTCTTCCCCTCGCCACCATTCTGACCTCCATAGTGAGCGTTCTATTGCATGTACGCCTGTAAAATTTATAATGGATATTTACTACCTGTATATCTTTAATTTTAAGCAAAAATAGCTTGAACTGACTCTTCTTATCTTATTTCAGCAATTGCCAATTGTAGGCAATGTTTAAGCGAGAGGCTAGAACCTGCATTCTCTTCAGTTAACTCTGTACTGTTCGCGTGGATTTCAAATTCCACTTCTATGATGAATCTTATATGTTCAATAAATGGTCCAATTTGTCCTTTAAACTGCATTTTGAAATTCTATGGCGGATGGCAGTTCTTTCTTCTTCCAATGTCGGTGACAACCTGATACCAGCGCCAGTTCAACATCTGTGGAGGCAAAAACGCCGGCAAAAATCTGAGACAGTCTATGATTAGTCACTCTCGTGCATCGTCGTCGTCTGCGGCTGATATAGTTCAGTTACGCTTTCTAGGTTCGAGGGTGTGCAATAATTCCTTTTCACAGTTGCTGTTGATTACACACGCCACTTAATACTTCATAGACTCTGTGCGAGCGAAGTGAAGTTTCAAAGCTCAAAGGCACTTGACTGCCAAAACAATCTTAATTAGGGAATTAGAAATTGCTGCTCAGCCATTATTGGAACGACACACTGTTCTTTGTATAAAATTGTATGCCCTTCGCAGTCTTATAATAATGGTGTTTTACAATGATAAATCACACGGCGAGAAATTGCTTCGCTGCCATTTTTGCAACAAAACATACTAACGTACTGTGATCTGTGTGTAAAATTGCGCAGTTTTTGCTGTGCAACAACGATATTTTTAGAACATTGCAATTACGAGGCTTGAATAACCTTGTCAGAAAAAAATTCTCTTAAATCTATTTTTGGAGCCGGATTTTATTCTTACTGCGAAATGAGGCTCATCGGCTCCTTATTGTGCATTAAAAGTTAAATCAAAAGCTTTGCAGTTCAAACAAACAAACAACCTGTATCAAGGCTACATCATCGGGACGAGTGGTATTTTTCGGAAGTCAATTTCACGGTTCACCAGAGAAACTCGAATAATTTCTCCACTTAGAGAGCTCTTCAATTGACGTAATCCTCTTAACCGAGCGAACTAAAAATGAAGTTCTTTGATAAAGCGTTGTTTGAAAATAATAAGTTTAAAATTGTCTTGGAACGCAAAATGACATTTGAACGTAAGAGAAATAAGTTGTGCGTTCTTAGCACGCATGAAATTCCATCATTGTATCAAATAGTTTAATTCATGCTTCTTCTGCATCACATTCGTGATTTCTAAAAAAATAATATCTATGAACGCAATTTTGTGTATCGCTTGATAATTATGTGCTGAGATCATTCAGGAGAAGATTTCTCATTTTCTGTGGGCACGATAATTTTTAGTGTACACCAATAATAATCATCTAAGTACTGCATTGATATCCTTTCCTTTCTCAGACCTCCAGGCAGCTCAGAATAAAGTCAGTCTCTACTCATGGTCTTCCCAAAGCGGCAAGTGTCTTAAAAGAGCACATGGACGGAGTATTCATATTTAAACACGATAAAAATCGTTCCCGTTTAGTTGCTTCTCACGAACTGACGCAGTTTTGCAGGAGGGATTTTGAATAACAGTAATACATATAACCTTGGTTTACCGCACATGACTGTGAACTTATCATCTTACTGTAACAAGAACTGTTACAAGAACTTTTAAACACTGCCATTGAAAGATAATAAAATGCAAAATTCTAAGAATCTGTCTTATCTAGTTGATCTACAAAATAAGATAAGTTAGGCAAGTAATTGAATAGAGTTTATGATAAATCTATATTTTTAGCAGAGTTACTTTGAATTGTAAGCAAATTAATAATTTGTCATAGTTTTTCCTCCATTACACGCTGCAAAAAGCATTAAATCTAAATTTTATCCGTTTTGACTGACGACTTATTAATTTTCATTTCAGAGTACATTAGCATGTTTCTTTTATAGTTTGAATCTTGAAGAGTAAACAAATTTTTCCAATACATGTTCAAGATATTTCTAACTCCTAATTTATTCAGTGGTTGCTGGAATGAATTTTCATATTAATAATATTATTATTGATGCCCCAGAACTCACTGCACATAAGCTCACCGGCACAAAAAAATCGCACCTGAGCTGATCGCATAAATTTCTGAGGAGTTTTACATTTTGCGGAAGCATAAAGACGTCCATAGAGTTTCGATCGCGTCCCAGTTCTTTGAAGAAGACGCAGAAAGAATTTGGGGTGATATCGGACTGTAAAATTATTCAAGATTTCTGAACGTTTTGATGATTAACGAGAAAAACGCAAGCATATACCTAAAAGCACAACCAATTTTTAGTTTAAGTGAGGAAGCTAAACTGGAAAAGTACACTTCTTTAGAGTCTGGCAACTTGGTCTAAAATCTTCAAAATAAAGCAAAAATAAATAGTTCTGGAGACGACAAAATTAGAGTAAATGAGTAAAGAATTTTACATCTGGATAAACTGTAGATAACGACGAGGAGAAATATTTCAGGATAGAAATGAAGGAATACTTTGAACTTGAAAACAGCGGGGTAGGGAAACAGAACTGCACGTAAACTGGACAACTACTACTGGGACTACTGAATGGGCATTCACTCTTATCTTTTTCTTCTATTTTAAAAAACCATCGTGCTGAGCTTTTGTACCAACTGTTATTAATATATGTTTTTTGCTTCTTTCTTTTTCTTTTACTCATTCGAAAATATTACTCAGATAGTACCATAAATTTTAATGGAGTCGTAACACTTTTTTCTGACTGTTAGTCCTTATGCATTGCGTTGCGACACAAAATGTTTAAACACGTTTTGTGGAAGAAAATCGGCGGTAGGAAATGTCGAATCCTGCAGTCATGGCAAACTTCAAATTGCCAGCTTACTTTCGTGGTAAAGTGCAACTATGGTAATGGTTGAACAATGTACTAAATAGACGAATAGAATTTTATTTTTTCATTAGTATAGAGCGTCATAAATGTTCCTTGATATCGTTTCCTCTGTTCAAACTGTTTTAATATGATACGTTATTGAAAAAAATGACGCAACAGTCTTTCCACTCCATAAATAAGCAGAACAATAACATAAGACCTGTAGGACAAGTTAGTGCAGAACTGAAAGGTTGTACTTGAGTGAAATTCAAGCAATTCTTAATCAATCATAAAAAGTTAAAACTTGCTGTAAAATAAATATGATATAAACAGGCAAGAATCTCAGCCTAGAATCAAGACCGTTGTTAAAAAGAAAATAAATGATGATTTAGCAGCGCAAAAACAGACAGCAGCGACGACTGCTGAGCAGTCCTTGAAACTCAATTTGCGTCGAAACTGACTTCTGACGAGGGGAGGCAGCGAGATGCGCTTAATTAACATAACGCACGTGACTTTCTTTAGCGCTAACTAGACGCACGCGATGTTCGGGTGTACGAGGAGCAAGCGATCATCCCTTGAGAGTGAGAAGTGCCGGACTCTTGTATGGGAATTGACTGGAGAATGCAATCGCCAGAGTTCCTGAAATGTCTAGTGAACGAAAACGTTAGAGTACCTGGAATGAAGAGAAAATGAAAACTTTAAAGCACTTGCAATTACTATTGAATGAAAACGTTAGAGTACCTGAAATGGAGAGAAAATGAGAACTGTAGAACACTTGAAATAACAAGTGGAAGTAAACGTTAGAGGGCCTGTAATGAAGAAAGAATGAGATAGGAATACTCGCAATTGAAGTGGCAAAAAAGTGACAACATTAGCTTGTAAGAAATTACTAACAAATATTACAACAAAATGGGTGAAATGACTAAATACTTAATAGTGTTAATATGAATACATAGCGTAATTCCAGATGAGTGAGTGATAAACCCACCAATAAACAGAGAATGTAAACGGACTGAAGACTGATGGTATTGAGGAATGTGACCAATACCGAAGTCTCGGCCATGACTGGAGAACGTGACTTGAGCGCGGTCAGCAGGGGAAAAGAATGAATGCCAGTTATGGATTGCGGCTTGTGCTTGTGTGGGGCCGAAAAAGGGTAGAGTGAGGAGTGTTTGTGGAGATATAGGGAAGAGAGAGAACGGATCGGAAGATCCATTCAAGGAATGACGGTCGATCAAGTGATGAGAATCGGTCGAATAATAATTGATGCGATAAAAATATAGAAAAATAAATGGAAAAACATTGCAAGAAAAAAGTTATGGCGACTAAAAAAAGGGGGGAAACGTGTATGTGAAAATTTCAGAGTCAGTTTTCTAAGAAATATGTGAGATTTATAACAAAAACCATTGAACGGAGAAACATGAACCTCCTTCAATGAATAATGAATATCATGTTGGTTAAATGGGGAGAACGAAACTTGAGGAAGATTTATCAGAAGAAAACAAAATACGGAAGCAAAGGTGAATTGATGGTCTATGTCATTTTCGTATTGAAATTAAAATTCATTTGTCATTTTCGGCCGTCATTACTTTTTACGTTCAAATTATGAACTGATAAATTTGAATGTATACTCAGAATTTAAGAGCAGTGATCCTACTCATTTTGGAAGTCATTCTATTTGGGTAACGGTGGAAATATTTTTCGCTCTAAGAAATAAATTCTCCCTCCCGTGAGAAATAATATTTTGCGTAAAATGTTTCATTACAAAACAGTAACTCTCTTGTGTGCGAATACTGCATTCAAAATAGATTGTAAATAATTATAGGTCATTCAATCAGAACTTCCATGTTGAAAATTAAAAATTTTAATTTTTAAATTTTCGAGGTAAAAAAATTACTAGGTCGAAATAAGAATTTAGATGGATTTAAGTCCACATGAGGACATGGCGATTTTTTAAGGTAATTTTTGAAGCTAATCCTTTGGTCTCAATATTCTCGATGGTTTTATCGATGATGGCAATGCCAAACGATTTTTTTTTCAAGTAGGAACTTGAAACGAGCAGTCCACTGCAAGATCGTAAACTTTAGCACTCGCACAAGCATCACATCAACACTACGAGCATCAAATCTCAGGTACAGCAATAACTCCGTCATCAAATCTCATGTACAGCAATAACTCCGTCATCAAATCTCAGGTACAGCAATAACTCCGCCATCAAATCTCAGGTACAGCAATAACTCCGTCATCAAATCTCAGGTACAGCAATAACTCCGTCATCTGAAAAACGGTCAAGACTTGCAAGTGCAGTTCTGTAGCATAACTTAGCATGTAATTAAATCGACTGTCGAGAAAAAGAGCTAAGCAAAGCGTGCTTAGTATTTCGATTCTAGATTGAAGTGAGAGAAAATTCAACGTTGACTCCTGTTCCAAATTTCGGCTCGCTTTGGGAAGAAAAATATTGCTGCATGCTATTTTTGTTGGGCTTTGGTTGCAGTTTCACTTTCACGAATATGCACTTCTCGAGAGGAAAAAAGTGGAAGATCTCACGAATAACTTTCAATCACTCATATCTCGAGCTATCCCGCATATTCTTCGCTATCTCATTTGAATTTCCTTCTGTCTCATACTAATTGTCTGTATAACAAGTTTTCACTATTTGCTTTCCCTCACTTACGGAAGGGGGTTTCCCCATGACTCAAACTTCGAGTAAGTCTTTCTTATTCTCGCTGTTTCTTAAGTTGATCGATCTTTACTGCTGAACTTTCTATTTGACAGGCAATTTGCTTGTATCGCTTGTTCCTCACCGGGAACTATTTTCCAGCACTCTGGACATTTTCCCGCTTCCAAAGTGTCTCATATCTGAGAAAAAGCGAATTTTCGTCTCTTCCGCTCTAAGTCCTCGAGTTCCCAGCCACATGATTGGCCTCGATGCTAGCACAATCTAAGTCTTGCAAGAATTTTTTCCACTCCTCTTGAGCGATCTGACCCTAATCCCGTTTCTCAAAGGCTCATTTTCCATACTACTTCGAAATGAGTACTCAGCTTGATTGATTCACATAAACTATGCTGTTATAGACGATGCACAGAATGCAAAGCCTCTAATCAATTAACATGTCTACCAGAAATTCCTGTTAATTTGCCTAATCTGGGCCTATGAGCAGCTTTCCATGTTTCGACTATTTATTATTTATTTCGTTTCATTTTTTCGTTAAACGCAATACTTTTAGTTCAACTATTGATAACTTGGATAACTTTCTCCAAGAAATCATCAACTTCATTCTAGCAAATTCAAATAAGATTGTAACTTAATGAAAGAAGGTTGAGACTGAGACGGAAGTTTCGGAAGTATCCAGATAAAAAACGTGGTCGGCAACACAGCTCAGTAAGGCTCGTGCAGCGCAGTTCAGAGCAGTGAGAGGGCAGGTCGCCGCAGCATCTTTTACTATGAGTCTCTGTTAACTCAATCATGGTATTTGTGTACACCCATGACTAATCTATGACTATGACTAAGTACGGTGTAGTAAGTTCCACAAAAACAGTTTCAGGATCAGAAACGCAGTTCATAGCACAAATTTTACCATCCAACAAGGCCTTTCATGCGCATGATGGAAAGCTGAAATAGCAACATCAAGTTACCGTGCTACCATCAGCCTCATGATGAAAAATAAGGGCATCGAAAGGCTACTTATATTACTGAGCTAATGGGAGCGTTGATATTTCAATTCAGTGCATTCTACATCCAATTATGTTTTATGTGAAAATTTTTATTATTACTTCTCAGATGCGCTTAGACTGGGTGCTCATATTTTCTTTAGTTCTGTGCACATACACACACACACACTCATGCCCTCCCTGAAACAGTAGAAAACAAGCACGAACGCGGTCACTCAGGGGACATCAATACTCTTGTGTGACCCCGGTGCAGCAGAAGTTCTGTATTGTATTGATTTATAGATAACACAGAGCTGCAGTCAATATTATCCTTCCGTGTTATCAACGCTACAGGATCGATATCACAGCCAACGAAGATCAGTCGGATATTCCCACGAGACTGAAGGAAATGCGTCAGAAAATGTGAAAAATTGCCTTAACGTGCCGATAGAAGGAAGGAACGGAGATATTTTTAGTTGGGGAAAGTTACAGTTTGTTTGCGCCGCTCCTGCACTGGGCCAAACTGATAGCATTTTTATGTATTCTTATTATGTTGTGCTTCACTTGTTGCGTTTTTTGTCTACCTTCGTAATTTCTGACAAAGTTCTTGCGTTTGCTTTACATTAAGGCGTTCTTTTAGGGGTGAATCTCAGATGAAGTTTCTTGAATTGCGTGCTAGAATTTTAAAATTGCGTGAATAATAATACCGGATGTCCAAAAATGTGTAATCATGTTTTGGCTAACGATGAAATTTTCTGTTTCGGCTTCAGGTGAAACTTAATTTTTTATGCTTTTCAATTATCTCGAATATAACGCTTTGCTTTTCATAAAACTCATACAACTTGTATCTATGCCAGTGAACACAAGCATCAAAACAAAATACGGGAGTATCGTGTAGAAAAAAATGAGTCCAATTTCTTTGGGAAAATCTGTACACAGTTCTTGGGTTGTATTCTCCGGCCGTCGGCTGATAGGTTTATTCGTCTAGGCTCCTCCCGTAAACAAATTTGGTAGATACATCAGAAACTGGATGCCAACGTACTTCATAATAACAAAGAATTTCTCTTTTATTGACGTGTAACTCGTTTACATTGATCAAATTCATTCCGAGTACGCATGTCGCTAGTGTTCTGAATAATTTTAGCGCTACTGCTGTCACCACTCAATAAATGCGTGCGCGCACTTAACCATCATTTCTTTCGAGCAATTTTTTTCCTCTTCACCAGTAGTCTTTCGACCATCATTTTAGACAATAAGTTATCTTTTGTTACGACAGAGGTTAGTTTTGTCACTTTCCAAGGAGGTTATTCAACCTCGCTGACGAGGAGAGGGCTGGTAAAGAAATGACCACCGCTTACACTGAGCAAACCTATTATAACAACATTGTTTTTTTCTTTATCCGGTATGATATGGTCTCTGGAAAATTGATCAAATTATATCAACATACTACAAAGGTCCGATTAACTCTTTGGGTGAGCTGTGTATGGAAATGATCCCATCACATGATGTTTTTTTTATTGAATTGTTTGATAGTTTTACATTATTTGAACTGAAACAACATTGTTTGAACTCGGCCGCTAATAAATGAAGCGTTAACCGATGAAATAGTTTTTATGTGATAATCTCGGACGGACAGGAAGAGTTTTAAATATATCATATTACTAATGCCAATGAGCTAAAATCATCTAGGATATGGGATTTTGAGGATCGATAATGACCACTCATACATACTGTATCACAATGACCACTCATGCTTACTGCATTACAATGACCACTCATACTTACTGCATTACAATGACCACTCATACTTACTGCATTACAATGACCACTCATACATACTGTATCACAATGATCACTCATGCTTACTGCATTACAATGACCACTCATACTTACTGCATTACAATGACCACTCATACATACTGTATCACAATGATCACTCATGCTTACTGCATTACAATGACCACTCATACTTACTGCATTACAATGACCACTCAAGCTTACTGCATTACAATGATCACTCATGGTCACTACATTACAATGGTCACTCATACTAATTGTATTACAATGATCACTCATGCTTACTGCATTACAATGACCACTCATACTTACTGCATTACAATGACCACTCATGCTTACTGCATAACAATGACCACTCATGCTAACTGCATTACTATGACCACTCATGCTTACTGCATTACAATGACCACTCATACTTACTGCATTACAATGACCACTCATACTTACTGCATTACAATGACCACTCATGCTCACTGTATTACAATGACCACTCATGCTTATTGCATAACAATGACCACTCATACTTACTGCATTACAATGATCACTCATGCTTATTGCATTACAATGACCACTCATACTTACTGCATTACAATGACCACTCATACTTACTGCATTACAATGACCACTCATGCTAACTGTATTACAATGATCACTCATGCTTATTGCATAACAATGACCACTCATACTTACTGCATTACAATGATCACTCATGCTTATTGCATTACAATGACCACTCATACTTACTGCATTACAATGACCACTCATACTTACTGCATTACAATGACCACTCATGCTCACTGTATTACAATGATCACTCATGCTTATTGCATAACAATGACCACTCATACTTACTGCATTACAATGATCACTCATACTTACTGCATTACAATGACCACTCATACTTACTGCATTACAATGACCACTCATACTTACTGCATTACAATGACCACTCATGCTCACTGTATTACAATGACCACTCATACTTACTGCATTACAATGACCACTCATACTTACTGCATTACAATGACCACTCATACTTACTGCATTACAATGACCACTCATACTTACTGCATTACAATGATCACTCATGCTTATTGCATAACAATGACCACTCATGCTTACTGCATTACAATGACCACTCATGCTTACTGCATTACAATGGCCACTCATACGTATTGCATAATTCAGTACTGAATTTCATGTCACGAGCTGCCCGGATTCACCGTAGCAAACCTTCTGCGTTGCATCCAAGCAGGCGTGAATATTATGGCGCATATAAATCCTGCTGGCGCTCCTTTGACATACCGCGCGAACAAACACTCGAGCCGTTAACAGCCTCGCCTGAATCAACTCATCTGGCACAGACATGGGATCAGGCTGGCCTCACTGAGATGATGAATTTCTCCAGGTATTTATAGGCCGCTGTCGGGAAAGCTGGGTAAATTCTTTGCTCTCGATTGAGTCCTCGATGTTTTTTGATGAATCCCTGTTGTTATTTGTACTAGTGGGTGTCGTTTTTTGTCGTGGAAATTGAAGGTTCCTTCTTTTTCATGGTTACTTGCTCCATTTGTCTTGGGTAATAGTTGCTTTCGATGGAAAAACGAAGCGCTGTCTTACAAATGTAAAAACTTCCATCAGCGCCGCTGAATTAAAATGCAGCAGTCGAAAATCTTGAAGTTAATTGCAGCGCTCGAAATAAAAAACAGCTGTGAGTACTGTGAGTAAAAATAATACATAATCCTGCTTTTCATTTTGACTTTAATAAATATTTTGCATTATATTCTCAGAGAGATCAAATTTGTTAAAATAATAAACTTCAATTCATTTTCCGTGCTCATTTTGAAGTCGCAGTACTATTGCATAAACTGAGTTAATTTTATTGTTCTATTATGTCTTCATAATTGCATATTTGCAATTGACAATAGGTACTGATTCAGGAACAATTTTTGCCTCAGTATTTTTAATCAAACATATAAATCGAGACAGCTCGTAAAGCAGACTAAACGACGACGCTGGGGGATATACATTCTTCGAAAATACCGTACTATAAATTGTGAACAATGACAACCGACAAGCGCTAAGAAGTTTCATTCAAAACACTCTATGAGCGGGAAATATTGGCTATCGTGGGAATCATCCAGCTTTATAACCACAATTCTTTCGATATCATCGTGCAAGTTTTAGGGGGTTTGTCGCATCAAGCTTAGGAACAGAGCAGGTCACAGGAACATCATTAAAGCAGTTTTGCCTTTTGCTGCCCTAAAGCAGTACGGCCGTAAGAACACTTGCCATCATTGCAATCGTGTGTGCTCTCATCTTTGGTTGTGCGTGAGATGGACCTGAGTATATGATCATCCTCACACGAAGTTATAGGATAGCTCGTACTGCTGGTGATGAAACTCTTCGCAGTTGAACTGACGTATTTCTTCAGAAGAGCAAGCTTGAATATTTATATGAATTCAGCACTTTAGATGACACATTTGTATCATAAACGATTGCAATTTAACGTTTGCTATTTTTTTCCTTCGATAGTAATTGCCCAGGAATTAGCCTGAATATTTGCCTGAATCAGCACGTGTTGTCAATGCCAAATATGCAAATACTAAAACAGAATGGAACAGTTAAATTAAATTAGTTTCTACAATTAAGCCGCAACTTCAATTGATCACGGAAAACAAATTGATGTTTTATTTTATATAAATTAAGCTCTGGGTGTTGTTAAAACAAGTTAATGCTAATTCATGGGTTCTAATAAGGTTGTAAAAAGCTCATTAGCTTATTTAAATACTTTGCAGTAAGTGAATTTTTTTTGACTCGGGAAGAAAGCTGAGAATGAAAATCATGGTTTAGCTTAAGCCGAAGGAAAACTTTGTTTATCTGAATTTTTCCTTCTAATCAGTGCAGTACAAAATGTATCTAACAAATAAGGGAATTCATCTTGCCATGTTACTCAACGCATGAGGGAATTGATCTCACCATTAGACCTAAAGCATGATAGAATAATTATTAGATGATTGTATACTTGATACTGCCATTTTTCGCTCAAAACTTTAACATTTTCGTAACCAAGGCGAACTCAATATCACGAGCCTTTTTTTGAAAGCTAATTCTTTGCTTGGTTTACCATGCTGGAGATGATAAAAAGTTCGCTGTGAAAAGGCTGAGAAACAAAAGCGTAAAAATGGTCTTGGGAATTGATAAAGTTATTGATCCTTTAGATATGAATGTAGTTGTGAAGACTATGAATTAAGTATAGCTTTAAGCTATAACTTTAGCTCCCGAAATGAATGAGGTTGAAAACAATTAAAATTCTCACTGTAGGAATTGGCAATTTCTAATTTGGAATTCATGTATGAAAGACTTATAAACAAAATATTACCTGAGATATCCCTATAATATTCCTATAATGACATTTTTAAAATAGTCCTATACTATAATTGTACTACAAAAAGCCCAATTCCGATTTGATTTACTTAGTGCTACAACAGATAGAGATCTGTTATTTGGCAAGTGTGTCTCTACACATTCATCGCGCGGAGCAATTCCTCTGAAAAATACTGGTACATTGTACAATGTACCTTTATGGACGAACAACTCTGTTCGTATGCACAAGGGTTCTAAAATTGAAAGCACAAACTTTTATTGTAGGTATAAAAAAACTCGAAGAAAAAATTTTTCTTGAAAAATCCAAACATTGTCGTTTTTTAGTTTTTGAATCGTGGAGGTTGACCTCTCTGAAAGAATATCTTAATCTTTGCGTCAACTTAAATTTACAAATCACGGCATCACTGTTAACCAATTCTTAAAAAAACGAAAAATAGATCATGTTGGAAGGGGACTTGACCCAGCAGTACTCATTGTGGATGGTCCATGGATGTTTTATTCTGTCCGGGAATCTTTTTTACGTAGGCACTACTTCTGCACTAGTGTATGTAGTGGTCAGACATTTTGAACACTTATTCACACTCCAGTTCTTTAATAATTTTCACAAAATCAAACTAATTTCCAACAGCTCCGATTCCAGGGATGTCCATCATAGTTGAATAGATCCGACTCAACATTGAACTTCGATATTTCAAAAAACGATGCGCATATGTGTTATAAATTCTTTGTGAAAACGCTGTTTTTCCAGTTTTAACACGTACTATCTACGTCTGTATCATTAGTCATCTGATATCCTACATATCACCTGCAGCGGACGTGAAAATGACGTCCGACGTTCATGACAACTCTCAGTTTCAAATTACACGTACTGCATATTTGAACAGAGCTTAAAAGGCAAGTCTCAGGCTATCGGGACCAATTGCCTGTCATATGCTGCTTCAAGTTCCAATAATGCAAGACCCGAGCTGCCATACGTGTCTCAATAATTGCATGGAATCGGTTTTCAGCGAGCACAGTTTTACGCTCAGGATGCACTAGCAGCTTTTATTTCTGAACTCTAAGTAAGGCTATCTCAACACTCATTAATGGCTTTATGAAAGCTGCTTCTTTGCGAGCAAAATGCAATAGTATGGGAAAACAAATTACTCTGCATTCCATCCCTGTATCAATACTTGCATTGAACTTGAAATAGTGCCTGAATGTAATAATTCTGAATTTGACTTCAACAACTGTCCATCGTGGAAATGAGCGTGCGTTTTTATCTTTCAAATCAGAAAGTGGAGAGAAATTTCAATTAAATTCGGCCTCTAATATTTTTTGTAGTAAGATGGGAAAAAAATCTTTAAATGTAGACATCGAAGTGAGATTGCATCACAAACTTCAAACGATGAAGAAGGTAAAATAACGAGCACATTATAGCTGCATCCAGAGAGTGAAAAATTCAGGCGTTCAAATCTTGATTGAACTCCCGAGAGGGAGGTAGAAAAAGACATATTGAACTCTAGGAACCCCTTATTTCTTCCACGAATAGCATCATTGAGTACATTTACTTGAATAACTATAAAAGGAAGAAATGGGTCTATAACTAGAAATGAATTGGTAGACAATGAGAGGAACGAACTCGCAACAAATGCTTACGGAAGGTATAAACGTATATTTACTCACCCAGTACGGAAATAAGCCAATATGCGAACTTACTTGATGCATTTACTACGTGCGTTACTTTTAACGTGAAAATGACGTTCAAACGTGTCGCGTTCGAGGCAACGCGCGTAAACTATCGTCGAGGTCGGAGCGTAAAGGTGGTCCCGAGCGTAAACGTACGGGATGGATCAAAGGCTCCTAAAGACACGTGACTGCGCCCTCTCTCTAATGTGGACGCGCTTTCGCCACCTTGTGTAACCACTGCGACCTTCTCCTGGTAAATATAGCCTCGTGTGGCTCGTGCAGGGGGCACTTTGCAGAGGCTTGAACCTGTGAAAAGATTCAACCTTATGGTAGTGAAAAAGCGTACAGTGCGGGAATTGATGCCGGATGGTAAAAAATGAGTTCATGGAGTATGAATTTATTTTAAAATGTCAAAAATATTTCGATAATCTTTCAAGAATATCAATGTTAAATATTTAATACTTGCAGCTTTTGATAATACGAGAGGCTTTCGAACTGCAATTTATCTTCCAACACTCATCCCTAGTCCTATTAAAAATGAATATCTCATTGTATAAATAAATGAAAATAAATTAAATAGATAAAATAAAATATATATATTGATAAAAAAAAAAATGAATAAACAAGTAAATAATAAATATCATTTATATCCCTCCAACGTACTAACGCTATTGCTCTAGTTTATGCGACTACATACAATTGCGGGTCATTAAGAAAGTTCATGTAAGAAATGAGGTTCTAGGTATCGAACATAGATTATAACCTATCGAAAAAGAAAGCGAATAAAAAATCTTGCACTGTTCTTATCTCGTACAGTTCACAAGCCTCACTGATTTCATTCCATCAACGCTGCAAATGGGACATTGCTATCTAAAAAAATTTACAATCGAAGATATCAATTTTTGTTTGCTTTCCTCTTTCCTTAATTAAAGGTGAGATAGGCCAAAAATTGAATTATAGATCTCAAATTATAGTATCCAAACTAAAAAACACAAATATTGTTATATAATAAAATGATTCAACATTATTTTTCTTATCTGTACGGGAATAAAGCATAAAATAATTAGCCAAATTTTAATTAATTCTTCATTTTTAGTTCATTTGTCATTTTCATTAGAAACAGAATTGAAAGATGTTTTAAATTAACATGGGGAAGTTTTTCAATGACCCTCAGTTTCTTAGTTCCACCTCACTTCATGGCGATTGCTTTAGAGTATTTCAAAGACTGTTAGAGAAATTTGATTTATTCCTGGTACATACTCGTATAAACAAAAATTTCTGCGTACGTTCATTGCAAGTTCATTTATTTGTTTTTCTGGATGTTATATTCGCCTTCATTTCAACCAATGGAAAAGTTCAGTTCGCAAGGCACAAGCAGACGCTTCAATTTTATCTCTCCGCTTTCGCTCGAAACTGAAGCAGTTACGCGAGTTTTTGAAAATGTACGTCGTTAACAAGCTCAAAAAATAAAAGCCTACAAAAATTATCTCTGCAGAGAAACGATCTCTGAATCATCGACGAAATATAAGAGCAAAATTGAAACATCCAACTGAAGATTGAGCTTTTTTAGTTTGCCCGTCAAAATTTTACTCGGAAACTAACGAAGTTCATATCTGGCTTGCGTGTTGACGAGCGACAGGGTTTCAGCAGGAAAGTCTGAATACCAGCAAAAAAATTTTCAGAAGACTTGAGGCACACTCGGTGATTTGAAGATTTTGTGACAACGTTATAGCTGATGTTTGATCAGTTTGTCGGGAGAAAACAAATAAATTCATTTTTTGTCCTGTGCTTCGCCATACATTTAACTAAACGCCTTAATTACCTCAAACTGACTTGTCATTGACAAAACTGGTCTTCTATTTTTCGCCTAATTCGTCAAGACCTTTCTAATATTTAGCACGCTATGTGTTACATGCACTAAACGTGATGGCAATGATTAGTTGGAGTGAATGTACACTCGTGCTGACCAATCTCTGCAGTACTTCCGGCCACAGCAGAGTGGCCAATTTGCCGAATTATTTCATCGATTTTGGCTAGCCAATTTTTTTATGGCTCGAATCTTTTCTTGATGAAATCTTGACCAAACTTTTCCAAGCCAGGCAGCTGCAGCAGCTGACGTGGAATTCATGTAAGCTGGATTGCAATGTAGGTAAATATTTATTTTACTAATGAATCAAGTTCTCAATGGTGAGTTGGCAATCAACATTTTCGCCTTTTATTTGCAGCTCGACTGAGAGCTGCAAAAGTTTCCCTATACGTTTTATAGTTGGACATGGTAGCAAAATGTGTTGGGAGACTTGTTTTTGTACCTTATTTGTAACAAAACTGAGGTTCCAAATGCATTTAATTTCGTTGTTGAAGAAGAAATCATTAGCTTGAAGGCTGTCAAGAATAAGAGTTAATTGGTAATTTTTGTGATTTCTCTAAATTCTGCAAGGATTCTGCCCAGTTTACACTGTGAACACACCTATATGAGGACTAATAATTCTCAGTACTATGCCAAACAAAGCAATTTTTTAGAATGAAACCGTGATTATTTTTCAATGAAATTTCAGTTGCTCATTGAGCTACACTGAACGTAGGAGAGAGTTTTTTTCCACTAACAAAACTGTTTTTTCTGCTTGAAATGGGCGTTGGTTAGCTCGTGCAAAGTATTCTGGAAACAGGAAAGATTTTCGGTTTCGCTTTGGAGCAGAAGCATTTTGTTTTTTACACTGCACAATTCTGACCGCTGAAAGTGAGTCTAGAATACTGGGAGATAAAAGATAAACTCTTGTAATAGAATGTTTATAACTGTCAATACTACATCCAAATTAAACTGCTTTCAAGATCACCGAAATGTTGACGCAAATGCACACACTTCGGAAGCCAGACTTCCGGCCCGAGCTAGCGAGGATAAGGCTCTTCTTGCATCCCAAGAAAGAAGGAACCACCGGAAAACAGTCAAATAAGCAACCAAGAAGAAGATCACTGTCCTAGTTTAGCTAGTTTCTCTTACCTTGACAGTATTTTTATCTCATTGCGCTAGTATTTAGACTCTCACTCTTTTGTCTCTCCTGCCTCCAGTCAATAGCGTTATTATTTTTATTCATGTTAGCTTTATTTTCAATTTATATTGCCTAGGATGTTCTATGGCCGAAACAAAACATTCCCAAATATTTACCCAGAAGTAAATCACTTCAACCTACATATACTATGTAGTCTGGTTCAAATGACTTTGGGCTCTGCTCATCTCTGACAATTTAGAATGTCAACAGTTCTTTTGCAGTAAAAAAGAAGACATGAAACTGCACATGATTGCCCTAGAAAGACAAAATAAACTGCAATTTTATTGAGTTGAATTGAAATATCTATGTATTCTGTTGTAGGGAGAGCTGGTTGATTACTGTAACTGTCGAAATGATGTCTTGTTTCCGAGTATTCCAGTTTTTCCGCACAAGTGATGCACAGGGCAATCTCAAACAGACTGGATATTAAAATCATTCTTTAATACAAAAATAACCACAGCAGAAATGAAGATCTTTATTTAGAACCAGAGAAGACAATAAATGTTTCGATATTGAAGCATTCTACAGACCACCTTCTGGAAATTTGGAGACCTTCATAAATGAACCATCTTAATTGAAAACCACTTGTACTCAAATTACAAGACAAGTGCTAAATAAGTAGAATATGTATCGGACGCCCAATGAAAATGAAAATTACCGAATTTGTCGTTGTTAACACTATTCTATTCTCCAACGCAAAAAAAAACACTTGGAAGGTTACAATTTTCACTATACAGCTACCGTTGGGAACAGCGTAGCATTTAATGAAAAGAATTGTACGAGAATCTCAACCTGTCTTTCCTTTTAGCTTGATTACAGTGTATTTTTCTGTTTGCTCAACCAGTTGTAAGTTAGATACAAAAGTACACTAAGTATCATAATTCTCTGCATAATATGTTCACCTCTTGATAGGTTACCATAGAAGCCTCGAAGCTTATCTTGTCTTTTTGGTGTTAAGAAAATTCGTATGTTTTACTGATGGCAGTGTACATGTTTAGGACTAATACATTTTTAAATGACTTTGTTTTTCTAATCGTCTCCTTTTGTATACTGGATACCTGAAGAATGCTCAATGACTGCATATTTCTGCTTTCCTAAGTTTGGAAAAGGAAATGTACGGCCTAAAATTAATTTCTATTCGAGCTTGATGAAAAAATGGAGACAGCAAAAAAATTAGGAAAAACATTTAAAGAACTTATTTTGAAAGAGTTTTCCTCGAATGAATTATAACTGTAACTTTAAGAAACGTTATTTTCAACAGCGGATGTTCCAGTTTAGTTCCCAGTTCGGTGTGGGCTTGCATTGGAACTAAAGGGATTGACATATTCGTGTTCCGAAGACACTCTTCAAGTTACTCTTCTAATCGTTAGAGTTTGCTGACAATTTTTAAGTTATCTCTTCAGATTATTTGACTATCGTTAATGTTTTCACAGTTTTTGTGATGTGTTTTAAGTGAAAGTTATAAACGAACATTTTAATTTCCGAGTAGAAAATCGATTCCAGCATCGCAAGCACTTAATTGTACTCTTGACCATAGCTTCGACACTCTAACTGATGTAGCCAAAATCTCAGAAGATCCCTAAGACAACTCGTATGTTTGCTTCATTCAATCTTTCATAATCTGTTTCTGCCCATATTTTTATTAACGAAGCTTTTGTATTCTCATCGAAAGGAATTATTTTCAACGATGCCTGAGGCCCTTTGAAATCTTCGGTTGTTTAATCGTTTGATCGAGTTTCAAATGTGGCGTGTACTCGTATTCTTGAATGGTACGTGCAGACTCAAAACAGGATGTGTGCGATTTTCGTAAAAGAACTCATCTTCCATTATTCAAATTACATTTGTCTTTCTTGCATAAAATTTAGATTCCGATACAATATTCATAAGAAACATTGATCATCAACTACATTAAATCGGTACGTAAAGGGATTTAAAGTTGTGAGGAATTCAGTAACGTATGAATTTAAAAAATCTAGTAATGCAAATGCAATGAGTGTCTCTTGAAATCAATCCACTGAAAAATATCGATCCACTCCAAACGGATTGTATCACTAGAAAGAACATATGGTACACTTCGTAAAGTAATGAATAATAAAAATGGATGCATGTTGAAAAGTATCCCTCAAGATGTACACAACACGATACGTTAAACGAAGTCCAATGAAAGGTTCATTGGTATTTGAGTCACTCACAAGCTCTCTCAAATATAACACGTGTTTATCACGCCAAAATTTTTGGCTGCAAAAAATAAGAAACTGTAGAAACACACTCAAACTCAATACTGAAATTGGCATGCAGTAATAAATAACAGTAGACCTAGTTAAAATATCTAAGTATAATCATAACTCTTAGAATACATTGTTTAAAATAATACGGATAATTTACCGCAATACTGAGAAAAAGAAGGCAATACATACGTCCCCAATATGGGGTACATTGACGAGGACAAAAATATTGTCTCAAAGATGGCTATCGAGTTGCGCTGTAGGCAGTATTTCGCGGCCTTTGTACCGAGATTGCGTCTGGGCAAAAGAAATGGCAATATTGGCAAGCAAAGATCATATCTGACCGCAGACCAAAAAACCATCTTTCATAGCATAAGCAAAGCTACCCAAAAAAATAGGCTTTTGTGATATGTAAACGATATCTCGGTTGCTAAATATAAGTACCTCGAATCTATGCAACGAAAAACTGGTGTTTGTGTGTACGTCTTTCGTAATGTGTGACCAAGATTTTTAAGGTTCACATCACAATTTAGAATAGTGTTAAAATGACCAATTAAGGGAAATCTCATTTCTTCTTGAATTTATTTATATTTTTGTGGTAGGAGGGTACCAGTATGAATTCTAATTGACACAAATAACCTAAAATTCTAGGAACTTGAATTTCAGTCTAAGTAAAAAGTTCTCTGGCCGAATTTAAGCGAGAACTTCATCATCGTAGAGGTAATTTGTAGTGAATGTATAGCAGTCGACCAGTTCAAGTAAGATGTCATTTTGCTCCCCGCAATTCAAAAAAACTATATTTTCCAAATGTAATGGACATCTGGTAGCTTTGCAGAATCGCTAAATTTGTTAATGCTCTAATTTCAAAGAAAAAGACTAAAACTTGAAGATTTATCAAGAAAAACAGCAGGGGTATGGTCAAGTAACAGCAGAACTAAGCTGCTAACTGTACTGCATCAATGTTGTGAATTGTTTGAAAATCTCGTCCCTAGTATCTAGACTACAGAGTGCGCCTGATGACAATGAGGTCAACCAAACCAAAATTGGCCCCTGGTATTTAGACTACAGAGTGCGCCTGATGACAAAGAGGTCAACCAAACCAAAAATCGGCCCCTGGTATCTAGATTACAGAGTGCGCCTGATGACAATGAAGTCAACCAAACCAAAAATTGGCCCCTGGTATATAGACAACAGAGTGCGCCTGATGACAAAGAGGTCAATCAAACCAAAAATTGGCCCATGGTATCTAGACTACAGAGTGCGCCTGATGACAATGAGGTCAACCAAACCAAAAATTGGCCCCTGGTATCTAGACTACAGAGTGCGCCTGATGACATTGAGGTCAACCAAACCAAAAATTGACCCCTGGTATCTAGACTACAGAGTGCGCCTGATGACAAAGAGGTCAACCAAACCAAAAATTGGCCCCTGGTATCTAGACTACAGAGTGCGCCTGATGACATTGAGGTCAACCAAACCAAAAATTGACCCCTGGTATCTAGACTACAGAGTGCGCCTGATGACAATGAGGTCAACCTAGTAAATAAATAGTTAACGCGTACACTCTGTATTATTACGCATGAAGATTTAAAACTTGAGCAGGGATTACAAGGGAAGTCCTATTTGACAGCCTACTTGGTGACCATCCCGTTTAGAGATCCAATACTTTTAGAAAATCATTACCTGTATCATAACTTATCACCACCAGTCTGCCGAATCTTTCTATTGGCTGGACTATTTTTGTGAATATTTGTTTGCGAGATATGGCTCACTTTACGCGACTCCGCTTTGGTTATTTTGACAGTTCTCAAAGTTATGAGCATTTGAGCTTGTTCAATTCAACCGGCTTCTACTATCCTTTAGCTTGTTTTCATTGTCACTCACCGCTCATACGTTTTTTTCGTTGATATTTTGTGGCATAACAGCTATCTGCATTGTATAAGCATTTTTATATTCTAAAAATTGCAGCACAGAATTTAATTCCCGGCTATCACGCGAAATCCCCATCGATGTAACATAAAATCTTAATCCATGTTATTATTCTAATTAATTACAGTGCAGATCTAAAAAGTCTTCTCAAATTCATCTTAACGCTTATTGGTTAATGAGAATAATTTGAAAACGAACAACACTCGTTCGATTTGTTGTACACAATTTGGAAATTTAGTTCTGTAAATTCACTAAGCCCCTCCAAAACAAAAAAAAAACTGGGTATTAGTTCACATGCCAGTGTATGTCCCTTTGAAAGCTGATTTGCAGAGCATGAGACCAACTCCGTTGCACGAAAACGGAAATCATGTACGCGATCGCGGAGTTTTTCCATCAGCGTGCCAAATGCACCGGCCTCACAGCACTGTTCTGCCTGAGGCGATTACGTCGAGCAGTTTACGTTGTAGTAGCAGTGCTGGAAGCTAAGTTCTAAGTTGTTTTGCTTAGTTTGAGCATAATTTTGTTACATTGAAAATCAAAGGAAGAATTGAAAGAAAATTTGAAAATCAAAGGAAGAATTAAAAGACAATTTTACTTGACGCTCATTAAAGTAAGCAGAATTTCAATTGATTTCAGGACGACATAATCAAGACTGTCACACATACTCACTTCCTTAAATGGAGTTTTGCGCCCAGTGTTCACGCCACAAGCCAGTCAACGCTGCAAACATCACCGAACAATAACAACAATCATGACGTTTATCGACATTTTGAGTGTGTACTTTTTTTTCATGCATTTGTGCAATTAGAGAAAGCCATTTGTTTTACATATGTGATGAGTAATACGCCGCTGTTACCTCTCTCCCCAACACAACTTTTATTTCTTTTAGCAGCTCGTAATTAATGCATCCAGCAATGACCAATTATAAAATCCCAACTCAGTTGAGAACAGCTGGTAACACTGAAACAAATTATTCCTTCGCAGCAAGCGCGGCCTAATATTTAAAAATACAAATGCAAGCCCGACAGGTTCATTTCACAAGATAATTTACGCGGGCCAAAGAAATATTTTTGCCGGAGACGGCGCGCATGTTACAGAGGCAAACAGATTAATTGATCCGATTATAATCATAACGATTATTAATTTTGATTTTGATTGCCCACGATATTAAATTTCTTATTTTCGAATTGCTTTCTGTGTTTATTCCAGTTTTAGGTCTCTTAATTGCTTGTGGAAGGTTCAGTGAACACTATTTTGACTTAGTCGTGACAGCAGAGAATGTGCAATTTGAGTGATAATTACGGAACCAAAAGCGTGTAGTGGGAGATCTACGTTCTAATTCTGAAGGATGTTGACTTGAATCATTCAGTTCTAATCTCATTCCCTTTTTATAAAAAACTCTGAAATTTCAAAAGCAGAAGTTACAGTTAAGCTTGCAGTGTAGAGATTCGACATAAAGTTGGAAAATAGGAACAGATGGAAACATGTGTGACTATAGTTTAACATGAGTGAAAACACTTTTAAAATTTCAAATGCTTACGCACAATTGTTACTGTAGGTCTTGATCCATCTGAAGTCACGGTCGAGTTCAATTTATTAGAACCATCATTCAAATTTATAAGAAAGCGGCCCCAAATACTGAAATTGAATTTGGAAGCTGATTTGCGACTCAATCTTAGGAACTCGGAATCATATCAACAACTGTTCCTGGACTACACTTCGATTCGATTCAGGATCCAGAAGCAACCATGAATAATTCGAGAGCACTTTATCTTCAATCGATTCGAACCTAAAATACCTCCATAAAAAGCGAGAGACCTGACCATGAGCCAGCAGCTCTAATTTAAAGGGAAAACCCCGTCAAAATGCGCATAAGTTTGCATAGTCCAGCAGATTTTGGAACGGATCGCGCAACCCTGATATGATCCCGCTTTGCCCGCCTAAATTCGCCAGTAAACTGATTTTATTCGGTGTTATGAGTTGGAACGACGGCAGAACGGGCAGTACAATGAGTGGCATCTGGTTCCTACATTTCAAAATGTGAGGTTAACTTATCAGCCTCACTCATTTCGAATCCAAAGAAATTGAGGGCGAATAACTTAGATGATATTTGATACATTTCAAAATTAAATAAATTTCCTAGTTATGGTTAATAACCTTGCTAGTTTGTCCTTACCAAGATTTAAAGCCAACAACTTGTCCCAAATTTTGCACATGTTAAGATGAAATGCAAATAACATTTCGGGCGTTGCATGTACATTAAAAAAATAAATCCAACAAAACTTTTCTGAAAATTGATATACTGTACATGAAAATTAATCGCAGATAACTTCGCTTTTACTACGTATTCATTAAAATCATTGAAAATAATCCAGTGGAATAATCCAATTGGATTTTCTGCTAGTTTTGTTTCCGTATTCGTATCAAGTCAGCACCAAGAATATATTTTCAATTTATTTTACAGAAATGTTGGCCAAAAATTATTGAACCATTAGCCCTGCTTGTTGTGAGTCATGCTGAAGACAAGCGTGGTTGTCCGCAAACTCAGGCATGGGGTGCAGCAGTCAATCCAGCAGTTGCATACTGCATTCAACTTTTCGGAAATGCGGGATTGACTGCACGTGTCAATCGTCAATCAATGCAGGGATTTATCGATGTGGGCAAGCCAGAAACTGTCATGCACAATGTTGCCAATTGTTTTGATCTTGGTGCGTTGATTTTCACTAAGAGATCTTTTCGTTCAGGTGCGCAACAGTTCTTCATTTTTACTTCAAATTTTTTTATGGAAATTATCTTAAAACGTAACATGTTGTGCCTACAGGTAAGCTTTAGAAGTATCCGAAATCTCCTTCCAGTCGCTATGGTAAAAATGTTAATGTTAAAATAACAACTGAAAATGTTTGCTAATAAATCAAACAGCGAGTATTTGACTCGGTCAATCTGTCATGAAGAACACGCAATGAAAATTCGACGTTGAAACACTACAATTTTATGACGCACTTGCACAACTGGGAAATCACAAGTACACTGCAGCAATAGAAAATGGGCCTAAATTCATCATTACATGCGGAAGTAGACGAAATCGCTGATCAAAATTATTAGCAGCTGACCAATAAATCGTTCAAGAGGAAATGAAGTAAACTCATTTTACATGTATCAAAATTTTCCAATAAATTTGGTTCATTTGTAATTCTGATGAGTGGTGCATTGCGTCATACATGCTCTGGTGCTTCAGTGGAGCCACATAACAATGATTTGTATCCTACTGTATTTCTTATATATTTTCAGCCGTAACATCAACGCATCTTAGCGCTATGATTAAATAAAATTTGATGAAATTGTGATCGACACTACGAGGATGAAATTCTTTCTCTTGTCCAGGATTGTAAAAAATGAGAAACTTTCAATATCCGAAAGCAAAACAAATTTACCCAAAATCGGGTAGATTCGAGGGACCAGGTGAGTCGCTCACCGCTAGGAATGTTCAAGGACGAGATTTTTTCTGTAGTTCCAGTGATCCGAACTGCCTGCGCACAGCGAAGACACTCGCTATTTTTCTCATGCTTTTTGCAAAGGAGTTTGCTTTTCGAGTTCGTGAGCTCTCTTGAGATCCCAAGAAGCAAGCGAAGCATCCTCATGACAATGAAGGTTTTGGAGTTCCTACCATGCTTTTTATTTTCTGCTCCGGACATGTTATTGTGTAATCATTTTTGTTGTCTGCTCTTGACATGCTAGTGTGTGATCGTTTATATTGTAAGCTCCTGAAGTGTTATTGTAATTGTGTGATCTTTTTAATGCCTGCTCCTTACGTGTTGCTCGTCTTCTATCTTAGGTCGAGAGAGAACGACGTTTAAGAAAATGCTTCGTTTTTTCGTAAAAAATATATGTACAGCCACGAAACAAAATTTTTAGGCCACAATACTGGTTTATCATTGACTTATGTAACGCAATCAGCTGCAAGTAAGTACACGTTATTACCCTCTGCAGAAAAATTTAAGATAAGTTTTCTTGATTTTTAAACCTCGAGTACGATAATGAGTTTGAAACTGGTGTTCTTTCCATAAAATATCGGACTCAGGGCGAGATCGGCACAATTTTTCACCAACATCATATTTCTGTGTACTGTCTACTCATCTAGACCACTGACGTGAAATTAAGAAAGCTGAAATACACAGGAAAACGGCGAAGCAAAGGAAAAACCATCAACAGATAGGAGCGGAACTGAGGATGCTTTCACGAGCGTCTAATGACGTATAAGGATCCCCAAGTACGCTTGACCGCGATGAAAAGGGCCATTAAATCTGTTCTCCAGCACCATGGTGTGCGGTGCCATCGCTTTAGGGTCTAAGAGGCAAAAGTTAAGTGATGGTCAACCATAAAATTCCGAGGAAATAAAAAGCCTCAGAAAGCACGGGAAAATATTCGCATTCGATAACATCAATTTCAAGCGAAGTCACCGACCCAAATGCCTGAGAATATTTCATGCTTTGAAAGAAGGCCTTCACTGAGTGATAAACATGAAAATAGCCCATAATTGTCCGAGGACGATAAAATGGAAGTATTCATGCACCTATTTTGGTGACGTAAAAGAAGCTTTCAATGGTCAAACGTCCACTGACACGACAAACAACGTTGCATCAATCAACGAACAATCACTTCTGACTACAGCTCCGTTCCTCTGATCTCTGTGAAGACCGGCGACGGAGGTGTGAGAGCAGAGACTATGCGCACGAATGCGTTACGCTGCTTTCGAGCAGAGCTCTTGGCTTTACTGCGTGAAAATGTGATGGTTACATTTCATAATGAATTAAAGAAAATCTCTGCATTACCATACAGGCGTAGTGGCATCGTATAATTAATTAATGCAAGTAGTTCCGGCTTAAGCAGCTGAAGCAGGCAGGAAAAAAGTACCTGGAAAAATATACCTCATTGACTCCATTACAGTAAAAATCAAATCCGTGGCTACAAGAACCATTAGAAAAAAAGAGTGGAAGAGAAATGGATCAAATTTCTTGCTGACACTTGACGAAGTATTACTAGAATTGCATCAAAATTGATGACCAAACTTTTAAATCATTAAATCATTATGCATTTAAAAATGGACATAAACTCGTTATAAATTTAACTATAGAAGGTCAGGATTATTTCAATGTAAAGCTGGTCTTGCCAGCATGGGCAGAACTTTTTTCTTTGACCTGCCCACAGTAAATGCAATAGTCCTCCAATTAAGTATATTGGTGATCTTGCTGTGAATTAAACCGAGCAGCAAAGACTTTTCTGGCAACATACTGCGCTGCGTGCCTGTTTGGGATGCGCATGATTATTGCTGCAGTGTACAGTGACGCATGATTATTGCTGCAGTGTACAGTGACGCATGATTATTGCTGCAGTGTACAGTGACGCATGATTATTGCTGCAGTGTACAGTGACGCATGATTATTGCTGCAGTGTACAGTGACGCATGATTATTGCTGCAGTGTACAGTGACGCATGATTATTGCTGCAGTGTACAGTGACGCATGATTATTGCTGCAGTGTACAGTGACGCATGATTATTGCTGCAGTGTACAGTGACGCATGATTATTGCTGCAGTGTACAGTGACGCATGATTATTGCTGCAGTGTACAGTGACGCATGATTATTGCTGCAGTGTACAGTGACGCATGATTATTGCTGCAGTGTACAGTGACGCATGATTATTGCTGCAGTGTACAGTGACGCATGATTATTGCTGCAGTGTACAGTGACGCATGATTATTGCTGCAGTGTACAGTGACGCATGATTATTGCTGCAGTGTACAGTGACGCATGATTATTGCTGCAGTCTACAGTGACGCATGATTATTGCTGCAGTGTACAGTGACGCATGATTATTGCTGCAGTGTACAGTGACGCATGATTATTGCTGCAGTGTACAGTGACGCATGATTATTGCTGCAGTGTACAGTGACGCATGATTATTGCTGCAGTGTACAGTGACGCATGATTATTGCTGCAGTGTACAGTGACGCATGATTATTGCTGCAGTGTACAGTGACGCATGATTATTGCTGCAGTGTACAGTGACATGCTCAATTTTGTTATACCTAAAACAGAAATTAAAGTATCTGTCAAAGCGAACCGACGACTTTACTTTTTCGTCACGGTCTATTCTATTTAAATCGTTGTTTTCAAATTAGGTTCAAAGAAGTCAAACCGTGGACGACAGAAATTTTCTAATTTTTCGGCGGAAACTCTTCTCTCGAAAATTGGCAATTATTTTTAATGAGATTGAGGCGCTGAAAAATTCAAAATTCTCCGAGCTGAGTCTTTATTGAATTTGTTCTAACAGCTGGAGACAAATCAGTGTAGTAGCCTATATTTTATTATTTAAAAAAACAATTTAAATAAAAAAAGTTATTATTAATTTATTAATTCTTTTTAAAACTCAGTAGGCGCAGAGTTGGGAACACGTCGTGGCCCTAGTATATAAAAGCTTCAAAATTATGTGTATGCACTTCGCAGGGGCTTAAGAAATGTACTGTCCCTTCTACTTTCTCTCGATATCTGGAATTTGTGGACAAATGCATTGTTAGGCTTCCGCAGCAGAGGACAAAATGGTCGATAGAGCTGTGCGAAATGACGAACATCACTTGAGTTCTGCAGAGCAAAAAGAAGTTATGAAGGGGACTGAAAGCTTCAGAATATCGGTGCGGTTCGGAGACTGTGAGTCAAGTGATGTGCGCAGAAATTCTGTCGGACACCTTCGAACGAAGTACGGAATAATTTGTGATTGATCCCCAGCAATGTATCGATGTTGAAGGCTTTAGGTTTGAACATTCACTTTATCATTAGTTGCATGATATCCTGTTGCGCAAAAACAATAAAAAGAATTAAATTTGGTCAAAAAGCATATCTATTAGTCAAAGTGGGTTTTAGCTTTACTAATCACAAAAATCTAACTTAGTAAGCTACATAATTTGTTTTACAGGACTATTTGAAATATGTATCCATTTTTTCTAATCACCCTGTATATCATACAACACAACGTTATTTTGATCACTTTTCTCAATGGAGAGATATTGTAAGCTGAAAATTTGCCCTTTTATCAAAGATACAGCAATTTATGGCCTAAAGCAGTTATTTCGAAATAGTTAACCATTGTTGCACAGGAATGATATTGTACCTAATATTATTTTCTTGAATGAAACAGCATTCGCAGTCATAACAGATTATAGGTTAAAGCATCTATTCATCACTCACCACAGTAATGGTTTCAGTAATTGTAATAAGGTATTGTTGTGACACCAACTTCTTGAAGACATTGTGGATGGCTGAGCTGGAAATTTATGCAAGTTTTACTTTAATGTTTCATCATTTTTAAGATTTCTAGAGCAAAATTGAAACATTTTAATTGCCCATTGCTTGTGTGAAATTGAATTTTAGCCGCGGTAAGGATTTAGAAAAAAATAAGGACGCTCGGATCAAGGGGATATAGAATGACAATCCGTGCCTAAAGGTCTGAGACCCAGCAGACAACCAGCGGCCTGAAAACAGCTGTGCTCGGATTCTGAAAAGCACTGCCTAGCACTTTGCAGTCATCACAAAATAATGCATTTATATAGTTATTTGTTGGTCGAATGTTCTGAAATAGTTCAACTTGACAGTCATGATGGTGTAACTAATTGAATGTCATCATTAAGTTATATCCTGAGACGCTGTTGATCTCTATACATGGAAATAATTTGTCACCCAGCAGAAATTTACGACCAAATATTGCAACCCGGCAGAAATTCCCTGGAAAATATTGCGGCCCAGTACAAATTCACCCGTAAATATTGTTACCCATCAAAAATTCATCGGCAAATAATGTGATCCAGTAAAACTCGATGGTAAGTATTGTGGCTCAGAAGAAATTCATTGGCGAATATTGTGACCCAGTATAAATTCACTGGCAAATATTGTGACCAAGCAAAAATTCACTCAAATATATTTATCTGATGTAACTTCTGAGTGAACTCCAGCTTCTGTTAAGTAAAATGGCTTGACATGCTTGCGTACTGATGGCACGTCACTGATACTTGCAGACACATGTACTCATGTCTTCACCAAGGAAATGAAACAGAAAGCTCAACTTCAGTAAGTGGATTACATTTACACGAGCCTCTTCAGTCATCCATTTGAATAGACATTTCATTCTCAAGTTTTATGAGACACTGTTTAATTTTTTACGCTCCATTTTATACCCAGCTATGAATGATAAAAAAAATTGTTAGCGTATGATTTGCATTGCGCACATCCACTTCGCACTGCAAGAGCTTCAGGTTCTCCTACCACACAACACCTTAATCATTCAATTCGTTTCGCTGAAGAAGGGACATACAAGATCAGCTTTCTTTCAGAACGTCATAGGTTCAAATGTTTTAAATTTTTAATCAACCGAAACATAAACTGAGTTTGCCAACGGTTAGGAGTCGATGAATCAATTTTCGGTTTACTGAGAATTAAAAATAAATTGAGGAATAATGTTAGACTTAGAATTCATTTGCCGTTCACATTTTTACAGTGGTTTGTTTCGTGAGCGTGGAGCCTGAATGGAAAATTTCGTCATGGTACTGATATCGTCCCAAGACTCTATATCTTCAACACGATGCTCGCAATAATGCGTTTCCAACTGTGATGTTCGAAACATCACTAACGGTGGTAAGATTCCGATAATTCCAAAAATCTTCATCCAACTTTTGTTAAAACTATCGAATTTAGATATTGAACACCATGAACTTGTGCTCGAAATCATTTCAATTCAACGAAATCATTTCAATTTTTCGAGGAATTTTCAACCCTAAAGTTGTATCATGGAATTTCCTTGAAAGTTCAATGGCAGAATTTTTATTTCGACAGATCTTTATTTTGTGTGAAAAAGGGATAAAGAACAATAAAATTTTCAAAAGTAAAAAGGCTAGAAGTATATTGCGAAAAACATTTTAGCAGACGATAGAATTGCTTTTCGCAGTAGGTATTGGTTTTTCTGACATCTCTCTCCTTCGACATAATAAACCTAATGGGCTGAATTGTTAGAAATCTCGTCACAAGCGGTATGAAAAAGAACGAAAGAAAAATTAAACACATTTTATTTGGAAGCGTTTCAAAATTTTCTGATTCAATCAACAGCGCCGAAGGCATTGGATACAAAATATTAAATTCTAAAATAAAACATTGAGGATCGATGTACGAAACAAGGAAACTTTCCCTTCAGTTGCTGCTGGCCATAATACTTATAACTACCTTTCACATCACACGCAGTAATTGCTCATTCAAATCTTTGTATATTCCCATGTGCGCAATACAATCATTTACTTACCTGTAAACTTCAAATTAGAATGCACGAGCACGAACAAAATATACCGCTACTACAATAAGCTCAACTTGCTGCTACAGGACTGTTGTTTCAGACGCAGGTGTGAGAAATTCCTTCGTGTTGCTGAAGCGTTTCAAGAAAGGCAAAGACAGAGCAAAGGCACAACTTGCAGGAAATTGGTCGCTCGCCCGCTTCATTTTACAGTTAACTGTGTTCGTGACCGGAAATAACCAATAAGCTTGAGGGTAAACTGATAAATGACTCGGTCTTTTACGTAATGTCGCTTCAGATGGAATTTTACCTCGCCGTAAAACAAAGTCTGGGAAATAAATGAGAATTTCTGGTCCACAGCCCGCAAATTCAGGCAGCATCGCGGTCAAAAGCGCTTCGCACAATGGTCGCCCATCGCTCTCTCCTGAACGAGAAGAAGGTGTCTTGGGGAAAATAATTTTGTTGCGGATGTTTGGGACACCGAGCGAATTTCGTCCAACGTCTTGGAACGTGAATTGGAAGTTTATTTGATTAGCACTGTATTCAGTTGAAAAGGAAGATAGACAATATGTGACTGATGAGTGACCTATAATTAAGACAATTATATTCGATGATCATGGCATAGATGCAACTATGCTAACGTATGAAATTCAATGTATGCAAATTGAGATATTCCTTGCTATGTTTGACCAATTAGCCATCGCAATATAAGCAGAAACGGCCCTTCATCTTACCACCAGAAGATTTCATATCTATTAGAACGCAGGTATTTATAGGGTCAACTAATGATATCCGCAAACAGTAACGCGCGCGGTTCATTGAAATTCTTTCCCTTGAATTTTTCCTTAGATTTTAAACGGCAAAAGTTGATGAGATTTTCGGTCATTCTAAACCTCGGACTATCCTCAACATGAAAATTCGTTTTGAAAAGAAACCAAGCCTATTTTCCAAATGTCGAAAACGTATGTTTCAGAAAATCCTTTGATCATTTAAAACATATTTCTGTTAATCTCAAACATTCGAGTTGCTGTAATTTTACTCGATTTCACAGTTTTTCACGCACGCACATCACCTCTGTCATTAAGTAAATACATTGTATTTCAACACGAAAAAATGACGAGAGATGCATCAGCCGGTTTGCGGGAATGCATCAAAATGTTTTCAGAATCATATAATCGTGGGCTCAAAGGTTGAGAACTCTTCTAATTATTTCCATGAATAGAATGGACTATTCATCTCTCAGGAACATTTGTGGTATAAAATTATCAATGATTTACCTGTCACGTGTGTATTATTTTCTTCCGTCACTGAATGCCTTTACCATCAAAGTGTTTTGCTGCCTTCCTTTCAAATACAACTCAGCATTCTGCAGTCTACTCCGATCAAACCAGGCTTCAGACTAATATGCGAGCAGAATAAGATGAGCGTTATTTAGATGCGAGTTTATACATAGATGGAATATTCTTTTCCATTGCTTGGAAATTTGTTTTTAGTTTTATAGATAGATATATAGAAATAGATTATTTTCAAATACTTTTCATGAAATTCCCTAACACTCCTAACTTTCCGAGCTGACATTTTAGAGAAACTGCTTTATTTCCATAACTTTTCTAAATTCAACAACATCGCAGGTAGCTTAAAAAGTACGTAATTCATCCATATGGACCGCCCGTAACATGAAAAGCTTACAGTCTTTCTTCAACTGCTAGAACTTCATAGTTTTAGTTAAATCGTCAGAGCCATCGTCAGAAGAGGGCTCTAAAGAGGTTTGGCTTTCAAAGACCTTAGCGTGAAATCTTTGTTCAAGAATTTGCCCTTAGCACCTGACCTTCTCAGCCGAAAGGTTTGGAATGCTGATAGAGCTTTGTACTGCCTGGTGTTCTCGATCTATTTTACGGCCGGAGACCAGTATAAAATTCCTTCCAGGTTGTCCTGTATTTTTCTACAGGGCGAAAAAAATTTTTTAACACATCTACTGAAATTTGAGTTCAATCAACAGGAAAATGGATGTTGATCGTATAACTTATATATTTTCAAAGTGAGGCACTCGTTACGAACAGTTTTAGAAACAATAGCTTCTACGTCATAAAAACTATTCAACTACTCAGTTTGATAAGCACAAGATTTTTAATTATATCAGTGCGATATTTTTATACCTCTCAGAACAGTTCACAATAATTGTTCATCATGTAAAGTTTTTTAAAGTTGGGTCTAGTTTGTACGCATTTATTAGCATGAGGGCTAGGAATCTTACGCTAAGCTTAACACTGTACGTTAGCTTCATTTGTTCACTTTTGTTTCCAATCCTCTCCTGGAATTTCAAGTGGGAACCTAAAAACTCGTTTACGGAAAATAGGACCAAAAATGACAATTTTAACGATTTTATTTCCTCTGCTACAGTGCACTACTGCTGACTCGGAATTTGAGGCACGCTGATTGAAAATTCGGAATTCTTGCAGTGAGTAATTCGTTGCTCTAAAATCTGTTATGCGCGCCGCGTTGCAAGCCATTCAGTGTTGCAGCCAAATAGACTCATGTAGATTTACAGGGTCTGAATAGGTGCTCACCTCTCCAAGTAGATAATGGGTGGCATGCCCATCATCCAGGTCCAATAAATTCACTTAAGCCTTAAATGTGAGAGCACGGTCATTAATATTCAGGTTAAAAATGGGATAATGCTTAGACGCGTAACCAAAAATATGGAGTTACTTTGTCTTTATAAGAAGAGGGCTAAAAAATCAGACTTTGTCCCATGAGCTAGTTTTTATTATGAGTTTATGAGGAATCTTTGCTCAATTACAACGCTCGTCAAGATTAATTGATAAGCAGTCATCAATAAACGTGTGACACAATACATACTAGTTCCACCTTTTACCTGAGAAAATGAACTAATCGATTCAAGACATTGAAAAATTACGTTTAAGATTTGTTTCATTTTGGTTATCTTGTCCCGTTTAGTATAAAAATCGTTTTTTATTTACGATGCAGATAATTTTTTCCTTTCGTCATACTCCTTCACCGGAACGTGTGGCGATCATCGTTCTTTTGAAATGACATCAATTTAGTGAATTGAAGTGAGGGTTTTCAGCATAAGCCTGGTGTTATGTAATATTTTCTGTTTTATTTCTCCATATTTTTATTCATAAATGTAAAAGTGCGAGAAACACGCACCAAGATCTTAATTCATTGATTTTAAAATTAGCACCCATGAAACGAAAATATTTCAAAGAAAATGTTTCAAACTATCATTTAAGAAATTGATTCAGCGCTCTACGAAACTAATTGAGACTTATATAAACAATAAATTCTCGTAAATGCTATTTTATCCTATATTCAGAAAATTCAGAAATGAAGTCAACATTTTTCCAAGACCTTCAACAGTGTCGGAGTATTTACACAAGTAATACGTGAACAAAGCGCGCTCCATACATCTTTTAATCGTTTTTATTCATAAAATCATGAGCGATACTATTAAAATATCTAGAAATACAGGAGCCCCAACGTTCCATGGCAGTTTGCATCAAAGTTAACTATACAAATATTATTCTTAATCCAAATAGTCGTCGCAAAATTGCTCTATCCCGAAGAGAGAATTCTGTTTTGTGGATATGGCGCATGATATTCTCTGGAATTTTAGCCTCGTAGAGAATAAAATTGTCATCATCGAGTGAGACTTAATCTTCAGTGCCAACGAGTAGATAAGAGCGACTACTGGTGAGAGAAAAAGTTGTGATAATCTGTTCAACAGGGCAGGGAAATTAGCGTGTCTGATCATGTGAGTCAATATTTTCATAGCTGTCGATTACAAGTTTTATTTTTAGTCTACCTTGATGTTTTTCCTTATTTGCCAGCATTCTAACAAAAATTAATTTTTTGAGCGTACCCCAGTGAGTGAAATTAACATTTTTTTTTAACAGCGTGCATAGGCTGACAATGTATCATGAACAATATTTTGCACAAGCGGTGTGACGTAATTCTGACATTTCAATAGTTAAGATGCGTATTTTTTTATAAACGAGCTCTTGTTTAGAGATAAGCAGATGAAAAATGATCTACAAAGTTCCGACAAGACCACCAGAATTTATGCTGTTGTTGCTACTTGTATGGGAAGTAAAATAACTATTTCTTTCAAGAGAAGTGGTGAAATTATTGGAAATAAAATGGATAAGCATTTGATACGTGATTCAACGCGAATTTTTCAATTCTAGCATGGAAACGGTTTGTTCTGTATCACTAATTCTCCCAAAAGTAACTACATCCAATTCTTTCTACGTGGGGAAAATTCGAATTTTTACTCCCCCTGTCTGATACGTCCAATGCTTCTTGACGAGGTCTCATAGAGACGGTTTTAGCACGTCCAAAATAGGTTTTCAAATCGTGCAGTCTGTAAATAAAACTCTCTCGGAGGTATGGAGTGAACAATAAATGAAAAAATAAGCTGTGCCTTCTTGATTTGAATAAAACCATGATTTCTGATGGTTTTTAATTCCCATACTCATCTCCCATACTCATTTAATCCCCATACTCATTGAAACTTTTTATGTGCATTTCTATAGGTACGAAACGATTTTCATATTTATTATTATCTTGATTGGAGTCACTTTTGGCTTTTCACATTCTAGTTTAAGCATCTGATTTGACCGCAATTGGTTAAACTGAAGTTAAATATTCAACTCAACTGCAAAGGTAATTGGAGTCAGAAATTTTGAAAATTGCAAATATTATCTGGATCCTGATTTCTTTTAGCCATATTTAAGTAGTTATGAAAATTTAGTTTGTGACTGCTGGTCGGTCAGCAGCATTTTGAAAATACCCTCCGTGGTCACCGGTGACGCACGTTGCGGTCAAAGTGTTAACGATTGTGAAAGAATTAAATTCTTGTGTAATTCTGGGTGTATTATAACTGGGCGCGTGAAATTAAGGTGACGCACAAAAACTATGTGTACTTGTTTATAAAATAATCCGATGGTCACTCCTCAACTTTTACGATGGCCATACGAAATGACGGATTGTGTTTTCGTTGTGGTTCAATTTTTTTACAAAGAATAGTAAGCCTTTCATTGGTGTTAGTTGAATGGAAAGTGTGTTTTTCTTTAATTTCCATTGGAAGCACACAATTCAAATAAATCATAATCATGCTTTGTTTTGCTGTAGGCTATGCTCTCAGAAAACTTACAGTCATATCTCAGCAGTATTTTGCCTCCGTTGAAACTCACTGCCTCCAACTGAAGTGACTGCTTGGGCTTTATTGCAAGTGAGAAACAAAGCCGAATGTAACCACAACCCATAAACACTAAATATTCTACGGATAAATAATAGTCAAATAATTCAACGGTCGTAAGATTTTTTCTTATTTTTGACAACAATTACCGCCTCATCATTTATTTTTTGTGTATATTCATGCATTTTTATCTGTGAAGAAATTGATAATAATTCAATTATCAGATTAATTTTCGTCGCATAAGAATCGTTCTGCATGTAATCCTCAAATCTACTAACGTTATCTCAAAAGTGAGGGTTAGAATAAATTTTCATAATGATGCATTATAAAAAAAATACCCGCATGAGATAAATAGTTAATGCTTTATACATATTTTAATTCGACCCGCGTATATTCATTCAGAGGTCATCTCTTCCGAGCGACTCGACTGCTTAGAGTACGCTACAAATATCAGCTGAGAGGGCAAAGCCTCTGTCACAGGCGCTGCACGGACCGACTCGCACCCACACAACCATGGTTCATCATTGCCAGTGGCAGACTGAGGGCACGAGCACGGAAGCTCACCTGAACTCTGATCTTGCGAACCTGAGAGAGTGGGAAGACCGCTGCTTTGCTTTCAGTTCGCTTACTAAAGCTGCCGCATTGTATTGCGCTTCTCGTTTAGTATTGGGCAGCTAGAAATTTCGAAGTGAATCGTAAACGAATTTTACGAGTTTCAAGTTTCAACTTATATTCTTCGTTTGAAATTAAGTACGCTGAATGACAAACATTCCGTGTTATATACACAGGAATTTGCGGTAACCAGTCAAAAATCGAATAAAATAACAATCATATTGAAGAATTCATTATTTAATACTAGGCAAACACTTCTGCTTGGTAGAAATTGGAAAAAAAAATTTAAACACCCTTCGAGGACGAATTAAAATTGTAATAGGGCAGAAAATTTCTCAGCGCTCTAAAATTTCTAAACTTTCTAAGCTTAGAAAATTCTAAACCTTCGTTTCTCATCGAACATTATGCAACTTGGAGGATAGATGATGTGATCTGTAGACATCATGGTGGTACCGAAAATACTAAGCTTTATATCCTGCACCCGACTGTTCAAAGCGGTGAATCAAAAATAAACTACTCATTGTTTTCAGTTAATTTGATGCAATGAAGAGCATTTGTCCATAGTTCAAGTTGCTCTCGGTGAATGACGAGGGATGTCAGAAGAGAATCGAAACCAGACGTCGAGAGTCTGATGTGTGACTTGCTGGGCTGAGACTTCTGCTTCAATGCCTCGCTTTGGGGGATGTTGAAATAGAATATCTCAGTAAAGACCACTCAATATCTGACAACTTTGCTCGATTGTCAGATTTGAGATAGAAGATTCAGTATCTCAGTAAAGACCAGTCAACATCTGGCAACTTTGCTCGGTTGTCAGATAACGACTGGTCTTTGCGGATTAATTTAGTATGAATCATTATTCCCCAACCAGAGGCTTTGCATCAAGAAAAAATGCCAATTTGGCCACTTTCCAACAGGAGACTAACCTTCACGATCGACTCACGAAGAACAGAAAAAACTTGAATGAGTGTCAAAATTGGTAAAATAACTATTCAAAATCCATGAAGACTTTAAGCAACTTGATAACACCAAAGTAGCGTCTAAGTCTTTGAAAAAGTGTCTTCTAAGTCCTCACTGTGACCATTAAAGTTGGAAATAGAGTGTTATATACTGTGCTTCACCTTTCAACATTCAGCGGGTGTGCAATATGATTTATCTTCGGCCTCTCAAAAGGAAAGTTCATCGTATAGTTGATGAGTTCTGGAGATTCTTCAGAATTTAGGGATAGTTTTGGGCACCCACTCACAAATCAGGAGAATAATTCATATACGTGTCACTTAGCCATGTCTGCGTTCTTGTGGTGCCTTACTTTTTACTTGCTAATATTTCATCAACAGAAATTTTAGAGTTGAGTGAACCCTCAAGGATGGCCAATGAATTCAAGGTTGCGTGGTTTCAACTTTGATGTGTTAATTGCCTTTTAGTTCGTTGTCTCTCCTTCATTTGGCTCCAAAGTTATGATAGCCAATTATAAATTTGCTGAACAAAGCCTGCCATTGGTTCACGCCGTAGATAAGAAGAGGTTTTTCAGCTGGTTCAATTTTAGCCTACGGAATTTGCTACCAACATTTAACTTACTCGGCGAAAATTCAAGGCCTGGACACAAAATAATACGCTAAGAAAAATGTTTCCAAAATACTCGGGTTCCATCGCATAGAAATAACCTTTTATAGTGAATTTATTTTCATTACGCCCTGGAAAAGGGTCGCAAGTATCGTTCACTCTAAAGTTAAGAATGATAACACTGGTGTTCAACACTGTTACTTAACACTGTTTTTCCACATCACTTGCAGCTACTGGTTACATCATGTTTTAAGTTGTGTGCTTGTGCAATTGATTTTCTTCATCCCCAGTCTGGATCATGGAATGAAAACCTGCATCGTATTCAACCTTGAAAATGTGTTGAGTCAATTAAAATTTTAAAAAGAGGTCAGACACCGAACGATGAACATAATAAAACATTTCAAATGGCAGTTAATTTGTGATAGATTGGAATCAAAGTACCTACAAAGTTATCAATTTCCAATCTTAACATCGAGTAACGTCTGTTTACAGATGGTGGTATCAAACTCATATTAATTTAGTTTCATCTGAGTTCATGAATTCAAGCTGAAAAAATCCTACTGCATTCATTCATATCTAACACGTTTCTTTGGATGTTTCCATTGATTTCACAATATATGTAAAGTGGTTCCTATACAGAAGAGTATTAAAACGATCTTGAGCAATGGATGATCGTTCCAATCGAGACTTTTAGTACAAAATGGGCCTTTATATGCTCCACTTTGAATGTTGCCACTATTATGACAGCGCTCGCGTTCTCGCTCTAAAATGCATTGTTTCCTAGCCATCATGTGTTGTTTCCTAGCCATCATGTGTTGTTTCCTTCCCACCATGTGTTGTTTCCTTCCCGCCATGTGTTGTTTGCTTCCCACCATGTATTGTTTCCTTCCCACCATGTATTGTTTCCTTACCACCATGTGTTGTTTCCTTCCCACCATGTGTTGTTTCCTTCCCACCATGCGTTGTTTTCTTCTCACCATGCGTTGTTTTCTTCTCACCATGTGTTGTTTTTATCTCACCATGTGTTGTTTTCTTCTCACCATGTGTTGTTTTTATCTCACCATGTGTTGTTTTCGTCTCACCATGTGTCGTTTCCGCAGGGACGCGCTGGCTAAATATCTGATCTCGACTTCATGTGCTCGTTAAACTCAGGAGTTTGACTAGTTGTTTGGCTCGCTGGATAGTCTGCTTGTCCTCTCAATTCGTTATACATATTGACCGAAATCAGTGCATCCCTCTTTTGTATTTCCGCGTAGCATTTTAAGCGCTGCACTCGTTGAGATAATTCTGTGCAATCATCGAGGGGAATATGAATGACTTCTAAAATAAAATTATGCGCGTGTCCTGAAACTAGGTAGGGAAAATCAATAACTCAAGAGCATCGTTTGAATGAAATGACTTTCGTTTCGTACATTCAAGCATTTTTTTATTTTTCCGTCTAGTAAGTTTTATCCGTCGAATTAAAAACGATAATTTTACTTTCTTTAAATTTGAAGAACATAACCTGTGTGAGGCTGTTCATCGGTGCTTTTCTACGTGGAAATGCTGCATTAATCTTCAAATATTATAACGCGTCTGCAGAATTTAAAATATAAGCTACGCACAGGGCCTAGGTGGCTGTAGCAAACAGTCAACCATAATCGCCCTTCAGGTGACGTGGGCTCTCTTGGAATGATTTCAATGAGTCAGGTATAGAGCAAAGTTTTGTTGAATCGAAAATAAAATGGATGGTAAATACTTTGTTACGAACCTGAGCCCTCATGGGCTGCGATAAGAAGGACATCTCTCCAATCCCAGCAGTTTTTCCAACCCGTGATCTGCGCAGATCCGCACTCGAGCGTTGGTAATGGCTGCAGCTGATGTAGGCGAGCGTTATCAGGTGAGGCGAGCGTTCCAAAAAATTCCATATTTTGATTGGATATTTGTATAAATATAGGTAGTAAATACTCTTTTAAGTATACTTCCATCGTTGTACCCATTCTTTGAGATTTAGATTTAACAAAACCAAACCAATGCACAAGATTTCTGAGGGATTTTTCAAGCATAAAAATATACAAGAAACATCCACACACATCCTTTGTATTGCTAACTTGATGTGGACACGATAGGCAGGCAAGGTGATGGAGTTAGTACAGACTTATCTCATACGCAACATTCATGAAATATTTTTTCTTGTACATTGATGTGAATCACAGCTAAGATAACTTAGTTTTAACTGTTTTTCTCCCTCTTAAGACAACTTTTCATTGCATATGAAAACTTATAAGCAACATTAAGCCTAAGAAAGCGAAAGTAAACTATGTTTGGAAAATTTCCTAGCTAACTGCGGATTTTTAAAGCTAGTTGAGTTATTTTTAGTATGAAAAAGGTGATTAACGCTTACAAAAAAGGCATCATTTTTCACTCCAGAAAATGCTTTTGATTTCGTACTTCATTTATATTTATTCCTTTTGACCTCAAATCGTTTCATATCATTCCTGATGAGAAAACAAAAGCTTCGGTATGAAAATTCCATGCCACGGTAGACGGACGAGTTTTGACTTCCGTCAGACGATTGGTGTTCGGTTGCCTGCACCTCTACCACCCTCCAAAAAAAACGCAATAATCTTAACTATAAAGTCATTTATGCACATAAACGCTATGAAATCGCCTCTCATCATTTCTAACCAATTAGTGGAAATTTTGAACAAATGAAATAAGGTATAAGTATGTTTGAGGCATTTTGGACTAATCTTGTTCAGAAATGTAGAAAGTGATTATACTACGGCTACACAGAGCAAAAATTATAGCCTCGAATTAGTAACCTTTTGTAAAACTGTTTTCTCTATTCATGTACTTAATGCTTTTCCCATTCGCGGCATTGAAATAAAATGAAAAAGACAACTAGAAGAATCATGCGTGAATGAGCGAAAACTGCCTCCAAGTTGTTACTCGATGGATGAAGGAGACAATCATCAACAAGAGCACAAAATTCATTCACCATTTTGCAGAGAACTTAAAAAATTTGAAAGGTTTATGCACCAGAAGCATGTGTATACTTAGAAGCAGCACAGGAGAATGAACAACATCTATCAAACAAAAATATTGGCATCGGGATTTTGAGGCGTCTCGAAAATCGCAAAATGAATTCCCTCATCCAAAACCGATAGCGCTGAAGCTGAGACCCGTGGTGCTATGTGTGCTTGGGCACGTTTCGTATCCTAGCTACAACAGCTTGAATAACTTAACTTTGTTGGGTCGGAGTCCTTGCTCATTTATGCTCGGCTCTAAACCAAAATATTTGAAAAAAACTGCAATATTTTACAATTAGCGGTTCTAAAGAAACATAATTAGGCTTGTTGTAAGCTTCAAGTGATTAGTTAAAAACTCATTGGGCATTGGAAGAAATACTGGAAACTCTAAAACGCAATGACAGAAATGCCAACGCTGGCTCACGAAGAGGACAGTTTTGGAGGTACAATAAGCGAACCATCACTCCACTGTTTCGCAGAGACTTTAAGAAACATACGTTGGTTATCTTACTTATCACACTAGATACTTCCACTAATAAAATCGTCAGATGTACCATTGGAAATAATATCACCACTTTTATATGCTACATAATATTGTTGACCACCCACGTGAAAATACCAGAGAGGAATGTATGGAGACCCGCGAGCAGTTCTCTTTTCCGACGATGATTACAAAACAACGTATGGAAAAATGAATTCTCTTGTGCCACCTGAGATTATGAAATATTAAAGCATTTTTTCTGAGACACTCACAGATGATAACGATACTCTGAAAAAAAAATAACCTAGAGTTATCTACTTTCCTTAAAGACTAAGCTGACCTCTGAATAAGCAGGATTCTATAAAACGCTATTTTCTCATATTTTTGAAATTAAATTAGCGCTCTCGTTCATTGCCGTAACTAGCTTCGTATGAAACACAAAATTCATAAACAGTTTGTTGTTCGTTTGCCTCTTACCTTGTTTGCCTGTTAGCTTGTTTGCCTGTTAGCTTATTTGCCTGTTAGCTTGTTTGCCTGTTAGCTTGTTTGCCTGTTAGGTTGTTTGCCTGTTAGCTTGTTTGCCTGTTAGCTTGTTTGCCTCTCACATTGTTTGCCTGTTAGCTTGTTTGCCTCTTACCTTGTTTGCCTGTTTGCTTGTTTGCCTGTTAGCTTGTTTGCCTGTTGGCTTTGCCTTTTAGCTTGTTTGCCTGTTAGCTTGTTTGCCTGTTAGCTTGTTTGCCTGTTAGCTTGTTTGCCTGTTGGCTTTGCCTTTTAGCTTGTTTGCCTGTTAGGTTGTTTGCCTGTCAGCTTGTTTGCCTGTTAGCTTGTTTGCCTATTACCTTGTTTGCCTGTTAGCTTGTTTGCCTGTTAGCTTGTTTGCCTCTTACCTTGTTTGCCTCTTACCTTGTTTGCCTGTTAGCTTGTTTGCCTCTTACCTTGTTTGCCTCTTACCTTGTTTCCCTCTTACCTTGTTTGCCTGTTACCTTGTTTGCCTCTTACCTTGTTTGCCTCTTACCTTGTTTGCCTGTTAGCTTGTTTGCCTCTTACCTTGTTTGCCTCTTACCTTGTTTGCCTGTTAGCTTGTCTGCCTCTTACCTTGTTTGCCTCTTACCTTGTTTGCCTGTTAGCTTGTTTGCCTCTTACCTTGTTTGCCTGTTAGCTTGTTTGCCTCTTACTTTGTTTGCCTCCTACCTTGTTTTCCTGTTAACTTGTTTGCCTGTTAGCTTGTTTGCCTCTTACCTTGTTTGCCTGTTAACTTGTTTGCCTGTTAGCTTGTTTGCCTGTTAGCTTGTTTGCCTGTTAACTTGTTTGCCTGTTAGCTTGTTTGCCTGTTAGCTTGTTTGCCTCTGACCTTGTTTGCCTCTTACCTTGTTTGCCTGTTAGCTTGTTTGCCTGTTAACTTGTTTGCCTGTTAGCTTGTTTGCCTGTTAACTTGTTTGCCTCTTACCTTGTATGCCTGTTAACTTGTTTGCCTGTTAGCTTGTTTGCCTGTTAGCTTGTTTGCCTGTTAACTTGTTTGCCTGTTAGCTTGTTTGCCTGTTAGCTTGTTTGCCTCTGACCTTGTTTGCCTCTTACCTTGTTTGCCTGTTAGCTTGTTTGCCTGTTAACTTGTTTGCCTGTTAGCTTGTTTGCCTGTTAACTTGTTTGCCTCTTACCTTGTTTGCCTGTTAACTTGTTTGCCTGTTAGCTTGTTTGCCTGTTAGCTTGTTTGCCTGTTAACTTGTTTGCCTGTTAGCTTGTTTGCCTGTTAGCTTGTTTGCCTCTGACCTTGTTTGCCTCTTACCTTGTTTGCCTGTTAGCTTGTTTGCCTGTTAACTTGTTTGCCTGTTAGCTTGTTTGCCTGTTAGCTTGTTTGCCTGTTAGCTTGTTTGCCTGTTAGCTTGTTTGCCTGTTAGCTTGTTTGCCTGTTAGCTTGTTTGCCTGTTAGCTTGTTTGCCTGTTAGCTTGTTTGCCTGTTAGCTTGTTTGCCTGTTAGCTTGTTTGCCTGTTAGCTTGTTTGCCTACTTGCTTGTTCATTTTATCAGTTAAGCTCCCTCCCTGGTAGCTGGAAACACAAACTTCACATTGTAAGTGTCATTTTCTGTTCATAAATTGCGTTCTATTCACTTGCATATTGACTGAATTAATTTCGACGTGATCTCATCACAAAAATGATGGAATCGAAAAGCGAAAGGATACGCAGTTAAGATTTTCACTTGAAAGACGTTTAACGACTGAATTTTATTAACGTTTACTTATAAAAAAAAACACCGTTGTTACTCCATTGTCTCAAATCAATAATTCACTCTTAGGTTGGAGAGAGCTGATTTTGCGTTATTTTTGCTTTCCGGAAGTGTGAAAACTACAAAGTCTCGCAAATGATATTGGGATCTTCGGGAGAGTAATCGAATTGTGGGAATTGAGTTATTGTTTAATAGTTCAAACACAGCAGTCTTGTGACGCAATTTAAGTTGTATAAATGCAATCAAATGAAGTTTGCTACAAAATTAAGATGTAAATGTTGCCGCATAAAAGAAGGAAAGAATATAAAAATCCCTATGGTTTAGTTGCCACCCTTTGTTTTCAAGACTTCGGGAGGATCCACAAAACACACTGTTCATGATAAAATAAATTGAATTACTCATCATTTGAAATCAATTTTTTTTAATCACCCATCAGATACTTTTCTCGATGTCACTATGAAGAAAAATTCCTAAAATCAACGTTAAGCCAAGGAATTCCAACTCAATAATAATTGTTTTCTACTTGAAATGTGCGCTAGCTTGCAACTCAGTGTTTCCTAATTTATTCTCATAGATAGAAATCCCGCAATCAATCATCTCCAGGGAGTCCTTATTTATAGGAATCCCGCAATCACTCATCACCAGGGTGTCCTCATTTATAGGAATCCCGCAATCACTCATCACCAGGGTGTCCTCATTTATAGGAATCCCGCAATCACTCATCACCAGGGTGTCCTCATTTATAGGAATCCCGCAATCACTCATCACCAGGGTTTCCTCATTTATAGAAATCCCGCAATCAATCATAACCAGGGTGTCCTTATAGATATGAATCTTACAATCAACCATTATTGTGTTCGGTTCATGGAACACCTCCCCTCAATTCCTAACTGTTAGTGTTCGCTTTATTTTCTTTTTTCCATAATTCAGAAGACTCTCGTTTCTCTTCAGTCCTTGTTAGACGTTCACTTTCCCTTAACAAGTTAGTCATTCTTTATTGTGAGTTCGTCTCTGAAATTGTTTGACATTTGAAGCATGTTTTTTATTTTCATTCCTATCGGCCGTAGATTTCTTGTTTATTTCACAGCGCAATTGAATGTTATTTCTATTGACTTTTCTGGATGACCTCACTTTTAACATCTCGCATTTTTTTCGGGTGGTATTCTGCGAACGTTTTAATCTCTTTTTGAACTTCGAATCTCAAAATAAAAGCTACAGTGCATTTTTTATGAACAAAGACAACTATCAGCGCTGCTCTGACCGTTGTGTCGCGCAAAGACAACCTGGGCAACAAGGGAATCGTCCATGCGCAAGAGTCTTTGAAAGTTTGCATTCACTAAAAGATACCAAAAAACATTTGTTTACCAAGGAGAATTCCACGTATTTTTGCAGTATATTTTTAAATTAAAATTATATCTTGAAACAAAAAACAATATTTTACCAGTTCTTAACGATTAGAAGCTAGTTTTTACGACCTGAAAAAAAGGGCTGTATTTCGAATTAGGAAGCTAAAAATTTGAATTTTAATTTGATGAAGTTCTACAAGATAACAAAAACCGAGAAAACCGAGTATGCATGCCAATGAAGATTCTACAGTTGATGGCAGTCATGCTCAAAACATGATTAAATTTTTGGGAGAATTTCTTGTTATTCTTCATATTTTTAGGGTCAATTTTTAGGTTATTCATTCAATTTTTTAGGTCAATTAAAAGGTTTTCATTAAAGCTTTTAGGGTCAATTTAAAGTTATCCTCACATTTCTTGAAACGAGAAGAGGAACCAACCGAGAAAAGGTTTTACTGAAACGTTTGGCAGCTTAGAAGATATGATACCTACGGTTACTGCATTTCAATGAACGATACTCACGGGAGTCTAGAATTACCGTCAATAGAGAAGTATCACAGATGTAGGATAAAAGCATGAAAGTTAGTTTCGCCGATGCAAATTCGGAAATTCATATCATTGAGACAGTGGTTGTATACCTGAAAATAGGTTGGGTCTCACAACAGGACTAAGACAATGAACACGTAAAAGAAGTTGATGTCATAACAGGGAAAAGTGATTGATTTAGCCAGTCTTCAGACCTTATGAAAAGTCGTCAGATCATAAGATTCAAGCGTGAGGTGAGACGTAATAACGTGAATAGGTGTTAGTTGAAGAAGATATGCAGATACACAAATTCGTTGAAAAGAGTGTACCTATGTAAGTGGAAGAGGAGATTTCCGTATCTTCAAGTCCGAACACAAATCTACTTGATGGATTCAATTTGAGCTCACATTAGGGCAAAAACAAGATTGAATTATCAAAATGCTTTCATGTTTCTAAATTTTATTCATGTAATTTATGAGTTTTCAAGCCATGATCTTAACATTCTTGTAAAATTATTCGCTCCAGCACCAGAATCTTTCCGTAGCATCTCTAAGTAGTCTATCTTATTTTAAAACATCAATTAAAAATCGGTTCCCTTTTTTCTTACAGATTAATTTCAACACCGGTTAATTCCCGTCACCATAGGAGTTTTTTGAGAATTCGTTATATAATAGTATGTTTATCAGAGTTTAGAGACAATTTTCATTAGTAGTACGGAAAAACATGAGCACAAAATAAATAACGTTAAATGGCATCATTTTATGACTAAATTGATAGACCCAAAATGTTTTCATGCGTTAAAAAAGTATTCAACTATCGGAAGCTCGTCAAGAAAGATCAATTCTTTGTTTTTCTTCCGCATCTCCATTCAAACTTTACTCTCCCTCACAAAAACAGTCCCATGCATCCTAAAAGAGCTCAAGCCTAATAAGTTTTTGTCTACGCTTTAGTAGGAGAGTAAAGTACCTCATTTTGGACAAGAAAGGTCTTGCTTCGATACCACGTAGTCTCGCAGCTCTATTTTTACCGAAGCAAAACAGCTTCTCTGTTTTTTTCGATACCGAAAAAAATAAAAAAGATTCCAACTGGATCAATTATACTCGTTGAGCTTGTACTTTACCCTCTCACTAAAGCTAAGATGCCATAAAACCACTGCCAAATTCAATCGTAGGAATGGCACGTTTCTTCTCCTGCACCGTTACAAGATCATGTCGCTGCCTCTTTCTACATGAGTGACGCTATTGCGAGGGAGCTTTGAGCACGTGCGTATCTTATGACCAAAATAAACGTCTAGATGGCATCGCTCGAGCACCGTGCATTTAGTCTACCGAGGGAAACACGTGCGTATCTTATGCATCGCTCGAGCACCGTGCATTTAGTCTAACGAGGGAAACACGTACGTATCTTATGCATCGCTCGAGCACCGTGCATTTAGTCTACCGAGAGAACCACGTGCGTATCTTATGCATCGCTCGAGCACTGTGCATTTAGTCTACCGAGGGAAACGTCAGACACGCTCTCCTTCCTCCCCCTGCGTTTCCTCGAGGCTTATGCAGCATTTTTAAATCGCCTTAGATCGAGAGGAACGGTGCAGATGTATGGGATGAAATAATTTTGCCCGCGTTAACATTGTTTGGGAAATATCAACATTGTTTTAAGATGTGCACACTTGAAAGATGCCCTTGGAAAACGATGTTGCTCGCCACTGTTAGGAATTTGAAACAAGCGAGAGGGAAAATGTTTGAAAATTGCCATTGAATTACGATTAAATAATATTTGAAGGTTTATTGCACGCAATGCTAAATATAAATGTATGCAATGCTAAATATAAACTTCGAAATAAGGCAAACAATTTTTTGCGAAGAACATGAGTCTTCAGGTTTACCCTTGCTGCCCGCGCATATCTGCAAAAACATAGCCTTTTTGTGGGAGATAATTTTTGAACTTAGAGACAACCGATACATTGACATACAAACATGAATCTTTGGGTAAATCCTTGCACTATGTGAGTGAAGAAACGACCACGCTTGTGTGGGGAAGTTTAGACGAGGGATTCACAGAGCTCGTGTGATGCATCTGGCTGGAGCTGACATTTAGAAGCTGGTATTCCATGAATGGAGTTCGTGAGACTTCTCGTACTTACGTTCTCCGGCTCTATGGTCAACAATAAGACCAACTAGATTCATAAAACCTACTTCGCACTCATGAGAATGACTGGCTCACAGTGGCCATAATTATTCAGAGCTAAAAAATTAAGTACTGGAATACAATGGTCTCTGTCACACTGGGTTCAAAATTGTGACTCGAATTCAGTAATAACGATTACGATAAACTTAGAATAACGATTGGAATACAGCAACATCAGTTATCCAAAGCGTAGAAGAATATTTGTTACTGAACGACAATAATTACCCTGAGCTCAAAAGTATTTCTTATATGCAGTGCCAATAATTACCCTAAACTCAAAACATAGTCTTACATGCTCAATAAAACTGCAAACATTGTCTGACATGCAGTGGCAATAATGACCCTGAGCTCAACAGATGTCTGACATGCATTGTATCACTTGATGCAAGCGAGCAATTGAAATAATTAAAAATTTTAACGTATTATTATTCAGGAAGAATCATAAAGCAACTCCCGTAAGAAGATAATCTCTGGTGGTTTGTACACCCGTGAGAACGAAGAATAAATAAGCCACAGTAAAATGCGCGTGCTTCAGCATTCACGCATGTTCGCGTCCCTGTTTCCTGCCTCGGGAAAATGGCCGGAAGACATTTCCTGAAACTGTGCGAGAATAAAGACTATTGGATCTCACAATACAATTAATACTGATTCTCTTTCAAGGGCAAGACGTCTTCTCATGCGGCAGGATGGCAGCGGGGAAACTGCAATATTTGTGATCATAGCTTTTTATTCTTAGATAAAAAAGCAAGGAAAGAAATCAGTTCCTCAGGCGTAATTCCCGAGATAAGAAGAGTCTGAGAAGACATAGAAAGCTGTTTATAAAATGCCATTCAACGTAGGACAATGTGAATTACTTGCAGTATATTACTTGCAGGCAACAGTTACAAGGACTAAGTAGAAATAGTTTTAACATCGATATTATATGACCTCTATTCAAACGTGATGAGTGCAGAATAAGTTCTTGAGCTGTTAATAACTAGTGTTTATGCTACTGAATAATTTTCTCATCCGCTTGGAAAAAGTATCTAACCTTCTTCATTCCATCTGTTGTCTCTATTACTAGTGAATTTTATAAGCGGAGCGATTGACGTGCAGCAGTAAGTTAAGGGATATGGTCCGGTAAAAACGAATCGCAGTCGCAGCAAAACAGTAAAGTAGTCGCCGGAGCCATACTCGATGATTTAATACACTCTGCGTCGGCACTTGCAACCACTGAAGGTCATCCTCGGAGTGTTCTCGTTCTTTCGTGATTCACGTCCTGGTGAACAGTGAGAGTCGAATGAAATTCAGTAAGGTCATGATAGCCAACGAAATGCATAGGAGTGAAAAATTATGAGAACATCGTCCGGAAGACCTCCAACATCGCTCGTGTCATCACCGTCATCTTGCATAGGCTAAAGCGCCAGGATCTCACAGAACTTCAGAAAAAAGGAAGTTGGAGTCAAGGTCCTTCTGAATAAGGTCAAGAAGGCTGCACTTTCTGATGAGAATTTTTTTTTCACTATAGAGGCAAAGTTGAACTGATGCGGCAAAATTTATTGGAGAGTCCCTTGCAGATATTCTTCGCGGAAATGGAAAAATTTTCGGACGTTACCGGTGATTTTCATGACGTGAGAAACTCTTATTTTCGTTCTATTTGGTGCAAAGGCTTACGCCAATGCATGAATCTAATAAATAATACCTTCAGCTCTTTGAAAATGCTAAAGAGCATTTCAGAATGCTCAGGAGCATTCATTTTCCAACAAGACTGCGTACCCTCTACCACACACGAGAAATCACAGCAGGGGCAATCAACATAATTATTTGAGTTGTTCTTAGGCAATGTACTGTGGCTCCCTGCATCGCCCAATCTCAACCTTGCGGTTTTGTTCATTCTAGAGATGGGAGCCTGCGCAGTGAAGTGTCCCCTCTGAAGGCGGCGGAGAAAATTTCTCAGATAATGATGCGTATTGCGGTTGGAAATTTCCGAGGGAGGTTTAGGGTTGTTGTTTTGGACAAGACGGAAGCATATTGAAAATTCGATGATCATATGTAATGTAGATAAAAGTACACGTCTTGTAAAAGTTACCAATTTTTTTTTGAAGACTTAAAGCTGAAAAATGGTGTATACTAATTAGAAAATCCAAGAACCATACATATATCGCAATAAGTTTTTTTTTACGTTAGACTTATTCTTTATTCGATACTTGATTATTATGTGGAAATATTTCCTGTTCGCAATGCAGCTTTATAGGTAGTCCTATATTAATATTTATTAGTCAATATTTATTAGCCATACATCCACAGCAGGAGGGCATTCATCACGTGCCTCTGGAGTGCACCAACAGGAGAATTTACATCAATGCTGAGTGTTCTTGTCATGCTAAAAAATTCATTTTTCTTGGACAATCAATGATTCCAAGTTCATCCAGGACAAATCGTATCTTTGGATTCAGTATCGAGTACCAATGAGGTTTTTATCGTTCTCAATGAGCAAAGCCACGTCTTATTTTATATTATTCAAAAACTCTGCGTTCTTGAATGATGAACAGACATGTCATTGGTAGTTTACTTTTCATGAAGTTGTACTTAGCTCAAAGTAAGGTGATCAAATCGGAATGTAGCAACAGTGTTTGGCATACATCATTCCGAGAGAACTGGTTTATTTCGGCTTCATGCGCTTAATAGTAATCAATTTTATTGATAATAACTGAATTACCACGGTTTTTATTCTCTCTTGGGTGTAAGTATAGCCTAAAAAAGAAAGTTGAGGACAAATGATTTTTTTTCAATTTTGGTTCCTAAAACAGTGAGGTAGAAAAATGACAATGAGAGGAAGGCACATTGAGAACTAGACTGCTAGAAAAATGCTAGGAATCGTTTTTAAAGACGGTATAGCTCAATGAAGGATAATATCATCTGAATGGACGTATTGGAAGGTGAAAATTAGTTCGATACTACATAGTTATTGGTTTAGCAAAACTCTAAAGCATTTAACAAACAACATTGAAGGAGTTATCTTGCGAGAGAAAAATCGTCTAGTACGTTGTTACCAACTGCAGAACCAGTGAGCGAAATTCTATGCTATCGAAGCACATCTCAGGCGTACTTTCCCTCATTAATCGTGCCAGAATATAAGCCCTATTGCTTTCCAAATGCTTTCGGCCGCCAGGGATTTTGTAAGTTCTAAAGAAAATGTCCTTTTGTATCGGAAGGAGAAGAAAAATTTACATTGTACCACAAAAATTGATGCTGAACAGCGCCTAAAAACTATTGCTATTGTTTCCGTCGTTCAGAATGAGGGAAAATAATTGCTAGCGCTGTGGAGCAGACGAAGTCAATGGCACAAGGCAAGTCATTCCGAGTTGGGTGCATGGCTTTACTTAGGAAACAATCGTTAACGGGTGAACTTATCTGCAATAGAAATGATTTTTAATTTTTGAAACTTGTTGTGTATCAGCGAGTATTAAATATACCATTTTGTAAAACTGAAATAATGAAAATAGAAAATGTGGACCAGCTATCGATCTGTTGAATAAGTTCATGAAGGAATACAGGAGAACGTCCTACTTCCAGCTATCTCACTTTCCGCGCTCCTTATTTAACGCTAATTTTTGCTTGACAACATCCCCATTTCCGTTATAACCTCCAGTCTTGCTCGTTGACGCACTAAGTTCTTCACTTGTTTCTTAGGAAGTATTGTCACGTGCCACACACACACTCAGTAGTGACCAAGGGACTGGTAGATTGTTTGTTATAAATTAAAGGCTTGTCTCATCTCTCATTTATGTTCAGTTAAAATACCAACCGAAAGGAAATTGATAAATTGAAGTTAAATTAAAACCAAGTAGAGTTCTCACTAGAACGAAAAAATTAGCACAAATTCTAGGACAATTGCGGCACATAAAAAGAGTGATAAATATTGCAAGATGGCAACATACCTGAATCAACAGTGCGTTATATTGAGAAAAATGAGGGCAAAACAAAATAATGTGTACGTGTATTTCACCAGTAGTAGCAATAATATTTGTGTTTTTCATCCACGTTATCCACCCATTCATGAAACAGAAACACTTGTACGCTTTTGGATGCATGACTAAAGAAGGGCACGAGCTCTGTTGTGTAGTAACATGGTTCAGAATAAAGTAAATTCACTACTTGAAAATCTAAATGGCAAAGTGAAGATCATGTGAGTCAAAATTTGACATTTAACGCTCATAAAGAATGGTTTGATAAATTTAAGAAACAATTCTACCTAAAAATACTACATGGAGAAGCAACCAATGCAGACAGCCAAGCTCTGCCTGAGTTCGGTGATGTTTCCAAGAGTAACGTCTCTGACAAGAGCTATTCTCTGAAGCAAGTTTTCAATGTTGACGAAACAAAATAATTGTGAAATAAAATGTTAACTCAAATATTGAAAGCTCGGAAAGAAATTAATGCTTCTGTATTTAAAGCAAGTAAGGATCGAGTCACTCAACACCGGTGAGCCACCGGTGGTACATGGAGGGGATTTTCATAATGCTGCTTACCGACCAATAGTCCCAAACTAAATTTTCATAAATATTTAATCAAAATTAAATGCAGGCACTATCCAGCAAATGCTTACTGTATTCAACATTGTTTACTAAAATTTACTTTAGTAGTCATAGTGTTATTTAATTAATTGATGCTTGGAGGCAAAGCAAACGGTGACGTCAAATTAAAGCTATTATAAGTCTATCGGTTTGAGAATCCAAGAGCATTAAAGACTGTAGACTATGAAACTTTACGTATAATTTTGCATAGCAAAGAAACACCTGGCTTATTTGAGCAACATTTTCTCAGTGGTATTCTAATTTTTTTCCCGTCGTTGAATATAATGAAAAACATAACCTAAACAATAAAGCCTTACTTGTTATAGGACACTTTCCAAACTTAAAAGAAACTTTACCCACATGTTTATGTGATTTTTCTTCCTGCCACTATTATTCTACTCCTTTCTTGTAGCTTATGGATCTTTGGTGTCATAGCAATATTTGATGCTCATTATTTGAAACGAGGAACAGCTTGTGGGTAAAACTTCAGGTGACGTTTACATTACGCCATGCTGGAAAACGTCGACATTGAGACAGGGTGCATATAATTAGTCAGGAATCGGACTTCGTTTCTACACCAGCAACGAACCTTTTTTTGAAGAATTCGTGGCGTGAATGACCAACTTTGGATACAGCAACATTTCAAAAATCACAGATGAGTCCAACCTGGAAACAGTTGAACTAATTCAACACGGTGGATATGAAAATGTTAGTATCGAAGATGCATGAACCTTTGCTCTCATATCCGTCAGCTCTGCAGAGCCGACGAATATGAAACTTTTACAAATGGATTGCTACTCTGCTGCTGATAAAATTGAGAATAACAATTTTTGCATGAAAGAGCCGTGTCACGAGAAAACGGGGCCGTCTCCTCTTGTTAACATTTCATTAACAGGAAGATCAGGTTCTCGGAATTGAGGAATAGCACACCTCTATGATATTACACAATACACACAAAAATGTGAGAATGTGTGAAGAACACAGGCATTAAGAAAAGACACACAATTATTGTATACTAAATTTAGAGCGGTACTCACCGATGGTAGCTGACCCACTTACGCAGCGCATTTTCTGAGCGCCCTCCGTGGTGTTACGATCGATCGCTTCTAATATTGTGGGACATGGTACACAGGGAAAATATGCTAACATTTATGATTTCCAGCTATACGTCATACAAACATCAATGAGCGTACACACAATGAATGGTATTAGGAGTGATGCAAATTAAGTAATGGAATCAAACAGCATACGCCTAATCACTTACATCACATAACTATACTGTATTTTCCCGCGGCTGGCCAGCCTTTTGCCGCATATTACTTACACTCCCAAACATAACACAAGTAATGCCTACAATATCTCAGCGCTAACAGCAGCACGGGATGTGATCATTAATTCGACCTTGACGTTCATGAGCCGACACAACTTCAGTTCAAATCACTGTCCTGGACACACAGTTCAAGGAAATTTGTTGCTAATTGCCAGATTCGTAGCTCCCGGGCATTCCCCTTTCTGGTGTGCTCCTTATCCACAGGACTTCTTATGCACAAGCCTCCCTCCTGCAAGAGCAATTTATAACTCGTTAATCCCTGATTGCCCTAGTTACGTTCCCTCAAAATATCTCAAATTTCACAGCACTGAATGCCAATAAATTTCACTAATATTTATTTTAGCAAAATATGCATTTTTTTCTCAAGAACCTGTGTTACTCTTACCCGCCCCGAGACGTTGCAGCTAACTGTTACATTAAATTATTTCCACGCTGGTTGGATTTTACTTTACTTCTCTGAAAGTAAAAACGAGAAAATGTATGAACTTTGGATTACATTATAACGTCGCCTTTAGTATAAATTTTCAATATATCCAATAACCACTTTTCATTATATCTTTGAGCACGTTTGTTACAGCGAACACACCCGCGTTTTATTTCTTCTACTTCGCGCTCCGGCGTTGACTGCAGAACTACCTCTTGTTCCTCAGACGCCCCGCGTATTTTCTCGAGGGTTGTCCCCTCTCTCACATTCGACCTATAAAAATCTTCGGACCTCGAAGCGCCCGCCTACATCTTTTCTAATTGGTAGTACCGCAGCTCGCCTTTATTTCTTTCTTAGCCTCATTTTTCTCACGTTCAGCTCCTTCGAAACCGACCGTTGGTTTGCCGCCTCTCTCGTCTTAAGTGTCTCGATTTATGTTTGACCACAAGGCGCCTTTGTCTGCGCATGGGTAGGCATTTTTCCGAACGTCTACAGTTTCCAAGGGCTCGCCCGAATGAAAAAATTGCTAACTCCACAAAATTGACCCCCCCAGAAACAACACACAATGTAAACAGCCATCGTCCGAGCCCTTGCATCTTATCGCTCCATCTAACATTGCTGAGTCCAACAAAACATACAGGCATAAAAACATACATGTTGAAGCGACCCTCCTATGCTGCTGGGATTTACTGAGAGATTTTTAAGTAAGCACAAAATTTATTACACACAATTAAATTTTTTTTTCTTAAATCCTCATTTTTTAATTCACAAAATTGGTTATTCTTAACAGATTCTCGACAGCCGGAAAATGGTGCGAGCCGACTTGCAGAATATTTAGAAATGGTATGTACATAGAGCAATGGAATATGCAAAAAAACTGAAGAGTTGGATTAAAAAAATTGAACCGTATCACGGGAGTGAGGCAGTTATACAGGATGCAGCCGTCAATCCTGCATTTTTGAAAATCCTTTGGAAGCCTAAAGATGCAGGATTGACTGTTGCACCCTGCATCAACCACACACAGCTTAATGTCTTATTACGTGAACCTAAGCAATAAAGTAAAGATTGTAACATGTTTTACACTTTTTTCTATGTAAACCCTATCTACCGTTACCAAATATAGAACCCATCTGTTTATTTTTTAGTTTCTATGCCATGTTTAAATCGCATAGCACATATGAATAAAAATTATGGATTTTTTACACTTTTTGGCTTAGAGTATTCCAACGAAAAAACGTATTACGTACTACAACGTATTACAGTATTCCAACGAACGTACTCAGATTAACAGAGTTACCGCTCTTATTCCGATTCTAGATAGTTCTTCTAAACTTCCTACTTCCGGCCCTTTCTCGGAGCCCACCTCGCGCCGATTTGGAAGCTCTTCTGTAATTCATCTGCGGAAAAAAACTTCGATAAATTGTTTGTTTATTCATGAAGCAAATTCACGAAAAAAGTCTTTAATTATATACAAAAAATTTTCAATCAAGTATAGAATTATTGAAAGCTGCTTTTAATTAAATCAAAGTTTGTTAATTCATGTAGCAAAGTAACGTCAGAAATCTTTAATTAAGTCAAATCAAAGAAGTCAAAATTTCATGTTAATCGTTATATCAATTCAGAGTGTGAGCGCGTCTTAAATGAAATTTGGTTAAATACAATATATCACTTATTAATTTACTTCACCTTGAGACTCAGTAAATTATGAAGTTTCCACTTATCAATTTAACTTGACCTGCGGAATCATTATGGGATAAATATTTCTGTGCATGATAAATCTACATAAATCAATTACTGATAGACCTGGGATGTTGAAAGTTGTCCATTGTCCACCCTAGATATTATTTCGATTTAATGATTATGAAATGATCCGAGCGATTTGCAAACTCAGTCCACTCCTAGAATTGTATAAAAAGAAGAAACCATAATTTCTAACATGATTTTCGCAGATTCTTCTGCTCCTCATTAATTCGACGAGTATATTCTTAATACTTCTCAATGCAATAAAAAATTCTCAGCGACTCTTTTTTTGGCTTAACTGCAGCTCACTGGATTCTAAACCTATTCGTTCATCGAGGTTAGCCTTTATTGCGTTGTTTCATTAGTTGATTGCCGAAGACGTTTTGCAGCCGTGAATGAAAATTCATTGCTTCGTGCTGCGAAAAATTCCCACTCCTTTGTAAGTTCGCATTTTGTCCGAAAATGTTCTCACTAATGCTTGTATGGTTTCCTCGTGTATTCCACGAGATATTCATTTATAATTTTGCTTCATCACTGAATGAATTTGATCTTGTGAATAATTGCAGAAGCATTATTGAAACCAATTTGTAAACACCATTGCTCCGTAAGTTTAGCAGAAATCTATTATTTTCAAATGAAATTTTTCAATCACATGATGTCATTCATGGAATGTATTCTGCCTTGTTAGTTTGTATATATTCTTTCGATATACTGTATGCTATACTTTTTCGATTTATTTGTACCCTTTCGATACACGAGATATGTATATCCTATTTGATTCACCGCGAACAACGGTCCTGAACATAGTGCGTATCCTCGCTGTAGGCAAATGGTTGAACTATACACTTGAAATAACTCTGCCGTCCACTTCTCCACTCGGCTAGAAGCAATATCAAGGGAAGCTTCTTTGCGCGGTATGTCGTGGGGATGCACTCAGAGAAATGATGACACCCTAAAATCCTGGTCAAAAAACTTGTACATTTACGGCTATCACCTATGACCGTTTATTCAAGCGATCGGGAAAGTTGAATCTCATTTTCACCTCTCATACGAGTAAATTGTTTTCATCGGAAATTTGGGAGTCTTCGCAATTTGTGATTGTAATGCAATTTTCTTTGAGGCATTGTGATGCTTGCATTTTTATTAAATTCGTATATATTGTCAGCTAATACGTGCATTCATGGGCTAGTATGAGAAATTGAAACGTTTATGTTTGCGTTCATTTACATTGGTCATGCTAGACACACGCACGAAAAAAGATAGTAGGTGGCTTCATAAATATCATGAGAGCATTCAAAATAATAAGGTAAGCCAAAGTCATGCTGTCTTCACAATGTGCAAATGAAAATGACTGTTGAGCGAAGTTCACGTAAAAGAGACAAAGAAATATCTGATATTTTATTTGTCAGTGCTTCACAGTCTCAGGTCATTTGCAGAAAAGGTAAGATAGAAAAGCTCGATGAGTGAGTATCGCATGAGCTCAATGAACATAAAAACCTGAAGCGTTTTGAAACGTGCTCGACCCCTTCTCTGCGCAGCCTAATCAAGTGATGCATTTCTTGGTAGAATAATCAGGCGAGACGACAAGTGGATTTCTGAAATCGAAACAATCAAGCTAGTGGTTGGATTGTTGAGAGTCCTCCAAACATTTCCTAAACCTATAGTTGCGTCAGTGAATGAATATAATGACTATCTGGTAGTCCGCCAATAGTGCTGTCCACTACACTCACTTGAGCTAATCAGTGCATTACGGCACACGTTTACTGCAATCAATATGAGAAGTTTACGGCACTCAACAAAGTAAGACCTGTGCTGGTAAATTGGTGTGGTCCAAATTAGGTCCTCGATATCGTGTGGCCATGCTTGCTAGAAAAACATCAGAGAAACTTACAGACTTGCGATACGAATTCATTCCTCATACTCGAAACCCTCTTGATTTTTCAGACAGTAACCGTTACTTTTTTGTGCACTAAAAAGCATTTTTGAATGATTTTCAGGTAAAAACTAGGAATAAAATGAGCTTTGAAGATTTTCTTGAAAAAACCTAATATGTACTTCGCAATAAGGAATAAATAAACTTCAAGATGCATTGGAGCCCATGGCCTTTACTTTAATTTATTTAAACCTGTTTACTGTTCATTTTCCTGCTTAAATAATGAATTCAAAATAGCCAATTTCTTATAAAACCTTGTATAATCTTACCTAATAATACATTTTGTGTGTTTTTTACTTAAAAAATTTATATTTGTTTGGTATCCTTTTCTTACGTAACAGCTTCTTTGATTTGATTTGAAGGATGTTCAATGACCGCTCCTATGATACGAGTTTCACCAGTGCACATCGAGTACAATCAAAATGTATATACAGTAATTGTTTGTCATCAAATTCCGTCATGTCTGATGGGCCGTGTACACTGGTATAGATTATAAACATGATTACCTAGATTATTCTTTACGTATTCTGCTCGCGTACAAAACTTCACAACCAGGAAGAATTTTTCTAATCAGGTGTAATTTTCAAAGAATAAAAAGGCAGCTAAACATTTCACGTCATTTCATCTCCTACACAAATTCTGCATGAGCCTATTTCCTCTTACTCAATTAATCCTTCAACGTACTTGAAAAATAAAGGGTCTTCACAACGGTAATCATTCCTTGAAATTGGTCGTGGGCTTAACAAATTTCGATAATGGGAAATTCAATGATGATAGGTTCCAACTGATAATTTGCTGGACTCAGGACCTCATACGGAGTATGTGCCTTTTAACTACGACTGTTTTTTCACTGCTGAAATTTTACTGAGCTTAAACAAGTCATTGCCTCTGAGCCAAGTGATTTCTCTAACTCTTAGAAACTTTCAACAAGCGAAGAAGAAAGTATTTTCTGACTTTAAAAAAAAATAATTGGTTTGAACACGAATGTTTGGGTAAATATATTGGAGGTCTATACCAGGCTTTAGGAACGTTTATTTTTCCCTCATAAATTTGAGAGTCAATTTATGTTCCATCAACTGTACCTTTACATCCCTCTTTTGCAAAACCTTTTTAATTTCTAGACTTCCTCAGGAGTATTCGGCAGCTTAATGAGTTGTGACAACATTGTCATTTTATTACTTGTACTACTGGAGGCTTTTCTTGGAATCAGCTGCGGATTTGTCATATTTCTCAACGAGGAAAGTAAGTTTGTCGTCTAGAAAATTGTTCAGTTTTTGCGCCTTTCTTCAATATGTTGAGCATTATCAGGAAATATTTGTATGTTTTGCAGTGAAGAACACTCTTAACAGGTTCGATTGATCTGATGAAGGTTTGAAATTTTTTCCCCTTATTCCCTTAAATTGGTAGTAGCCATTTTGATTTTCTGCTTGCTTCCTTCCGACCAGTCAAGAGACAATTAGCCCATTTTTTAGCCGGCGATGCATACAGTAAGTTCAAGTACTAAATTTAATGATCCACCACAATTTTTACCTAAAAAAATTGCTATAAAATCTCCCATAAGAATTTTTCAATTTTAGCCCATCTGAATCATCACTTCCGGCACAGAAACGAATGGAAATACACCATACAAATGCAAATATTCCAGTCCTTGTTTCTACGATAAGCCGTGAATTTTGACTCCCTAAAACAGAATAAGTTTAATCTCCTCGATACCTACGAGATTTGTGCACAAAGTAACCATAAGGAGAAAAGTGTGGACGTATACAACTGCACAAAGTATTCAGGGGGCGTTCTGATTACAGCGCAAAGATCAGGCGTAGTCACATTAAGTTCGACAAAAATATTCATTTAAATTACGCAGCATGCTGCTCAAAAGCGTGTACCGGCTAGAAATCGTAATTCAACTCTCATCCCACGCTTGGACACAAACAGCGGGACCCGGTAACAAAGCAGTACTTTTCTACCCATACAAGACTTTCTGTGTTGCAGTATACGTCATCGGCTTTTTTTGAATTGCAAATGTAAACTGAAGCTCAGGAAACGCGGTCATTACGGAACTGAGACCCTGAGCTGATCAGGACAACAGGAGTCAATTTGAGCGCCGTTCACATCATGCATATTCAATGAGGCTTCAACAACGGACGGCATCAGCAGCAAATTAGAGAAGACGTGTCTCGCATCTGACTGATGCCCTGCTGAGTGACACCTTCGTATTAGCTCTCACCTCACCTAAAATCATGAAGCCTTCATTTTACACTAGAAATTTTGCAGCATATTTATAGAACTGTGGGTTACCATTTGCTGGGTTGAACGCTGGAAAATTTGAGTGATCGCTTGGAAAAGAGATGAAATATTGTGGTAACTGGTATTTATTGAACTGTGAGAAATCATTTCTTGGGATGAACCGTCGAATTTTTCAAACTAATCAGTGTAATTCGGTGTTACTTTGTGCAACCGCTAGCAGAGTGTAATACGACTGTATAATACTCGCTGATGTGCATCAAAACACAAGCAAAAGTTGTGAATTGATCAACATCGAAGATATTTTAAAACCATCAAGTTGATAATTTTGAACTTTTGATTTTCCTTTTAGCAAAATTGAACATGAATTATGTTGAGTTGATTTTTGTGGAGAACAAAATCAGTTTTGCACTCTGGGCTCCGTTAATTAGCAGGAGTAATAGGCGCTTTCAACGCTTTGATTTCAACCCACGCTTGGACAAATCAATCAGAATTGTTAAGAACTTGTGGTGCGTATTCAATTTTTGAGCCCCTCAATTCATTCAATACATACAGAAAATACCTTCAAGGTAAAAGATATCGCTGGTAACTATTTTCTTGATCATTTGAACATGATAAATGATAAAAAATTCATGAGCTAAACTTTGATCAAAGCAATGAATGAGCCTGCTTGATCTCTCCATTCAATAAATATTTAATAGGTAATTATTGCTCAAATATTATATTATTATACGAAATTATCGACTAATATGGTTGATCGTTCATGTTGGTCGCACAATGAGTAGAAACTGAGTTCGAAATTTTCCAAACTACTTCGATAAATATTCTCAACAGAAATCAATCAAATCAATCAGAAATCAATGGTCCATGGCATATGACGAGCAGAATATCAAATTGAATGCTGAGAACTTGAGTCACCAAGTACATGAGAGCGTCACAGCTGCCTGTGAACATGTTCAACTTTCGCCATGAAATGTCTTCTGGTGTCAGATAAGGCCGTGGAATGCCTTTCTCATATGAGTTTCTTTCACGAGATGGGTAATTTTAAAATATGTTTAAAGCTATGATTACACGCAGTGAAAGTCTTATCACGATCATGCTAAATCAAGTCCAAAACGACCACGAAGCCCAAAATTTAGTCCACAATGAAGTAACCCTGCCTTAGCCTGAGACCGAGAAAGCTTTGACTTATTTAGATACCTAAATTACACGGTAAAAAATTTGAGTATGAACTTTCCTTTTTCAATAATATGGAACGTAGAAGACAAATTTTGTGGCAGATGATACATAGAATGCAAAATGACTAATGAGACGACGACGATTTCAATAAACTGCGAGGATATACCCCAGGAAATGTTTTCCCCTTAAACTTACACACGATAATCATACACTGATGGAATTTCAGCAGGATTTGGTGAGGAACAACTTCGGTTTCGACAAAAAAATAAAAATATAGTTAGTATTTGTGTGGCTGAGGTGTAGCAATGAGCGGGATATCTCAAACCAAAGCCGTTATCACATAGCTGATAAGGCAGCTGTGCAAGCGCAAGAGGAATTCTGCAATTAGAGAGGATGTCCAGACCGTCAGCTAGAATTGCTCTATAGAAAAATTATAGCCGCTATTGCCGGACCAACAGGAGACAAAAGCCGAAAGCTTGTAACAATTACTTAGATTGTCGGGAGCATTTCGTCCACTCTGTAAACTTTCTAAGCCTTCAACCGAGACGAAGATATTTCATTCAAGTTAGGCGTCTTAGCTATTTTAAGCTTGATCAACACAAATTGTCACGTGTTAAGCGAAGCGAGACGCTCGTAAACAATTAAATTTTGCGCGAATAACAGTACGCTTGCACTCGGTAGATGCGTAATTTGAGAAAGCTTGATGAGATGGGTGTAGGAGCATCACTGTCAAACACACCGAAAGATTATTGTATTGTGTTGATTTATTTCAGCGGCCAGTGCGCTATATACTTCAAAGAGGAGGATTAAAAAAGGTTAAAAGGAAAACTGTTTGAATAGCGAAATTCTCTTATGAAATGGATGACAACAATTCATTGGGTGAGTAACTGTTTCAGTAACTACTAGGTATTGGTTGCCAATTCTACACACATGAACACCCTATGCTATTTGCTTTCAATTTGCTCTACTAGTTAAAAATCATCACATGAGAGAGGTTTTTGTTATTTTAAGAGACAAAGAAGTCTTTAGAGGGCTTAATTCAGAGAAGGATGGAATGAAATTTCATTAAAATCTGTGAAAACTTAGAAGTAACTAAAGACTTTCGAATGGAAGAGCGAAGTAGATGATGATGAAGAAGAATACGGACACTGATTACTCAACAATGTTATTTTGAATTTTGTACGCAATTAGTACAATTAATGACTATCTCACATTGAGTGAAGCAAATTTAAGAGTAGAATTGGAGTTGATCACCATGACTCTGTTTCACAATATTTATTAAAAATGTACAGGTGCGCATATGAGCGTCTAAAACACCATATTGGACCACGAAATCGTTCCTGCCATGAAAACAAACTCCTACGAAGTCTATACTTACGAAAATGAGTACAATTAAGTAGAATGAGTACAATGAGTACAATTAAGGACTTTTTGAAATCCATTAGATGGTTCGTGGGAACAAAATCATAGTCCAGACATGTTATTGTGCATTTTTCCAGTGTCATGGTACAATTTAAATGGAACAATTTAATGAAATTCATATTGAAAATTATTTGCCGCGGTTCATATCTCATTCTTCCTCAATTTGATGAAACTGAACACAGATGAAATCTCGACAGAGACAGACCCAGGTTCAAGAAGGTAAAAGGAAAAGAAAGACTTGAGAAAAAAAGATTTAACAGAAGCAACTTAAAGGTTGAAAAACAAAAACTTATTGAATGTTGGTGTGGCGGTGTGTAGACTCTCACGAAATAGCGCGATATCATTTGTGCAATCTAGATAGATAGGGAAAAATAAGTGCGAGGAAAGGAAATCTTAAAAAAGCTGTAATAAAAATACAAAGGCACACCAATGTCCAAGTGATATCTATCCCGTAATTTTCTTATGCTCTATAGACATTTGTATGTTCTTCTAGCATACTCTGAACAGTCCTAATTATTGTAGCGTGTGGTAAGTTTAGATGTACTATAATCATGCAAGACAGAATTGGCTACCCACGGTGGGTTCAGCTTTAATGCAGAATTGTTTACAGTTTGCTCGATATTTGTTGAACATCGGGACTTAATGGCAATTCCAGGGATAGTTTTAGATTTACAATATGTACGTACAATTTTATTTACGACTTGCACATGCAATTTACGATTTGCATGTTGTAGATGCAATTCATGTTTAACAATTTGTTCATGTAATAGATGATTTTCATATTCAATTTACCATTTACTACTTGTACACGCAATATACGATTCAAACCTTAATTGTACGAACAATTTGCGATGTACGACTTGCACACAGGATTAACGATTTAGAACTTGTACATGGAAGTTAAAACTTACAATTTTCAAAACCCCTTAATTCATTTTTGATTACTTAACTCAGAGTTATTTAGAATGTGATGTTAACAGTTGCGGCAAAGAAGCGTCTCACACTCTAATTTGCTTATATAACCTTCCGACTTCGCTGCATCGATGCTACTTCTTACTGAAATTAGGTTTTCGTGTTATCTTCATCCCACGTGGTCGGCATGATATTTCCCGTAAAAGATTTCGAATTAATTTCCAAATATTTTAATTTATATTTTAGCAATGTCATTTAAATTCCTAATTCTTGGTAATCACTTGACCTTTTTACGATCCTTATGAGAAAGAATCCATAAAACATCGAATAAGCGATGTTGGAGAGCATTTTTTCAAACATTTAAAGTTCAACTCTATGTAATCACATTTAACCCTTTACTGCCCAACTGGAATATTTCGTCCTCTTTCAAAAAAAATAATAATATATCGTATTTCTTATTCAATTTGTTCACTAATGTGTCCTTTGAACTGCACTGCCGAGTGGCAGTTCCTTCCCCATCTTGATAACAGTGAATACCTAATGCAAGTGTCGGTTTAGTCATAGTGGTTGTCATAACGGTAATATGAGTATAAAAATGTGGGCGTTAAAGGGTTAAGCAATTGTAGAAATAACGAATTATAAAAATCTCATAACGCAAACACGGAAGCAAATGGCAAACAACTATTTGAAGCAGAAAACTGTTTTGAATCATGTGTTAGAAAATTTACTTTAAATTGAATAAAATAATACATCAGTCAGATGCAGCGCATGTTTTCCCAGCTTTTTGACGTGTTCCTGCTTGTAAATAAGCCACAAGAATATCGCTTGGCGGAATGATGTGTTGACTGGTGGAGTACTTTGATGTGTTGACTGGTGGCTTACTTTGATGTGTTGACTGGTGGCTTACTTTGATGTGTTGACTGGTGGTGTACTCTGATGTGTTGACTGGTGGCGTACTTTGATGTGTTGACTGGTGGCGTACTTTGATGTGTTGACTGGTGGCTCACTTTGATGTGTTGACTGGTGGCTTACTTTGATGTGTTGACTGGTGGCTTACTTTGATGTGTTGACTGGTGGTGTACTTTGATGTGTTGACTGGTGGCTCACTTTGATGTGTTGACTGGTGGCTTACTTTGATGTGTTGACTGGTGGCTCACTTTGATGTGTTGACTGGTGACTTACTTTGATGTGTTGACTAGTGACTTACTTTGATGTGTTGACTGGTGACTTACTTTGATGTGTTGACTGTTGGCGTACTTTGATGTGTTGACTGGTGGCTCACTTTGATGTGTTGACTGGTGGCTTACTTTGATGTGTTGACTGGTGGTGAACTTTGATGTGTTGACTGGTGGCGTACTTTGATGTGTTGACTGGTGGCTCACTTTGATGTGTTGACTGGTGGCTTACTTTGATGTACTGACTGGTGGTGTACTTTGATGTGTTGACTGGTGGTGTACTTTGATGTGTTGACTGGTGGCTCACTTTGATGTGTTGACTGGTGGCTTACTTTGATGTACTGACTGGTGGTGTACTTTGATGTGTTGACTGGTGGCTCACTTTGATGTGTTGACTGGTGACTTACTTTGATGTGTTGACTGGTGGCGTACTTAGATGTGTTGACTGGTGACTTACTTTGATGTGTTGACTGGTGGCTTACTTTGATGTGGTGACTGGTAACTTACTTTGATGTGTTGACTGGTGGCTTACTTTGATGTGTTGACTGGTGACTTACTTTGATGTGTTGACTGTTGGCTTACTTTGATGTGTTGACTGGTGGCTTACTTTGATGTGTTGACGGGTGGCTTACTTTGATGTGTTGACTGGTGGCTTACTTTGACGTGTTGACTGGTGGCTTACTTTGACGTGTTGACTGGTGGCTTACTTTGATGTGTTGACTGGTGGCTTACTTTGATGTGTTGACTGGTGGCTTACTTTGATGGGTTGACTGGTGACTTACTTTGATGTTTTGCTTTGAAGCCTCAACGAATTTCATCACTTCAAAGTACAAGGGGCTTGAAATATCTCCTGACTGGATAGAATGTATTGAAACAATATATAGAGTAAACAGAAACCCTGGTTACATCGCAAGAACATGATATCAAAGACTTTCGCATACTGTGTGAGAATTATGTGTGAAAAAAATGAAAAAACATATAAGTTAAATACAATTGTGGTAAAATGGGACAGAATTAGCGTTGGAAGAATATGAAAAGAAAACACTACTCTAAATATGAAATCCTCCTTTTTATAGTCACTGAAACACAATCTCTGTTGAATAGATTTTGAGGTAAGTTCATCAAAATATATGCGTACACAAACTGCTCTCAAAACACTGCAAACGGAACAAAATGATTTGATGTTTATCATACTTTTCGAAATTTAAATTTTTCTAACACTTATGTAACAAAGTTCAACATAACTGTGAAGGCTTCTACTTGAAGTAGAATTTTAATTATTCGCAAAATTAAACCAGAAGAACTTAGAAATTATCAAATTGAAAAAATTGAATCTAAAGAATTGTGAAACTATCTAGAATTGAACTAGAATTGAAAAAAAAATTGAAAATATAAAGTCTTAATAACAGAAATTTTTGACCAGAGAGTAGCGAATGCGCTTTTGGCTACTCAGATGTCGACAGCTGTGATTACTTTGGAATTTACATTTCATTTAACTTTGGTCAAAAGATAAATAATTTTCCCTCGTCTCTAGTCCATTACACACGCATCGTAAATACAACCGAATTTTTCAACTAACGCTTTTAGAAAATCAAATTAGAGTGCTCTATTAAATCTTCAGTGAAAGCAGAAGAGAAGAAAAAATAAATTTTTCTGATTTCTACTAGGGTTGATACATGAAATATTTTTTTCAACATATGAAAGTCCTTAGTTAGAAAAGATACAATAATAGGTATGGCTTAGCCGAAATATTGATTAAGAGAAGTAAAATTACACCTTTGTTCATCTTGTGGAAATAGACCATTTCCTGTTGTAAGTCAAAGAAGATAACAGCATCAAGAAAAATCATTGAAAGGCGCAACAATACACTGCCTTGAGTGGTTTGTTTCAAAATAATTCATTTGCTGCTGTAAGTTAAAGAATGCAAATACACCGCACGTTCCACACTATAGGTTGTGGAGGGTGAAGTGTTAGACTGAAAAATTCCAGTTTTAAGATCTTACGACAGGAAGCTTCTGTCCGTTGTTGTGATGACGAATGCAAGCAGCAGCACAACTTGAAATTGAAAACTAAAATAACAAACTGCCATTATACTGGTTTAAGTTTTACAGGTTTAATTGAAAAAAGATTTTCAACACAGTAATCCTTCAATCACTCACCCCACAAAAAAGAATAAGGAAAAAAACTTATATTTCCGAAAAGGTTGGCACATGAGATACATGACAAACATACAGGCTTTTAAAATTTCTTGATATAAGACGTCATTAGGCAAACGTACCACACGAGGAGTACTAATAAGAGTTGATGGAGCACGAAATCAGGCAAAGCAGAGCAGCTACACAAAACTCAATGGTACAATGCACTGTAAACTATTTATATGAAATGGGGGAAAAGAAACGTGAGCAGTTTTTGCAAGCGGAAGAAAAAATGCATTTCAATTTGAATCTAATTTGGCAGAATGTTTTTCTTTACAAAACAATCCTTCCTTTAGTAAAATATTTAAGCAGGACAAACATTTGTTTAAAAAAATATTCATGCGTATCAAAAACTACGGTAACGCACTCTTCAATGCTGGTCCGTACTAAGTACAAAATGTTCGAAACTTCTTTATTTTTAAGAAAAATGTCGTGAGTTTGAACCTCAATTGCCTCCGTAGTAATATGAAACTCGTATTACGTGTGACATTATTTTTAAATTAACAAATCTGATTGATTTTGGGATAAAATTTCGGTAACTGCTCTTGAAAAAATAATAAGAAGAAACTAGGCAAAAGCGTTTTACACTCGTATTCCTCATCGAGCCCGAATGCAGTTTTATAACAGCCAAAGAAATTAGATCAAAAGTGGTAGTAAATGTTTACAGCAATAATAGTACCGTGAATTACCTTTAACCTGTTCATGCAGCAACGACAAATTCGCGTCTGAATTTCGATTTCAAAATAATCAAGCTTAGCTCTGCGTTAATTTTTATCATGCATTCGTAACAAATATAAAAGCAACAATAATTATTTGTTCTATTTTAATGGTAAAAAATACTGTAGCGTTCCGTGGTACGCTATCATCGCACAGTGCAATAATCTTTTCTGTTCGTGCCACATGCAGCAAGTCGGTCACACACAAATTATTATTTCGCTCACTTCCCACGAACACCCGCTGCTACATACAGAGAATCCTGAATTTCTCAGTGCAGAGCTTCATTTGATCGAGTGGACATATGCAAGACGAGATTTATCATCCACAGCGAAAGTTTCATGATGGTCACCTTTCTTTCTTTATCTCTCTTGGTTCACAGAAATGTGGGACAAAAAAATGTAGAAGAAAAATGTCAACTCGAACTGAATCCTTGAAACTACTCAAAGTCGACTTTTGATAGAATGCATTTTCCGCTAAATACTTTTCTCTCAATATTGACAGAAAATTTATTATTTACGCTGACAGATAAACATTAAATAATAAAAATAGTGTTGAAGTTCAAGCTAGAAAAATAATTATCGTTGCCTATCGATGTTGTGTTTACTGCGTCTCATAAACTTCTCAGCAGCGGGGCAAAATTGTCTCCCTGAGCACACTCCTTCAATTGCGCAGCGATAGCAGTCCTTTGAGAGAATGATTCATATTCATGAGAGATGATATAAAAGGGCAGGTGTAAATCGCTTGTGATTCTCTGTACAGTCGCTGCATATTGTTGTTGCTCCTCTGTGTGAGCCAGACCAGCCCGATATAAAGACGCTCCTTTCGAGAAAACTCATTTCGTATCTGAAGTGAGCAGGATTGCTTGCATCATTTTTTTGCTGGCGCGAAACTACTACAAACTGAAATTATTTCGCCTATTTCGCAATGCTGCTCCGAGATGAATTTTAATTACTTCCTCCTTTGTTTAAGCAAAAAAGCAGTAATATTCTGTCAGCTTACATTTAAATCTTACAAAACATAATTCTTTAAAAGAACAAATGGACTGGTGATGAATTATTCGTATTGCTGTTATTTTATCATCTACGATGTGATGCACAGCAGCATAGATAAGCGATCCAGAAAATCGGATCATAATTGCATTAGCGCACTAGATTCTTTCGAAGTCTCACTCATTTAGTTCCGTATTTCATATGTAGGAAGGTCGGTAATAGCAGTCATTTCTCAGCATATTTTAGTTAGTCGGTACGACTATTCAACTAAATTGGAATTAACTTAATAAATTATGTTGCTTAATTTATTTATGTCTATATTAAGGAAGCACACAACTTAAGGTTTTCCTAAGATTGAAAAAATATAATTCTCAAAATATTTTACTTGAAATTTAACACCGAGTACCCCAGTCCTTGAATAATTTTCATCGATTAAAACCATCTAACTTGCTCGTCACTGAATCTTAATTAAAGCGTGTGCATGTATAAGCGCATTCAAACAAACTATTCAACCTAAATTCACGACATTAATAAGTCAATATATCGGCAAATTGTTGTGTCATTTTGACTCTCCATGAAATTGATTATCAATTTCCGATTCCGTTTTACGTTTTGGACTAGAAATGCTTTTCTTCTAAATGGCGACAAGAATCTTATTTACGACTTCTCGAGAAAAAAAACGGATTCAATGTCCGCTCTTCCTTGTCAATTAATCCAACACGTGTAAGCTGCTTCGCTTCGTTTCAGCCCCATCAAGAGAACGCATGTGTCAAAAAAGATATTATTTTCAATATTCTATGAATTTAGCAAGTGAATCGCGATTCCCAGCTTTGATGTCGTCGTGTTCACTGCCTTCAATATCCAGGCACAAGCACCAGTACGCTCGTTTTAACACAAAAAGCGTCTGTCGCCCAGATGTGTATCCCCACAATTTAACTGATTTTTTGCATTGTCAATAATGTTTGAGTCGGCACTTGATAGTAACTGGAGTATGTGTCGACTTTATTTTGATACAGTACCAAGTGCATCATAAGTATTTAGATTCTAATATTGCCTGACGTAATATTTAAGTTCTGATATTGCCTTCAGTAAATATTTACATTCTGATATTGCTTGACGTAGGTATTCGGATTTTGTTATTGCTCAAAGAAAACAGCATCTAAAATTTTTTTTGCATCTCTTGAATTTATATCGATTGAACATTATAGAATATCAAGGAATAATGAACGTAATTAACGTATTCCCCGGACCAGTGAAACGAGGTTTTCGGGTATATAGTATAGTGTACAACAGTTCTAAATGAAAAGTGTAATCCCAAAAAATTTATTGCTCATAAAATCAGCCAGCTCATCATAAAAAATATCCCACCACCGTGTTTTCAGCCCAAAGATAAAGATATTTATGTTTATACATGTATGTAGTTTGTTACAAAGACATCGAAGCAGGTGGTCGTGCATAACTGACAGAACTAAACAGAATTCAGATGAGAGAAGCTCTACGAATAAACTTAAATAGCGGCTTATGACTCTTCAGAGACGTGAGGAATCTTCTTATGACTCCGTTTGCGGATTGTCTGCTCATGGATTATCGAAATGAATATCAAAGCTCAGTGAATTTGCCTCGATTTCAACGTTTCATTTACATTTAAAGCATTTTCGTTTCACAAAAAGCACGCAGTGTTGCGAGTAGCTTACAAGAATGAACTGGACACGTAGCAGACTATAACCCCAAATATACTGCGAGGCTTCTATGACAATGTATCAGAAAAGGATCAAATACTGCAATCATGTAAGAAATAATTTATAGTTTTCATTCTTTTAACTAACAATTCGTTATGCATACAAAAATGATATGCTAATGTGAAATAGAGAGAAAGCGCAGTTGTATAGCCTAGGCAATTTGATCTTTTTAGTAGCTTTTTTGCAAGTCGGTAGCTCTGTAGTGGGAGATTCACCTTGTGTATTATTCGCGATGAGGACCAAAAATTTGGAAATTTTTCTTTCAAATATTGTATAAGTGAAGCCATTTGAAGTTATTATATATATTTATAGACTATTGAGGCACCATTAATTACTGGGGTCTTATCAACCATTGATGGCATTGTCAACTATCGTTGGCATTGTCAAATTTTGATGACATTCTCAACTATTGATGGCTTTATCAACTACTACAACTATTCCACTTCAGATCAATCCAAGTCAAGTTCAATTAATCTAAGTCAAGTTCAATTTAATACAAGTCAAGTTCAAATTAATCCCAGTCAGGTTCTAAGTAATCCAATCCTGAGTTGAGTTAAGAATCGACATAATCACTCGTTAATTTGAGCGTTTTTTCTGTTAAATATGTATAATTTGAATGTGATGAGCGAGACAATCGTTTTCCTTTCAGCGAGGAATACATAAAATTTCCGACAGTGTTGCAATCTAAAGACAAGCTGTCGTGAAATGCACCAAGTATCCAGCATCAGGAGGCAGAGTGTGATTCAGATCTTTGAGCGGCTTGAAAGATACAAGTCAACTATAAAAACTTTGTATTATACTACACATTGAAGTTGTTTTGAAATTCTACATGAATGGCAATATGCATTCATTCAAATAATTTTGTTCAGAAATAAATTTTATGTTATGCATAATAGTATGGAGCATTTAATTTATTAACGCTAATTAGTTCCTTTGACTGAGAATGCAGCTCCTAAATTTTCGAAAATATTTTTATTACTTTTTCCATTTTATATTAGAAATGAATAGAGCCATTCACATCTAAGAAATGTTAACAATGTTGTTTTTCGTTTATGGTTTCATATAAATTAGGCAAATCTTTCTTATGTTTCACAACGACATAAATGATATGTTTTGAAATAAATTGATCTGGGATTGGAAATCCGTCTCAATAGATAATTGCTGTAGAAATTAATTATAGTTACTGCGGATACTGGAAACCTCGTCCTTTTTACACGGATAGACATCCAGTGACCCAACATACTCAGGCGCCACTACTTGTGTTATCATTATTTAGCATTGATGGACATCCTGTGACCCAACATACTCAGACGCCACTACTTGTGTTATCATTATTTAGCATTGATGGACATCCTGTGACCCAACATACTCAGACGACACTACTTGTGTTATCATTATTTAGCATTGATGGACATCCTGTGACCCAACATACTCAGACGACACTACTTGTGTTATCACTATTTAGCATTGATGGACATCCTGTGACCCAACATACTCAGACGCCACTACTTGTGTTATCATTATTTAGCATTGATGGACATCCTGTGACCCAACATACTCAGGCGCCACTACTTGTGTTATCACTATTTAGCATTGATGGACATCCTGTGACCCAACATACTCAGACGACGCTACTTGTGTTATCACTATTTAGCATTGATGGACATCCTGTGACCCAACATACTCAGACGACACTACTTGTGTTATCACTATTTAGCATTGATGGACATCCTGTGACCCAACATACTCAGACGACACTACTTGTGTTATCATTATTTAGCATTGATGGACATCCTGTGACCCAACATACTCAGACGACACTACTTGTGTTATCATTATTTAGCATTGATGGACATCCTGTAACCCAACATACTCAGACGACACTACTTGTGTTATCACTATTTAGCATTGATGGACATCCTGTGACCCAACATACTCAGGCGCCACTACTTGTGTTATCACTATTTAGCATTGATGGACATCCTGTGACCCAACATACTCAGACGACACTACTTGTGTTATCATTATTTAGCATTGATGGACATCCTGTGACCCAACATACTCAGACGACACTACTTGTGTTATCATTATTTAGCATTGATGGACATCCTGTGACCCAACATACTCAGACGACGCTACTTGTGTTATCATTATTTAGCATTGATGGACATCCTGTGACCCAACATACTCAGACGACACTACTTGTGTTATCATTATTTAGCATTGATGGACATCCTGTGACCCAACATACTCAGACGACACTACTTGTGTTATCATTATTTAGCATTGATGGACATTCTGTGACCCAACATACTCAGACGACACTACTTGTGTTATCATTATTTAGCATTGATGGACATCCTGTGACCCAACATACTCAGACGACGCTACTTGTGTTATCACTAATAGTTTCGGTGAGCGAACATAATTCACAGCAAACATGACACAGGCCTAATATTTAGCTGTTGACCATGTTTTTGGAAGTATTTTTATTGCAAGTTAGTGCTAGCATTGTGGTAATGTTTGCAAGGATTATAAGCGTAATAAAAATACACTAGTATACCGGTTCAACCCGAGTATCGGGTTCTCCGACTTGCCTAAAAATAAAAAATAAAATAAAAAAAATGAAGAAAAAAATAAATAAATAAATGAATATTTTTCTGCAAATATAGACACCAGTGGCTTCAATTTAATACCTCACTTGACCATATAGACTCAGCCAATTTTCTAAGCGGACTCGGACAAATTTTGAGTTACTGAATTAAGTATATAGATTGTAATTTTTTTTCTCAATATAGAAACTACTACAAAACGTGCAAAGTTGTTGAAACAAAACTTAAAACTTTACCCGTTTCATGGTTTTACGCATTACTGTTGAACATAGAAAATTCATTCAAACATATACATAAATTATTGCATGATGGATTAATACACGAATACCACAGAATTCTACACATTATATAAAATCCGTTTCGACACAAACGCATTGCAAAGTTCAGTTCAAAGTTCGCATTTCGTTCAGTTATGCACAACACGTTTACATCCAACACAGCCGGTCACGAACTTCGAAAAGCAACTTTCTTGGTAGAGAAGCAAAAGTAGTGTCTTGCTGATATGTTCCTGTGCATGAATTATCATTATTTCCAGCGGTAATGAAATTTAAATTAAAACTTATTGCATAATTATTGTAGAAAAGTTATACTGTATTGCAAAAATGTGTGCTGAAAAGTTACGTCTAAAGGTAATTGGGCACATAATTTCTGCATTCGAAAATTTTTATGCAGTCTTACTTTTTACGTATTCTTTTCAGCGTGCATATATCGTATACTATCACATTTATCGCTTCGAATCTAATCTTAACTTAATTAACCCATGGCAAAAATGAATGACAGCTCGTTTGAATATTGTTGATTTCGTTACAGGCTAGTGCAGGATTTCGTGAAATCCAAGCATTTCTTCGCATGGAGACAGTGGTGTCGATGATACCAGCTGTAACCAATTTTCCGTATCAAAGGCAGTGTTTGAATACCTGGAGCAGCATCTCGCTCTTGTGTACTCGGTCAATTCATCGAGCTCTGGGTCAATAGTGCGGTCAGTTATTGGCCTCGGTCGTCAGGGACGAGCAATGAACTTGGTACTTTTATTCTACGGCAGTCGGCAGGTTCAGGGATTCTATGCCATAACGCCAGACTTGATTTTACCCTCAGCAGATATAACTCTTTGCTCGAGTTACCATTATTTAGACCCCCGTCACCATTTAGGGAATCAATCTTAAAACGTAATATTTATTTTTACCTTGAACTGTCGGAATTTGTAACTCATTTAACCATTATTACTACCACCGTCATTAAACTGACACTGGCGTCAGGTTGTCACCGATTTAAAAAAAGGACGGATCTGCCATTTCGCAGAGAGTTTGAAAAAGCAATTTTGGACACAAATTCTACAAGAAATTTGACTAGAAACAAAAATAGGAAGCATTTCTATTGAGTGTGTCATATATATATCCTGTGGAACAGCAGGGCTTTATGACTATACTTTTCAAGAATTATTTTTTCTTCTCACAAAAGGCAAAGTACACAAAATGAATTTGGATATTTTTTAGTGATAAATGAATTTCGTTTGGAATCAAATAATAAATATATTAAAATAATTTGTAAAATAATTAAGTGTATAATACAAATTATTTTTATAAGTCCAGTAAACATTCCATATTTCGTTTATTTATCTTCTGTTCTGTTTTTGAATCGATCTGGAATGCATTATTTTCCGTTTTGCTTTTGCGTAGTGAAATTTGGATCAACTTTGAGCTTCATTTTAACAGATATTCAAAAACAACTGTTGATAGAATAACGACCAGCTTTTCTATTCATTCTCCGATAATGTCGTAACAAAGAGAATAATTTGCGACTCGCTAGGCTTTCTATAGAAGCGCCATCAAATTTTAATCCAGCTCAAATTAATTAAAAAGTTTTGCCAGTCGCTAAAAAATGAGACGATTGACTAAAGTGCTCTGCGCTGCACTCGTATTTATGACATGCTGCTTTTACGATCTTGTTTACCTAGGTTTTTTTAAAATGGTTCTCGATGTTGCGATTTGATTCAAGATCAACGCTTTGTTATTTGTGAAGTATTTGTTTATCATTACTTAAGATAAAATAATCGATATTTACATGAAAGAAGGGCACCCGCATTTATGTCCTTCACGTTTAAGTCTTGTTTTTCTTTCTGCATAAAGTTGTAGCGAAGTGTAAAAATGAGAGTTTAAATTATTTTCAGTTTATTTAATAAGGATCTATACATGGTTAAAAGGAGCGGATTTAAAAATGCTGTCGTTTGGAAAACATTAGTGCTAGAAGGCTGAAGTAGGTTTCATTGAAAAGAGAAGGATTTAAAGTCTTATTTCACTTCAATAATATGGCATACTTTCAAATAATAGTATTATTCATCACAAAAAATTTTGTTATCAATCAATATTTGATCAGAACTCATCAGGTTTTTTTTCTGTTGCAAAATAATAACCTCCGATCTTTATCCTGCGGTGAGAGATCTCGATGACATTGTATAATATAGGGTATTAAATAAGGTTAATTTTTTAGAATAAAATGAACAGTTTTTTTTTGCCTGTGTCTCAGTAGACGATAATTTTCTCACTGGTTGCGCTTTATCGTTGTTAATAGAAATGCTTACCATGTTAATTATCATTTCTGTCCTGATATGAAAAATCGACAAAATTATCGAAAAGCAGTCAAATTTTAGGCCTTGCTCGTTTCAATGAAATCTATTTCATTTCTTATCACTAACATTTTTCAAACTACACCATTTTCAAATCTGCTACCTTTTTAGGACACACCCAGTGTAATTTTTTATATTAAATTATAGCTGTCAGAATGGATTTGTCGCACTTATAGCTATCGCATTTTTTAACGTCATGTCTTCTTATAGCAATGATCTGATATACAGGAAAATATTCACCAATCGATTTACAAAGTTAATTAAAATGACACATCGCCATCCATATATATGAAGATTTCATGAGAATTCAATACATTTTAAAAGGCGCCATTAGAAGTTAACGCACCTAGGGCCGTATATTGACAATATTTGACATAGGTGCTGCTCCCGCTAAGAAAAAGTTCCTGGTATAGGTAACTCCAGCGTAACAATAAATGCTCCAACTATCTATGTGCTGCCGATGTTCATGGAGAATAGCCTTTCAGTAAGTAAACGTTGGGTGAGCATTCTAGGTAAAATGTTGAAACTGTCGCCTATCCGACAACGCTGGTGCCTGTTTCAGATCATTTTCGTTTAGATCTTGTAAATTAAGGTGTGCAACATCCCGTTTTAATTTCATTGTTTTATTTCTATTTATTCTCAGTGTTAAACAAAAAATTTCAAAAAATTTGCTTAGGGATTAAAGAGTTGATGAGATGTGCAGGGTGTTTCGAAATAAGCCCTTTTTTTATATGAAATTTCCCGTAATTTTTGTTTCTTTTTTGAGATATTAGCTGTTTAATTCTTTTAAAGGATGAAATCCAATTACACAATTATTACTCGCAGTATTTATTTTGAATTTACATCACAAACACTCTTATTTTATGAGTGTTTAGGATAATAAAATTTAATTTCACGGATATTTGGTGAAAGAGTCTTAGCAAGAAGGTTTTAGAACGTTTCAGATCGTGTCACCTGGTTACTTCTTGTTTGTCTTGTTGGCACTGTTCAGTTTCAGGTAATTCACGATGCAGGTAACATGAAATGTTCAACAAATGCTGAAATGGCAGATCTGCACCTAGCCTCTTGCCTTCTTAACAATTTTTGTAAAGGATATTTGGTTGTAAAGGAAAATAAATATTAGGAGTCATTGTGTCGTTAAATTTTACCCTATAGAACAATAAGTAGTAAATATCTCAAAACCTCCATTTTTCAGAAAATTTTATAGTAAAAAGTGTTTATTTGGCCATTTTCTACTTGTGTGTAATTTTCTACCTCTTGATCTGAAACACCCATTGCATTTATTTATTATTTGTTCTAGATACTTGATGAAATTACTTAGACTTCGTACACTGAACAAAAAAGAACATCTCCCGTACCGCTTTCCGAACGTGTCATACCGGACCACAATGAAAAAATTGGACGGAATCCCAACTTGAAAATTTTCGTTCCCATCTACGGACCACAATGAAAAAAATTTAACGGAATCCCAACTTGAAAATTTTCGTTCCCATCTAAGCAACAAGACCCGCCCAGGTCAATTCAGCGCGGTAACTTCGCATGGGAGCAGATCGCCGCAGCATTTTAGAGGGCGCCCGAAGCTGCCGTGTGGCTCCGCAAACCAGCGCCGCGATACGCACGGCATAACCGACGCTGCGCTACAGCGGATATTTTGCGCTACAATGGATAATTCACGCTACAGCGGATGTTTCGCGCTGCAGCAGATGTTTCGCGCTGCAGCAGATATATTATATTTAGCACAGCTGCGTCACTGCTGCTTTGTGGTCAGTGACTTGCTCTGATCTGGGCAGTGATACTAGATAAGGTAAATTAGACCAATCAGTTCTTCGCTAGAAACACTGATTAAATTCCCAATTCAGGCTTAGAATTATAATTCACAACATTAGCAAGCCCTAACCTCTTTTCAAAAATCAGTCACGGAATTGGAACTTGTGAATTCTTCCGCTCAAAACAGTTCGACGTATTTGAAAGTTCGAGCGTTGTTTGATGCAAGAATTTACTTCCGATAATAATTTCATACTTGGACTAGGTTTAAAGCAAAGAATGACAATAATAGTAAAACTTTGATTGTTATCGATACAGGATGATAACAAAAATTAAAGTGTGCTTATAAAGAAAGAGACATTATTGTGTGATATTCTTCAAAATTTAGGGCAATGAATGAATTGCACCATAAGAGACGTTTCTGAGCAGTGCATGAGGCACAAAGGCTGCCCCTGGAAGTAAGGCTGCATCATTTAATTGCACAGGTCCGTACTGGCACCCGACGCTGCCTGATCTAACTGCCGGTAACAGAACTGGTGTGCAAAGCTGGTGGACCTTAATTGCTGGAGGCAGAGCATGCGCTTAAAACTAATTTAAATCCCCGATAACAGAACTGTGCGCAACAGTGGTCGATCTAAGTTACTGATATCTTATGTGGCGTGTAACGCTGGCTGAACAAAATTGCCGATAACAGAACTGCGCGCAACAGTGGTCGATCTAAGTTACTGATATCTTATGTGGTGTGTAACGCTGGCTGAACAAAATTGCCGATAACAGAACTGCGCGCAACAGTGGTCGATCTAAGTTACTGATATCTTATGTGGTGTGTAACGCTGGCTGAACAAAATTGCCGATAACAGAACTGCGCGCAACAGTGGTCGATCCAAGTTACTGATATCTTATGTGGCGTGTAACGCTGGCTGAACAAAATTGCCGATAACAGAACTGCGCGCAACAGTGGTCGATCTAAGTTACTGATATCTTATGTGGTGTGTAACGCTGGCTGAACAAAATTGCCGATAACAGAACTGCGCGCAACAGTGGTCGATCTAAGTTACTGATATCTTATGTGGCGTGTAACGCTGGCTGAACAAAATTGCCGATAACAGAACTGCGCGCAACAGTGGTCGATCTAAGTTACTGATATCTTATGTGGTGTGTAACGCTGGCTGAACAAAATTGCCGATAACAGAAATGACGTGCTGAGGTGGTTGATCTAAATCGCTTTTAATTGAATTGGTGTACAACTGTGGTTGGCCTAAATCGCTGGTGATTGAATTTGTGACCAGCCCTGGTTGATCTAAGCTGCTTTTGATTGAATTGGTGCACAACTGTGGTTGGCCTAAATCACTGGTGATTGAATTTGTGCGCAGCTCGGGTTGATCTAAATTGCCGGCAAAGGAACCGGAGCGTAACGCTGACGGATCTAAATCTGAATCTAAATCTAACGCTGACGGATCTGAATCATCACTAACCGCACTGGTGAGCTATGCGAGTCCAACGAAGCCGTCAGAGACAATACTGGTGTGCAACACTTGTTGATCTGAAATGACATTGACAGTACTGATGAGCGTCACTATATCATTTCAAACAGACATTTACGAACGTGAGAATGTACATCAAGGTACCAAGGTATACCAAGACAACTAAACTATTTGTTCCCTTTCATTTGAAATCGGTACATGTTGCTCTCAAACGAGCGCTCCAAATGAAAAAAATCGTTGGGAATTAAATATCCAGCTTTTCTCTTTCAATCTCCGAGCCTCTGCCGCACTGCTTAAATTGCTTATGTATCTGCTTTTTATGGATAATTATAAAAATTCCGTTTCCCAGGAAGCTGCATTTTTACCCACGTGATTAAACAGATATCGGAAGTTCCTTAGCAAATAATTAAAATTAGAATGCAAGCAATAGGAACATTGATTCGATTTTAAATTCTTGACGTTTCAAAGGCGAAAGAATTGAAACGGAAAACTGAAAAACTTGGGTTCACTGCAGGTTCGAATACATGATTATCCGAGGTATGCGATACTGTAGCTAGACGATAAAAGATGGATAAAATTTGCGAAGCAAAACTGCATACACAGCACAAGGCAGATAAACACGCCCTCTGCAGAAAATAGCGCATCATATCGAACTTAATAGCGTGAAATAGAAAAATTTTTGTTAGTGACAACGGAGGAAAAACTCGAACGCGTCGTCATACGCGGGACAAATTAATGCGTGAAAGATATTCAGATCCAGTGTATGTTGTTGCAGAGCAAACCGTGTGCCACAATAACAAACGTGTTTGAAGGAGAATGTTGCCCATTTTTTATGCTTATGATCGAAATGTCTTAACGATTTAGTAAGCTAATAACCATCAATAAAGCTTAGATAGCTTAATTAAAGTTTTACAACATTTTTCGGTATTCCATTCCAAGGTTGGAGCGTGAGTTCCCTCTGGGAGATACAATTGTTGTACTGAATGAACTATATTTCATTCTGTTTCTGTCACAAGCAGGCGGGAGGCTTAATTGGGCATTTCTGACATGAATTAGGTGTATCTAATGGACATAGGAAACAACATTTCTGACTGGGTATACGTTAATAAGCGAGCGCTAGGTGATGAACAGGATTTTATGATTTTTATGATTAGGCAATAAAGAAAGAATTTCAAAACTATAGCTATATGATCGCCGATGATAAATTGATTGGCGAGAGAACCCCCTCTTGTTCCTTTTTCGACCTTTAAGATTCACTATGGCACAACGGCCTGAGTGACCGCTCGAGGCTGCTCCATCCCTTACACGCCCCTTCCCCTTGGTCGTGCTTTTTTTGAGTTTCTTTCAGGGGAACATTAAGGAGTCACTTAGGACCTGGTCGCGAGACTGAGAAGACCTAGGCGAGAAGGTAGGAAATCAGACTTGAGTGATAGACTCGGCCAGAAAGTAATAACGTCACGATTAAAGTGAAGTAATAACTTCAAGTGAAGTAATAACTTCACTTGAAGACTAACCATGAAGAATTCATTCTTTCAGTACAGTGTTTGTGGGAATTAGCTCTCGCGGTTGAGAAATGTAGAATCATGGTCTAAGAGTAAGGTAAGCCTTTTTCATATCGATAGAATCTGCCTTAGTAATAATCTCTGAGTTTTTCCCGGCCAACGCTGGGGGGGTCCATATTGGCGTTACGCTGGTGACCCCGGTAGAAACGTTTCCATAAAATTATTATTCATATTGATAGAGAATAAACTCATTGTTTATTAAATACGGACAATTTTTTTCGGTTTACTTTTATTTTGTTTTTATCATTTTTCAAATTTTATCAAATTTCACGGACTTTCTTATTAAATAGCTGTTTTTACGCGCAAGGGATCTTGAGTGGGAATACACCTTGTGCATAGATTCACCACTCCCTAACTCCGTCCTATATGGTGCCTTCATCCTTTCTTACCTTGGAACGCTTTTTTTGTATTCAGAGAGACTTAAACTAACTAATAATCTAATCTACTCGTAAAATAGGAGTCTTACGTTGACATCACCCACAGTCCTTCAAAATATCATTTTGCGCCGAGTTGTATAAAAAAAATAAAATAAAGTAAAAACACCGAAATGAATGCGATGACGCTGAGAATAATTTCTGCCCTTTTTACGAACTGATAACTGTGACAGCATTACCGACTTTCTTCGCTAGACGCAGCCTGACATTCTCGCCTAGCAACCAAAATTGCCAACAGCTTGGGCTATTTTTCCAGAAGACGCTGCTACCCTCGCCTTTAGATAGGCTACACAATCCATTTATCCAGGGGCATGAAGTCACCTCAAACGAACGCAACTAGTCAAAAACAGAGCAAGAGTTCTGCCAAGCTGATAAGAATCAATGATGCTCAGAATACAGCTGTGGATGTTAAATGATTGATCGTCATTACAGTTTTTTGTGCTAACAGCTATACTAATGAAAAAACTTTACTGAAAAAAACTGACTAAGGAATGAATATAATGAGCTGGCGTAGCTTTATGTTTCATAACACACTCAAAAACTAGTGTAACTTTGACTGAAAATAATATGGGTCTCAGAAACATGTGGTACACAGCACAAAGGGAGGTCAAGACGTAAAAATTCGAAAATATGAAAGAATTTAGATTCTATTTGCCTCTCAAATCGTACAATTATTTTCAGAAAAATATATGCAAATAATGCTCACATTTGATGAAACTATAAAACTGATCAGACGATGGAAAGTAGCTGCAAAATTATAAAAAAACGTGAAAAAGTGCGTCCGGCGTCTTGGCCGGAAAGGCGGATTATTGACTCATTTTGTGAGGAAGATGTCATGGAACTATAGAATATTGACCAAGAAAAATAGATGTTATTTGTGAGGCGAATATGAGATTCGGGGCTTCAGCGACTATAGCTTCATTCTCGTGTATAAAGGTGAAGGATTTGTAGGGCTTTCCGTGCACCTAGGTTTTGATGGTGTTCAGCAGGTGCGGAGCAGAAAATCATCATTGATTTTGACCACCGTTTTGTGGTTCTATATTTGTAATTTGAAGCTTCATAAGTCGTAGAATGAAGAGTGCTATGCTTTGCAAATCTTGTGAAGATTTATAGAGCACTTTTTATACGGATGATTGGAACTCGCTTGAAGAAGTGAAATTTCGAGCTGATGCATTGTGATTTTTTCTACGTGAGTGCTGTATTTCATTTGCGAATGGCTATCGATTCAATACTGATTTGAGTAGAATAGATATTGTATGAATGTGCGTTTTTGTCATTATTGTGAATGTGAAATAAATGAAAACAGATTCTAAGTTCCTGTAATTCATTTCACTAAATTGAATAATATCAATTAAAAGATTGTTGAAGCATCGTGAATGATGTTTAAGATGACTTCCACTGAAGTGCATACTCTCTGACGCTTGTGAGCGTTTTTGTACCACAATCGTGTGCAGTTTAGGTACATTTTTTTATCGAAACTCTAAAATTTGTCAGAGCTTGCTCAAGTTAAGATGATATTAAAATGAGGTCTCGATATATTCGAAAAATAATTTAAGGCAAGCGAATTGGTCTCCGCAACGACAGTGTCCCAATCGAAATGAATCTTTCCCGAATTTGTTTCCAAGTGTTAAATTATTTTTCATCGGGATTCTCAATATTTCTTGCGTATAATTGAATAACTTTGAGTACGGGCCACTATTGCTAGTGAAAGCGATAAAATACGCCATCATAGACATATCTGATTTGATATATTCATTGACATCAGATAGAGACGAATTTCGAATTCTATAAATTATTCAAATTTAAATTTAAATTTTTATTTTCGATAGGATTACGTGGAAGAAAACCGTGAAAATTACATTGGCAATAATATTTCTTAGATTATTCTTGAATATTGGAAAAAGAATTACGATGAACTTTCATTTAAAAATGTCAAATTTACTACAAACTTAAGGATCTATTCATCGATTTTGACGAGGAAACCAATTACCTCGTCAAATTGAAGAGCGTTCAGATAGACGCAAATAAATATTGTTAAGATGTTTTATTAGTAACCACAGTTTGTAGCAAAACCCCACTCGACATTTTTAAACAGCATGTGCAAATTTGTAGCGACACTCTCAGTGTAAGCAAATTATTAATGCTCAATGGTTTGAAGAAACACACGAGAAAAATCGCCCAGGAAATATTTGGACTATTACGCAATAAACAAGCCAAAGACTTCAGGGCTGAGCTCAACATTATGGCTCCCAATTTAATGCCAAATTCATTTTTTGAAATTTAACTTTTTGAACAATACCCTAACTTTTTCCAACATCGACCTTCAGTATACATTTTAAAATGTTGTTCGATGTTAATTTATTAAAATTGTTTATTATTCAGTAAAAGCTGTGCCAGTCGTATGAAATGGCTTCATTTTTGGCGATAGCTGACTGCTTCTTAAATGTCAACCTTTGAACTGAGTGAAATTTTGAGCGGTTCGACAAATGAACGCAATACTCAGAAGAACTTAATTAATATTTTGTTTTAGAAATATTGCTGTAGTGACCTAAGAGTGCGGAGGTATGATATTCAGAGAACAGACTTGAGAGATTGGACACTCCGTAGTTGATTTGTTCAACAAACTTTGAGCGAACATATAATTTTTGGGAAGAATATTTCCGCAGTAGGTGAACACTATTCAAGGACTGCAATGCCACTAATTTCAACACCAAAGACTGCAACGCTAGTGATTATTCTCTGCTTTAGTTAATTAAATGTGCAAAAATGTATACTTTGTGGCCCGGGCCTATTTGGAGGACAGTATCTTCATTCAAATTCCTCTGTACCAAACAAGATCGTTCGTACATCGCTCTTGGTTGAAGTTCAAGTATCCCTAAACGGAGTTCATATACTCGTACAACTCATGAGGATAACTGAAAAAACTACACGTCGACAAGAAATAGTAATTACAAAGTGCTTCGTTTCAAAATGATCCCGTACGCTACCTCATCTCTCTGAAACGACAACCTGAGAGATTCGATGACATCCGAACGACCGGGAATGCAATGAACAACTGCAGTGACAGTAGTGGTAGGGGTATCTACATTCAAAATGCTGGAAAATATGATGGAAAGTTTTTTTTTGTTGCACGATAATTATCACACCTTTTTATAGAAAATACTCTCTTGACAACCACTGTTCGTATTTGTTTTTCAGGTGACGTGCTGTGTGATGTCAAAACTGAAACACTCACGTAATTCATCTACGAGTTGCATGATGGAAGGTGTGTTCGTGGAAGTGATCTCAACTCTTGTTAATCTTTCAATTGTTAATTATGATACAACCTTCCTTCATTAAAACGAACGCACCTTTTGATATAAGAATAAGGAGAGTCATACTTTTCTAAAATAAAATATGTAATGAAAGCAGTTCTACGAACAAGAAGAATCAGAACTGGGAATTAGTTATTTCATTCAATTCCCAGGGTTAATGCAAACTTACGCAAAGCATACAAATATTTTCTGCCCGATTTTTTTTCAGCTCACACTGTAGTGTACAGTTTTATGAAATCTAAAAATGCCTAGGACTAATTTTAGCTTAAAGTATCCACGACTACACAGGCAAGAAATTGAAGGAGAATTAAAATTTGAAACATTCCAAAAAGAATACATAATAACGCAACTTGTTGAAAATCCAAGTTTTGCAAGCTCATCGAAAACAATTCGTATCAGCAAGTTGAGAATTTTTATCTGAGCTTCAATCTCAGGAAGTTAATAACATTGGCATCACCTTTTCGAATTAGATAGAAAAATCCTTTGTGTTTTTAAAGTAATGATTGTGTTTTTTGCGTTCTCGAAAATATCAAAATATTCCATGATAATATCTTAAGAAGATAGCAATTAACGAAATTTGTTCATAAACGAGTTCAACGACTCTTCAAAATGCGGAGTAATTCAATAAAGACTTCTCGTGCAAAATACCTGCCTAGACAAAAGCTTCGCGAGATTAACCAACTTGTATGTTGGCAAGCGAAAAATCGCCTTCATCGAAGAACCGCCAAGGAGAAGTTTTTTCAATTATTTTATCACTGACGTCGAGTTCAGAACCCGGTAGGGATGAAGGAAAATATTTAATTTCCATCAGTCGTGAGTTGGTTGCCAACTGACTGCCTTGTGTGATAAAGCTCCTGCATAAAATATCATCAAAACTGATCTAGGAATTTTTTTTTGCATCCTTGAACCTTGTATTTTTGAGAGAAAGGTTATTCGTGTTTCTGCACATGAAATGTGGCAGAACAGTTCGAATTTTCCACAAGAGAAATAGAAGACAGGCTTTCACTGTGACGTACAGACTAAATTTGTCACCTTTTGATGTTTAAATGAATGCAAAACGTGGTCAATTTCGAGGATTTAATTATTAAAATAAGGCACATCTGATACATAATTTCATAATTTTAAAAGTGTTATTATTAACTAACATAGTAAGTCATCGATCAATATAGGGACAAAGTATAGTTTGCAAAAATTCCCAGCACCTTTGCCCGTTTCGATGCAGCTTAGGTGTGACAAAATACCTACATTGAACGCAGCAACTTGCTTTTAACCCGTTCGCTCCAGACGTCTTCTACAAATTCCAAATTAGTGTGGGCTTCATTATCAGAGGAAAAAATTGTGTAGGAAAGTAATTTTAACTTCATGGTAAGGCTGTGGGACAAATAATGTAGGATTTAGCGTTATGAACGGCTTTAGGAAACATTTAACAATTAAAAAATTATGTTACTGAAATATTCATTCCTCTAATTCTCACCAACTTCATGCTCCGTAATTCCTGATGGAATTTCACAGGTTTCTTTCACCAAACCCGACGGAATAATTTTCATTTCACTGCATCGGATTACCGATTAATAAAAGGCTTAACTTAACTCGTGCAAAATAATTTCAGAGCATATTTTCTGACATCGGGGAGTATTTTCTCGCCCGCTAAACCAAATTCAGATTACTGTAATTAGGTAGAAATGAAGAAGCAACTTTTTTACAATATTAATAAACTCATTCCTTGAACTTTTCTCCATAGAGTAATATACATAGTTCACGCAGTATAAATGTTAATAAAATATGGCATTTAGAATTACCATTGCAGCTGACAAACACTCTTGAGCTCCGAGTTGCTAGTTATTACAATGAACTGCTGTTTCGATTCAGATTTTGTTTGATCGTGTTGTTCAATAACTGTGATAATTTTTACGTAGAATAAAAGTCAATTTTCCTATAAGTCTAAACGTTTCGGCGCGTGTAACGCTCGCAATGGGCCAACGAAGAACCGAGCCATGCCTCGTCAAAAACGATCGCAAAAAATTTGGTGGTCGGAATAGGAGGGCTGTTGTGAGATGGTGAGTGGTTATAAGGTGAGGTGAGCTACATTTAAGGTACGAGCAGCATTAATTGTTGTTTTTTAAGCCATCCCACAATGAATCATTTCATCCGTTGTTGTCGCATGAAAATCGATTATTTATATTTGTGCCGGTATTATTCATGAGCTTGAACTTCGTAACTGTGCATCCTATGCTTTATTACAGAAATCCGTAAATTTTTAGCGTGTAAGCTGCACAAGTTGGTGACCGTGCGAATTTTGGACCTAGGTCATCCAGATGAATTTTAAATCCACATCTGTGAACACCTCTTATACATTTGCTTTGTTGCCGACTTTGTACCCCGACGTGTTTTTTAATTTATTTGCCAAGTACCAGCTGCTCCTTCGTTTTGATAACGGTACCTTTTTTAAGGTGATCATCCCGACTTTCCAACTTTTTCGTCCGATTCGTTCAAAAATTGGCCATTATATGTATTTTTTAGAAGTAAACTTTTTTTACTCATGTCATTTTTTCGATTTAGGCCTTAGTTTTTTCCGAAAAATTAGTTTTTTGGTACATTTTAACTATATATCAAGACGCATCTCTTCATTGAGTTTTGATGCTAGAAAAAAACCAAAGACAGCTTTAGAATCCTTAAAGCATTTCTAACAAAAAAAGATTAACAATTTTACCATTTTGAAAAAAATAAATTTGTAATAAGCGATATTTTATCATTACATCACAAATATTATTCTTGGATTTGAGCCATATAAGTTTTTTTTCTCGAATTTTGAAACAATCAATCTTTATTTTGTTAGAAATGTTCCAAGGATTCTTAAACTGTCTTACGGTTTGAATGTTGAAAGTTATTTGTTTTGGGTATAAGCCATAAACAAAATTTTTTGTTGAAATGTAATACAATGGACAATTTATGTTATAGAATTCAGTTTTAATTTTTATTTCGATAATTTCCATGCATAACTTCTTATTCACACTGAATTTTGATTTCCAAACAAAGAAGTTTTATATAAAAATTATGATACTTTAATTTTCAGTCTGATTCATATGAACTTCGACTTGAATATGTAACTTCTGAAAAGATACACAATTTATTCCATTCATTTTTTTGATTTAGGCCTTAGGTATTGAAAAAATCGGATATATTGTTTTTAGTTCATTTTATGGGTATTTCAACCCGTATCCCCTCATTGAGTTCTTAGGTTAGAACAAAACCAAAGACATTTTTAGAATCCTTGGAGCATTTCTAACAAAAATGCATTTTCAAATTATCTATTTCCCTTTTTTTTTCTTTTTACATGGGGTCGAAACGGGGTCGAAAATTCCAGATTTTTGTCCCCTTACTCTCCCCTTGGGGGGAGGGGATCTATTGTCCGTAGAGTCATAAAATGTTAGGACCGAATAGTCCACCGCCTAAGGGTTTTTTTCAACAAAAACATAGAAAATACTCATCGGACCGACAGAGGCCTGGCAGGGGCTTGGGATGATCACCTTAATAATTTTGGTTGTCGATACTGTGTGATAAAAAACATAAACCTAAAAAGTCAGGCAAATGCGAGTATACCACTTGGGTTCAGCGGTGTTTATCCACCTCGATGTCATCCTAGCACTGTAATTATTGCGCATTTATGATATATAGTTAAAGCATACGAAATGGAACTCTAAAAAAAGACAAAAATTAGCAAAACCTCTAACAACATTCAAGCTCATAAATGGAATTTTTACTTCCTCCTCATAACAGCCTGCATTTGTTCAGAAATGTTATAAAAAAAATACAACAGGAACATTTTACCATCGATTTAGTATTTGGATTGAGTCGACGGGCAAATAGCCGGGGGAATCACACTTTAGTAGAAGTAAAATTTGAGGGTAAAGCTATAGTTAAGAATTTTTAAAATGATTATAAAATGATGCTGACACAATGACCTTGTATGAATATATCCTCGGAAACGAAAACAACAAATTTTAATTTTGTTCTAATCAGATGTACAGCCCGTTGAACAAGTTATGACCATTAATATTTGCTGTTCAAGGAAGCGAACCGAAAAAGTTACTTGAACCATAGTACGATTACGAGGGCGTTGTGGTTCAAAGTCTGATACAAAACTCCTTGCGAAGGAATCCCAGAATATTTATCGCTACGATTTAGACCATTATCAACGACGGTGACAACGAAGTTTTGACTTTTTATGAAAATGAAAGCAGCTTTACCGCTTTCTCATCAGCGCTAAAGCTCATGAAGCACATACCCTTGAGCTCAATGAAGCACATTTTTATGATGGTTCATCCGGTACTACATGATCCAGTATTTATTGATTTAGTTACGTAGTTTAAATGATATCAAGACACTCAGTTAAAAATACATTAGAGCGGTGTGTGTACAGCGTTGGTGTACATGTGTACAGCGTTGGTGTACATGTGTATAGCGTTGGTGTACATGTGTACAGCGTTGGTGTACATGTGTATAGCGTTGGTGTACATGTGTACAGCGTTGGTGTACATGTGTATAGCGTTGGTGTACATGTGTATAGCGTTGGTGTACATGTGTACAGCGTTGGTGTACATGTGTACAGCGTTGGTGTACATGTGTATAGCGTTGGTGTACATGTGTACAGCGTTGGTGTACATGTGTATAGCGTTGGTGTACATGTGTATAGCGTTGGTGTACATGTGTATAGCGTTGGTGTACATGTGTACAGCGTTAGTGTACATGTGTATAGCGTTGGTGTACATGTGTACAGCGTTAGTGTACATGTGTACAGCGTTGGTGTACATGTGTACAGCGTTAGTGTATATGTGTATACCGTTGGTGTACATGTGTATAGCGTTAGTGTACATGTGTACAGCGTTAGTGTACATGTGTATAGCGTTGGTGTACATGTGTATAGCGTTGGTGTACATGTGTACAGCGTTAGTGTACATGTGTATAGCGTTGGTGTACATGTGTACAGCGTTAGTGTACATGTGTATAGCGTTGGTGTACATGTGTACAGCGTTGGTGTACATGTGTATAGCGTTGGTGTACATGTGTATAGCGTTGGTATACATGTGTACAGCGTTGGTGTACATGTGTACAGCGTTGGTGTACATGTGTATAGCGTTGGTGTACATGTGTACAGCGTTGGTGTACATGTGTATAGCGTTGGTGTACATGTGTACAGCGTTAGTGTACATGTGTATAGCGTTGGTGTACATGTGTACAGCGTTAGTGTACATGTGTATAGCGTTGGTGTACATGTGTACAGCGTTGGTGTACATGTGTATAGCGTTGGTGTACATGTGTACGGCGTTAGTGTACATGTGTATAGCGTTGGTGTACATGTGTATAGCGTTGGTGTACATGTGTATAGCGTTGGTGTACATGTGTACAGCGTTAGTGTATATGTGTATACCGTTGGTGTACATGTGTATAGCGTTAGTGTACATGTGTACAGCGTTAGTGTACATGTGTATAGCGTTGGTGTACATGTGTATAGCGTTGGTGTACATGTGTACAGCGTTGGTGTACATGTGTATAGCGTTGGTGTACATGTGTACAGCGTTAGTGTACATGTGTATAGCGTTGGTGTACATGTGTACAGCGTTAGTGTACATGTGTATAGCGTTGGTGTACATGTGTACAGCGTTGGTGTACATGTGTATAGCGTTGGTGTACATGTGTACAGCGTTAGTGTACATGTGTATAGCGTTGGTGTACATGTGTATAGCGTTGGTGTACATGTGTATAGCGTTGGTGTACATGTGTACAGCGTTAGTGTACATGTGTATAGCGTTGGTGTACATGTGTATAGCGTTAGTGTACATGTGTATAGCGTTAGTGTACATGTGTACAGCGTTAGTGTACATGTGTATAGCGTTGGTGTACATGTGTACAGCGTTAGTGTACATGTGTATAGCGTTGGTGTACATGTGTATAGCGTTGGTGTACATGTGTATAGCGTTGGTGTACATGTATACAGCGTTAGTGTACATGTGTATAGCGTTGGTGTACATGTGTATAGCGTTAGTGTACATGTGTACAGCGTTAGTGTACATGTGTATAGCGTTGGTGTACATGTGTATAGCGTTAGTGTACATGTGTATAGCGTTGGTGTACATGTGTACAGCGTTAGTGTACATGTGTATAGCGTTGGTGTACATGTGTACAGCGTTAGTGTACATGTGTATAGCGTTGGTGTACCTGTGTACAGCGTTGGTGTACATGTGTATAGCGTTGGTGTGCATGTGTACAGCGTTAGTGTACATGTGTATAGCGTTGGTGTACATGTGTATAGCGTTGGTGTACATGTGTATAGCGTTGGTGTACATGTGTACAGCGTTGGTGTACATGTGTATAGCGTTGGTGTACATGTGTACAGCGTTAGTGTACATGTGTATAGCGTTGGTGTACCTGTGTACAGCGTTGGTGTACATGTGTATAGCGTTGGTGTGCATGTGTACAGCGTTAGTGTACATGTGTATAGCGTTGGTGTACATGTGTATAGCGTTGGTGTACATGTGTATAGCGTTGGTGTACATGTGTGCAGCGTTGGTGTACATGTGTACAGCGTTGGTGTACATGTGCACAGCGTTGATGTACATGTGTATAGAGTTGGTGTACATGTGTACAGCGTTGGTGTACATGTGTATAGCGTTGATGTACATGTGTACAGCGTTAGTGTACATGTGTACAGCATTGGTGTACATGTGTACAGCGTTAGTGTACATGTGTACAGCATTGGTGTACATGTGTATAGCGTTAGTGTACATGTGTATAGCGTTGATGTACATGTGTACAGCGTTAGTGTACATGTGTACAGCATTGGTGTACATGTGTATAGCGTTAGTGTACATGTGTATAGCGTTGGTGTACATGTTATCATTTTACGCATTTGAGGAGGGATGCAAAGTTTCGCAACCTTCTCATATGAAGGAGTAATAAAATAATAAGAGGTCAAATGAAAATTCTCAATGAAGTTCAAAAATGAAACCGCAGTAAAATCTGGATGAAGCCATAACGTAGAAAGATCAAATGCGATATTCTACTCAGAAAAGAGGATCTTAAGTGCTGGTACTAATATCCATTGCGGCTAATGCTACAATGTATGATGCGTAATTTTACGTAGAAGATAATAGAAAATGAAATATTTGTAATGCGTAATGCCTGCAAAGTGTTGAGCATGCCCCTTTGACTTATGTTTTGCAGGCAATTGAAATGGAAGCGGAGATCTTGCTAGGACTGCCGAGCGCAACTGTTCATGCCTCTACACAATTCATCCCATTTACAATTCTTCAACTATTCATGGAAAGTAATGAAAGCTTAACGAAAAAATACTTGCGGAGCTTTTTTTGAAGTTCATCAGAGAAATTAATCTCAAAGTATTAATTTTCCCTCAGCTTAGAGTGCACATTTTTTCTCACTCAGATTTGAAAAAGTTTTTCCGTGCAAATTGAACTTGTTTTATTTTTAAACTTCTGCCGTAGAGCGAATTAAATACCCTCACTCTTTCGTCTCTCCAACGGTCTCAAATTTGTTTCTACAATTCATCACAAACAATAGAATAACATTCCAAATTGCGTTGCAAGTTGCAAAAAAATATCTTTCATACTTTGGGAGGGAAATAAATTAACAAACCTACTATTCGATGGGAAATTCTTGTTATGATAAATGTGTGAGCGACAATTATTGCAGGGAACTGCGTCTGAAACTAATAAATTCGACGTGCAATATTTTCGACAGCTACATACATATATATATATATATATATATATACATATATATATATACGTATATGTACGTGTAGCTGGTGCAGCCATCCTGAGACATATACGGATTCCTCTCTATACTCTTATCTCTTAATTGCCTTGCAATTTGTCCCACATATAAATACACGCATCAACATAGGAAGCATGTGAGTCTGCAATTTTTCTTCATATGTCTGCAATACAAAGTAAATTTGTCTGTAAGTTAGTTGGCGGTCTGCAATACAAGGCAATTTGGCAGACTCACTTGCTTCCTATGATGAGAAGGACTCTCCTGATGGAGATAGCATTTGTCAGCAGGATCTCGCTCCATGCCACATTTCACGCAAAATGCTCGCATTCTTCGAAGAAAGTGGACCAAAGGTTTTAGACTGGCATGGTAATTCTCCTTACATAAATCCCATAGAAAATCTAAGGGTAATCGTCAAATATAAGCTCCAGAAAGAACTGTTCGACAATGAAAAGCTGGTTGTTGTTATTAAAGTCTGGAACCATGATAAAGAAATAGCATAAATATGTCCAACTTTGATCAAATTTATGCCAAATCAAGTACAAATGCGAGAGGAAGTCATACCTTCCAATAAATATACCAACTGTCATATATTCGAAATGTTTTTTAAAATAAACTTCAATTTAGCAAATATTTGTCTTATTTCACCCCTGTCCGAACTAATTTTCACAGCATTGTAAACAAGCAGATTTTAAATAATGACAATAAATTCGACCGTCACAGATATCAATGATAAGAGTGCTGACGTCAGACCGCACCAGACACGAGAACGAATGGAAGCAATAAAATATCTGCCACACCAGCAAGTACAAACTTAATGGTGTTCCTTTTCTTAACAGCCTTGCTGTAGTTCCTCGAAACCAGAATAATTGGAAAGGTTCCTGTAAGTCTAAACTTTTCGACGCGTGTAACGTTTGCAATGGGCCAACGGACGACCGAGCCATGCCTCTCAAAAGCGGTCGTACGTACAAAAAAAAATATGGTGGTCGGATTAGGAGGGATACTGGGAGATGGTGAGTGGTTATAAAGTACATAAGGTAGGTGAGCTACTTGTAAGGTACAGCAGCATATCTAAAGCGCAGCATTTGTGAAATTCTGAAATTCCTAATGTGAGACATTTTTCGAGCTCACGATTCCTACAGTGCTCTATAGACTCTTAATGTACGGATTTGTGTCCTAATTCAACTATCAATACCTAAACTTGTGGTAATGGTTCTTGATTATTGACAACTATACCCGATATAGATTTACAGTCGCATCCTGTATTCATCCTATATCAATCCGCAGAAATAATAAAAGCATTAAAATTTAAATTTGAATTTGAGTTGATTACTGGTGATAGCAAGCTCTCCATCAATGGTTTTATTTCTTAACGCTCATGTTACACTGAAAAATTTCTTAAAATCCTCAGTGATATACACAATAAACATATCGATTGAGTAAACCAAGATCTGGCGTATCACAAGTCTGCTATGCTGGTTAACCAAAAAATCTCTGAGTTCGATACTTTTTGCAAAACCCTCAGTTTTTAGGTGGAAACAGTATCTTTATGCTCTCGTAGGAATGGCGTAGGCCTAATTAAAGGAACTTTGAGCAACTTGTGACGTATTTTGTAAATTATTTCAGTGTTTCTCAGAAAGCTACCCAAAGTGAACTCAGTAGAAATTAATCCATACGAGAAGGAATTAAAAATAAATTTAAATTCCTTCAATTTATTTATTTTAATAAATTACAAACAAATAAATAAGTTCAACTCATGGAAGTTTAAAACCAATTAACCTTGTTTCTCTCCATTGTCGTTGAAGTTGAAATGTTTATTCATGCGTTTTTTCACGTAGCATAGAACATAAAAGGAGAAATTGTAATGTTCACTGTTTGAGAAGTGTTGAACGTATCCCCGCACAGGGCGAATCAGCGCAGGCAGTTGATAAACATGAGGAAGATTCCCAAGCTGCGGAGGATGTGAGGTATCGAAATTCCATTTTTTGATTCTGTTGGGAGACATCCGTTCAATTTTTCGTGATAGAGCATCGTTTTCCCGAGGATTGTCTCTGTGGTTTCGCTTAGTGGCAATGCTAATTGACTGCATGCAGAGATAAAAATGAATCCGGAGTGTTTTTATCAGTAATTATCAAAAATAAACAATCCCCCATCGCTCAGAACCTCACGCAATTCAACCTTAACGCATGATTACGCTAAAAAATCACACCTTAATTGAAAAACGAATATTTTCGAGCTTCAGTCAAGATGACGAAATATGACCAGTTCAGAGGAAGAGCAGGAGTTTTCTCGTTAACGTTTAGAGTAGGAGACAGTATACTCAATCATTTCCTCATACAAAGTCCGAATGAAAATTCGACTTCTGGCTGCAAGCCCATTCCCCACCTTGGTGGGGAATGGGGAAACTTGGGGGGTTCAGTTTCAATCAGAATTCAAGCTCTAGTTCAAATAACATTTCTGCAAAATTTCTGTAAAACTGAAAATCTATATTTTGTGTTCTTGACTATGTACTGTGATGTCGTCAACTTGTGTGACTGACCTAAAATTCCCTTCCACAATCAAAATCAAGCGCTAACAATTTTATGTAAAAATTAGTAAGATGCTCAATAACTTTTTTAACTTTAAGAATGAAATAATCAATTCCAGCTAAGAAGGGAGATAAAAATAAGAAAAATTATCGATTCGACTTTATTTGAAAAGCAACTGAGGATCACTCATAGTTGAGATGCAACTGCCTGTATGATACAGAAGTTATCGAGTACACGAAGTATATTTAGCAGCAATGAACTTGCTCATGCCAAGCCAGAATTTCCCTCTGTGATGCTATTGTAACTCACTTGAAAGTCTACATCAAAGTAAACTAAAAAAAACGCTGAAATGAAACTGATAATGGATTTTTGGTCTCATTTCACAGCTCTTTGCAGGACACTTTAATTAAATTAAATAAATCTTTGGCTGTATAGAGCCAATCAGCAGCTTTTGAAAACTCCAAGAGAAGTCGAACACTGTTAATAGATTTCGTCGCTTTTCACCCTCACGAGAAACTGAATTCATTTTTCAAGAAATTAACTTTCATGCGCACATTATTGCTGCTTCGAACATTTCAGGTCACTGCGTCCGCCTGAAATAAACTCTCTAGTATCTGTCAATTTAGGTCACGAGCATGAACTTCTCTTCAGAAAAGAAGCCTTTTTCCATATGACGATCAAATTTCAACTGCAAAGAGTTAAAGTAACAGTGCAAGCCTGCTTTGGGTTCGTCTGTAACTGCAATGTATTGTCTTAGTTCGTCTGATAATAGGCGTTGTAAATTCTACTCGCGATATTTCACTTCCCTTGTGGTGCTTGTCTACAAGCGCTAAATCTTTTTCATTTTCTGAGCAAAAAAAATTCTGATACTTTTAGTAGCTCGAACTAGGAGAGTAGGTGATGTTAATTTAACTCGTGCCTGGCAGTGAAGAAGGAACGGAAAGGTACTGCTACCAAACCAAAATATCACAATCTTTAACAAGGCAAAGTGAGTCGACAACCAGTATCGTTCCTATAATATTGTTAATGAGGAGATTCGTTCAGAACAGTCATAAAACTGACTCAGCAATAATCATCATTGTATGAAATAATGAAAATCCTAGAATTTCTACAAGAAAAGGGAAAAAAACATCGGGTGGTGGGGTTGTTCAAACAAAAGAAACAGCCAGTTCAAATTTTTTAAGCCAAAGAATATGGGAAATTTTCTTTTTATGAATGGAGTTACATGTAAAACAGAGGTAATAGAATTCATAAACCTTCACGGAATATCTTAGGCTGTAGTTGTGATAATTTATTGGAGTAGTTATTCAACTGACGTGACCCTATAAAGAGCGTCCTTAAAAAATATAATTACCCTTTGATTACACATTGCTCATGTATTTTGTTTTGATATTGTTTTGACATAGACAATTAGACACGAATCTAATTATTCATATCGAAGAAACGAACATTATATTTAAAAGAATAAAATACTATAGAATTAAATTCAATTGCCCGCGAAGCATCAACCAAAAACTTGAGAACTTGTCAGTTGTTTTCCCCATGTCAAACTATGCGTGAATTTTATTAGGAAACTCTGTGCTTAAAAGATCATTTTGATGGCATTTACTTGTAAACGTTCCAATTAAAATTTAAACTGTTTGGTACGCCTATGGTTCAAGGCAACTGTCGTGTCCGGTACCCGCTGTTATTGATCTGGGCAAAAAAATTTTCGAATCATGTGAAAGCGAGAGCTGTTCATTTTTAACGCAAACAATATTGAGAGCAACAAACATGATTTACCACAGTGAGGGCAACAAATGTGATTTACAACATTCAGACGAACAAATGTGATTTACATTCAGAGCAACAAATATGATTTACAACATTCAGAGCAACAAATGTGATTTACAACATTCAGACGAACAAATGTGATTTACATTCAGAGCAAAAAATATGATTTACAACATTCAGAGCAACAAATGTGATTTACAACATTCAGACGAACAAATGTGATTTACAACATTCAGAGCAACAAATTTGATTTACAACATTCAGACGAACAAATGTGATTTACATTCAGAGCAACAAATATGATTTACAACATTCAGAGCAACAAATGTGATTTACAACATTCAGACGAACAAATGTGATTTACAACATTCAGAGGAACAAATATGATTTAAAACATTCAGACGAACAAATATGATTTACAACATTCAGACGAACAAATGTGATTTACAACATTCAGAGGAACAAATGTGATTTACAACATTGTGCAATAAAATAAAAAAAATTCTAACCAAACATCTCACCAGCAACCATGGCTATCACAGACAGAGCCAGCTGTCAATGGTGCATTTAAATTTTTTTGTGAATTTTGCAGCGTCAAAACTGTTTACAGTCGCAGCAAAACTCTCAACTTCACGACTGCGATTAGCGTGTTCAGCTCATTTGGATTTTTGCAGCAAGAAGGTGACAATTTTTCGATTTTTCTAACATACAATTTTTCGATTTCTCTTCACTTCATGCTTTTTGAAAAAAAAAAATATCTTGTACCAGAGAAATGATTTTCAATGATCCCCAAAGAATAAAATTGAATACAAGCACACCAACACCAATCTGACAGACGGGTAAAGTTTTTGAGTATTTTTCATGTGGAACCCGTCAGATCCGCTTTGCGACACCACTTCAGCGCACTCAATCGGGGACCCAGAATCAATTTGCAACAATTTTCATTTATCGTTGGTTGCTGGCGTCAGCAGCCATCCCGGGCAACGTACAGTATTTCAATTTTACGGACCACTAGAACACCTGCCACTATTTTTCGAGAGGGATCCCGCGTGGAATGGATTTTAGTAACAGACGATGCTCACGATTCAACGTACGGAAACTTGAGAATTTATTATATGGAATTTCTACCAGATAGCCGCAGCGCATGCCCAGGGCTGAAATTTTCTCTTTTTTATGAGCAAGATTAGGACGCTACATTTTAAACGGTTTTATTATGAGAATAGAGACTTTAATTTTATCTTATGCTATTACAGAGAGTAGACTACGGACGGCGACGAGTAGGCTAGCCAACATGATGATCTGAGTTTTTATTAGCGTACCTTTGTGTGCAAAAATCCCAGCTTAACTTTTTCGTAGAGGCACTAATTATTTTAGCAGCCCAATGCAAAGGCTATGCTTGGGCAGCTGAAATCATACATTTCCCGGCGAAAAGGGTAAATTGGGATGGCAGGTTCCTATAAGATAAGGCAGAAAACTTCCACAATATTTGGAAAAGGTCTCTGAGGTGATACCTTAAGAAATGTATGCTATCTGCTTTTTGCTTTTGACAAAGAAAGCTTTTATAGCTGCACTCTTGTTTAGTGATCAATCATTGCCTCAATTAATTCCAATTTAGCTACGCTCTTTGTGCCTTTGGAAATCCGCGCTCTGCGTACGATCGATGACCTAAAAAAATTGCTCTGACGAACGTTCACTTCCACACTAGAACTCTGGCACGGCTTTTGTGGGAAGCCAAAGTCATTGATGAGGGTTTTATTGATGACTATTCGGTCTTTAAAGCTATTCTGGCCATTCACGCGGGCCGATTACGTCCTTTGTTGAGTATTTTTCCGGATAATCGGTGACAACAAATTTGACTTATATGAGTTCTCATTCGATGAGACTGTCAAAGAAATGCTAATTAGAGAGTTCAATAAAGGAATTATGAATCGATGCATGATTTGGAAAAGTACACCTACCAAAGGATGTAATTTACTAACACTTCTTAAAGCTCACATTATTCCCTTCAACAACTTTTAATTACAAAATGCATGCTCGTCCACTGAAATTGTAACGGTGTAAAACCGTTAGAGGCAAGCACTCTACAATATTTTCAATGAATTTCTCTTTTCTTGTGATGAAAACAGATCGTTGGCAGTTCGGAGAAAAGTTTGCACTCCGTAACGTAGCGAATGCAATAGAGCAAATTCATTCAGCGGACGCAACAAGATAGTATCTTGTTTCAGTCTAAAAAATAAAATTTTTCTATTATTGTGTTGTTCGCAAATTTGAAATAAAATTCAATCTATTATTTCCAATATCTTAGAACACCGGCAATAGTATACAGTTTATAATATTGAATCAGACCGTAAGTAAACTCTGAAAAGGTAGCAAATAAAATGTGATCGCAATTTCAAGGATAAAGGAAAAGGTCCGTTTCAGAATAGATTTGCTTTCAGCTAGCAAGTTAACATTAAATATGGACTCGAGTTGGAAACTTGAACCTGGCGTGGAAACGGTACTAGTTGTGGGCATGCTACGCTAGCAGCCACCTCACTGCCAAGACTGGCTGCTCGCCGCTCCTTCATCGAGTCCCATGCTGAAAACAAAGAATGATAATTAATATACAGGTACCTGATCCATATTTTTACTGAAAAGAGAATTAACGTAATTGAATTTACGCCAAGATATTACTTCCTTTATCCTGCCCTTTACATCACTTGTTTTTTAACTTGTTTTAATTTAACTTTAACTTGTTTGAAGAGCCACCAGCAAACATGCGACCCACTAATATATTGCTCATAAAATGAATAATAATGGTTCGAGTCCTAAAGAAACCTCCATAATGTAAATGGCAGGGGTTCGGAAACTTCAGGAGCTTGGCAAGTCCGGCAAGCTTCCTCATCTCAAGGCAGAACACCTCGAAGAGTAGATCCCCTGGTAGTGGATTTACGTCCGCCTGTCCCCAGTCTGGTAAGTGGAGCAGCTTCCACGCTGCTCCACTTACCAGACTGGGGACAGGCGGACAGCAGGTAAGTAATTACCAATGGTGCTCACAGTATATTACCTAGAATGGTGGTGTAATAATTTAAATGCGCAGTTGACGCTGATGGAAGTACAGGTTTAGAAGTCTGCGAAAAGTCTGGTTAATGCGGCTAACGCACGCAAGAGTACACTTTCCATCTATCGTCAGGCGTCAAGAAGATGGGAAACTGCCGTGCCAAGAAATTACTTCCTCTATCCTGCCCTTTATATCATGAAAATAAAGTAACTATCTTAATGTCCTTAATTCTTGCTAAACTGGCACAATAAAACCAACAAGGCAGCACGCCGAACTAAGGGTAGAAATTCGTACAAAAGGAAAGATTTGACGCCATTCGTAGAAACGGTATTGTGATGCCTAATCTATCTACGTTATTCTCTTCATTTGTCAGATCACGTCTTCCAACTCCTTTCCTGAAAGATTTTCAAAATCAGTGAGTGATTGTTCTATTAGGCCACCGTAAGAAGCTTTACGATATGTATATTTTTTCAATTCAAGAAGTAATTCATAAATGGAAGCCTGTCTGAGAGCGCATCATGGAGACAACAGCGAGTTAGTATTCATGAAATCGTGAGCCATCGATGAAGACTTGCCATTGTGTTTGTTCACATCATTCCACGGAATTTTTTTCATTGATAAATATTTCTATTGTTCAATAAAACATTACAGCACCCCGAGATGGACACATGGCTTGGAGACAGAGGACTTTCAATTGTCAAGGAGTAAAAACTACTCATATCCTTCATTCAAATTCAAACTCTCAACTCTGTTGAAATCTTCACAAACTATAGTATAAATGCCAAGCAGCCTCCTCCAATAAGAAACCCAGCGACCCAATCCAATCTCATGAATACATTCTGCGTCTGAAGAATTTTTCCATCCTTGATTTTAAACAGCACACATGAGAAAGTGCTGATCTATATCCTGGTTGAGGAAAACTCTTTTCAAATAATAAATTCATTATACTGTCTCGTCCACTCCAATTAGGAATCTCGGTGGCAGCATTACGAGTAATCCTATAACGTGTCCATCTCAAATCGCTTCCCCTCACATGGGCTACATCTGGCCGGGCGTTATATAAAGAGGAGACACTGTGCCTCTAAGGTGATCAGGCTTATCGCTTTGCTGCGGCCTAATTAAGGCCATCTGGCCACCGCCGAGTTCAGCTTTTACTTTATGTTTTAGCTAAATTTAGTGATTGTAATTTCAACACGTTCAAAACTTTAAAAATCCTTGACAAGTTGACGAGATTTAGACGGGTTTCATTTTTTTCAAGGTATGCTTGAGTTCACATAGCATAATATTTTCCCTTTGCTCTTTAAATGGTAATGTTATAGACTACAAGACGTATACAACTAGTCTTGGTAATCAAATTTTGTGTTGTGTCGGTGTAATATTTATCCCTAATACGATGTCGCACCTGGGGACTGGACGGATTAAAATAGAAAAATGAATGATGTTCTTGGGGTGATAACCATGACTACCACTTTTATTCTCACAAAAATGTCTATATTTAGTAAGTGTAAAGGGTAAAATGAAGCAAGACCGAGCTCTGTTCAACTGCTTTTCTTAATTTTTAACAACTGATAAAATTAAAAAAATCCTCACATTTAGGATTAGTAAAACTTTAATGAAATATTAAATTAAGTTACAATATGAAAGATTATCACTGAATATTTCTAGCTGAATTATTATTTGAGGAGCGAGTTTGATTTATGATGCTCTTGTGCAAGAATCGATGTTATTAGGATAAATATTTTGTGCATTTTGATTCTGTTCTTAAGCGCACAACCGTCTGAATTATTATAATATATAAGTCAGTAGAAAGTAGGCCTAATTGATGACTGAATTTTTCATTCATGAAAATGGCTTTGCATTTATAGACGATATCAACTGGTCCTTGCAACGCTCTTATATTCTGCTAAATTAATACCCGAGGATTACATCGTTTGTTAGATTCTCAATTAATGATATTTGTTTAGCTTGGACATCATTTTTCGCATCTATATTTCAAACAAATCTATATTTCGCATCTATATTTCAGGCTTGACCGGTAAGCTATTTCCTTAGCTGAAAACCAAAAGGGAAGTGAAACTTGAACCAAATTAAGCTATGCTTAGCATCGTAATATCATGAATTTTAGATCAGACTCCGAAAACAATCTCTGTGAAACTCACTTTTTTGGAAATGTGGTATCATAGCTGCAGTTAGCAAATTAAGGCAATTCCAAACTCATTTTTGACTATAACAATTCCTAAAAGATTCCCGGTAAGAGTCACAGACCTAGCAACCTTTGGGTACGGAGCAACAACCGTCTCCTAATTGGGAGGGCGAAACAATGCGTTTGGTCTTCTTCCTTTACTAAATATAGTCCTAATGACATCTGCATATACGATTCAGATCTGTTTCGGAATACGCTTTAAAACTTTCAGCTCCGCAATGAAAAGCTTCAGTCTGCAGCTCGACTTCAAAGCGGATATCGATTCCACGAGTCAGCTTATTGGATCTGCGAGTTGTATTAACGTCATCTGGATGAGTACTCGAATCATTTTCGTTTCAGCCGAAATTTATCTTTCAAAAGCAGGGAATCGAATTGATTCAATGTATGTAACAAATGTGCAGAACCGAGCGGATTTCGTGCGTTTTGCACAAATTTTTTCTCATCGGAAGGTAGCTTTACACTTATTTCTGTAGTTCTGTTGCAAAATGGCTGTTGTCGGTTGTAGCACGATTAATTTTGAGTTAATGATCGTTGTTTTCTTAAATGATTTATTACGGATGAAAAAATAATTAGTTCCAATTGATTGAATGATATTAGATCAGTTTAAATAGTACAAAGAATTTTCCCCATTTTGAATGGAAGAGAATGCTTACATTTCAGTTTCAACTCGTATGGATTTTGTATGCATAGAGGAATTATGTTTAATTTTCACTCAAAAGCTCACAATTTGGCGGTGCTGTAAGGTTAAATCAAACTCGTGTAATTTGCATGAAGGATTTAACGTAGTCATGACAAGCTTGAATTTTCCTATCCAAATTAGCCTCAAACACTCGTTTGCTCATCAGTCTCTGCTTATCTCTGATCACGCTCGATGTTCGTCGTTTGTTAGAATGAATACATCCCAGCCAATCTCGGCATCCCAGCCATTGCTGAAAGTATTTTAAGGTTTTGCTTCGTGAAATATTTGTTGAATTTTTAGCTTCTTTTTCGATGCGGATATTTGACCGTTTCCCTTCGCCGTGCGAATAGGCCAAATCCTTTTGTAAGTTCTTTGAGAAATACCAGCGCTCAAGTCTCATCCGATAGTTTTCGAGTATACTCAGATGCGAAAAATTGTTTATCCTCTCCTATGAAAGGATTTCTTAGAGAACGAAAAATACTAAACAGTATTGTTTGTAGCAAATTCCCCACTTACCGATGAAATTTAAATTTTTTTTACGAATTATTTTTCGAGTTAATACGTTGCATACGTAGTCTGTATGTTTTTAAACCGTTATTTTCACCAAGTTAGTATGTATTTAAGAACAAAATAGAACTTAATATTATGATTATTTTAGACCAAAGATCTCTAGGCTCTGGATCGTAAATGCACACTAGTGCATTTAAAGCGAGGTGAGAGCAGAAGCAGTGTGATAGTACATCAGTACTGGTATAATAAATAATAAACTCTTCAATATGGTCATATATATATAAGTATATATATAAGTATATATATATATGTAAATAAAAAATTGAATATATATATATCTATACATGTACAGGGAGTTCATGGGAATCGAACTCGTGACTTATAAGTTACCGCGCCAACACGCTACCGACTGCGCTATCAATCACCCTAAAAGGTGATCGAGGCGCAACGAAAGCAATGCATGGCACGGCGAAAGCGGGCTCTTCCGTCCACGCATATAATTCCCTTATGTATCAATAGCTCAAAGTCATATCACCCCCAGAAACAATTACTGAGTCTGGTAAAGCGGGCTCTCCGTCCACGCATAGGTTTTTTTTCAAACGAAATAAATGTACAGGGAGTTCATGGGAATCGAACTCGTGACTTATAAGTTACCGCGCCAACACGCTACCGACTGCGCTATCAATCACCCTAAAAGGTGATCGAGGCGCAACGAAAGCAATGCATGGCACGGCGAAAGCGGGCTCTTCCGTCCACGCATATAATTCCCTTATGTATCAATAGTGTCAGAATTTTCACTTAGACGGGCGCTAAAGGATATCTGACACGCGGAAGGAAGGGGATGAAAAGAACAGAAATTTTAATTCACGCAGATTTTCACTCCGCATTTAGTTTATTATATTCCCAACAGGGCAAAAGGAAGCATCAAAACGGCTATGCCGTCAACAAGCCCCAAATTATTTAGGGTTTTCAATAATTTTATTCAAGACATAAACTCAGTTTAAAATTTACATTAAAAATGCCTCAGCTCGAGTCAAAGCGGGGCAGACAAGGAAGGTTAAATTTTGAGTAGAGTAAGACGCATGGGGCGCTCCACAGCGCCTCAAGCAGACGTAGTTCACGATTAAAGACGGGGTGGCCGAAGCGAACTCAGCACTGCTTAAGATTGTGGGAAAGTATCCCGACCAAGAGAAGACAGAGGGTGTTCCCGCTGCAGGAAGAATTCGAGAGAAGAAAAATTAGCGATAACTTAATAAAACCGAATTGGATCACTAATATGAAAATCAGATTGTTAACTATGCTCAGAAAATATCAAGTTAAGAATAAATTTTGAACTGTAACGTGGCACCACCCAAGCCTTACGTACCTAAGGCAGAGCGGCCGACAAACTAAAGAAAACACCAGCGGCCGCAAGGCCGAATGAAGACCATTGGGAAGAGAACGATACGATGGAGCGGTCACCGCTTACTGAAAAAAATAAACAAACTAAACAATCTCAACATACGACCGACGAGGGGATATTGTAAATGAATCACGACAGAGCAAACACAGAAGAACAAAGCTAGCACACACCTGAACTTAATTGTGGCTTCAGTGGAAAAAGTTTCCTTTAAGGCCCGAAAGAATTTAAGGGAAAACAGGTTAAGGTCATTGGACTTTTAATAAGATCAATTCACTTCGAATAGGACACCTAATCCAAACTTTAGTTAGAGTTTAGATCAATTTTTAGAGGTGAACCCATTCAATTAAGGCTTATAAAAAGCTTCAAGCGCGGCAAGCCGCCGGCAATGTTAGACACAAGGGTGTCGTTAAGTAATTTAAATGCCAATGAAGACAAGCAAGAATTTCAACTACGGCAAGAGAGCCAACGAAAATATAACGAAACGAAAATATGCCAGTCACACAAAATAAACATAGGATATGATATGAAAGAAGAGCAAGAACGGGCACCAAGGTCAGGATACTTCAACCCTCATAGCGCGAGGAATAGCCGGTAACCAGCAGGGTCGACGTGGCTCGGAGAGCACCAGCCAGCGCATCCACCGTCCGCCCAATCTCAGAGCAAAATGACGTCACAACGAGAGCGCATCTGCCACCTTTACGCCACCATGCACCACACTACTACTGAAAGTTATGATTTATTTCTTGAGGGAAAGTAGGGTTCAAATATTTTGGAAGATAATTAAAGACAAAATTAATTTAGAGCCGATGAGAAATTCACGTTATGGAAAAATTTCTCATAATAGCTCAAAGTCATATCACCCCCAGATCACCTTTTAGGGTGATTGATAGCGCAGTCGGTAGCGTGTTGGCGCGGTAACTTATAAGTCACGAGTTCGATTCCCATGAACTCCCTGTACATTTATTTCGTTTGAAAAAAAACCTATGCGTGGACGGAGGGCCCGCTTTACCAGACTCAGTAATTGTTTCTGGGGGTGATATGACTTTGAGCTATTGATACCCAAGGGAATTATATGCGTGGACGGAAGAGCCCGCTTTCGCCGTGCCATGCATTGCTTTCGTTGCGCCTCGATCACCTTTTAGGGTGATTGATAGCGCAGTCGGTAGCGTGTTGGCGCGGTAACTTATAAGTCACGAGTTCGATTCCCATGAACTCCCTGTACATTTATTTCGTTTGAAAAAAAAACCTAAGCGTGGACGGAGAGCCCGCTTTACCAGACTCAGTAATTGTTTCTGGGGGTGATATGACTTTGAGCTATTGATACATAAGGGAATTATATGCGTAGACGGAAGAGCCCGCTTTCGCCGTGCCATGCATTGCTTTCGTTGCGCCTCGATCACCTTTTAGGGTGATTGATAGCGCAGTCGGTAGCGTGTTGGCGCGGTAACTTATAAGTCACGAGTTCGATTCCCATGAACTCCCTGTACATTTATTTCGTTTGAAAAAAAACCTATGCGTGGACGGAGAGCCCGCTTTACCAGACTCAGTAATTGTTTCTGGGGGTGATATGACTTTGAGCTATTGATACATATAAGGGAATTATATGCGTGGACGGAAGAGCCCGCTTTCGCCGTGCCATGCATTGCTTTCGTTGCGCCTCGATCACCTTTTAGGGTGATTGATAGCGCAGACGGTAGCGTGTTGGCGCGGTAACTTATAAGTCACGAGTTCGATTCCCATGAACTCCCTGTACATTTATTTCGTTTGAAAAAAAACCTATGCGTGGACGGAGAGCCCGCTTTACCAGACTCAGTAATTGTTTCTGGGGGTGATATGACTTTGAGCTATTGATATATATACATATATATAATGTATATGTTTTGGAAAATATTTGACGTATCTGGGTTACAGGTTTCACCAACATGCGAGTTTAAAAATTACGTTCAAGTCACAATTAACTTGTGTATTGTTATACATGTTTGGTGTCCTCATATGGAGTATACATTCAAACAGGGAAGCTCGAGAGGCAGTGAAGAGCAAATCATACATTTCTGATTGCATAAATAAGCGTTGAGTTTTATTATAGCGTATTACCAAGCTAATTAAGATATATTTGAGTATAATCGAACTTTATAGAATGCTGTCATTTTTGTCGAAGACAGACACAGGACTGCTCATAAAACTTTGATTGTTTAAATCTCTTGATTTTCATGTTTGTTGGTATTTCATAGTCTGCTCTTTGTTATATGTACTAACATAAAATAAAATAAAATTTTTTTATGTCGGTAATACCAATCGATTAAAATACATCCCCTTGCTTTCAAAAATAAATTATCGTAAAATTCAAAATTCTCGCGTGTTGTAGTATGGATACAATGGATACAACGTACTACAACTATTCAAATCATTAAAAGTATTTCCTCGAATTAAACAATAAAAGCAAGTTGACTTGAGAAGTTATCGATGATCCAGTTTCTGATATTTCCAATGCTGCAGAGATGAGAGCTCAGCGTCAGTCATTTGGTATTGAAATAATATATTTTTTAAATTGATTCAAAGTTGTGTTGCTCACAATCCCGTTTACCTGGTATCATCCCTTATATAATAAAACGCCAGGTGTCTCCTTAAATTTGTAAACCAATAATGTAAAATATTTTCGTTCGTAATTTTCCTGTCATTACAATGGAAATCTTACCGAACACATCAAATTTCTGGAAAGCTTTATAAAAACTTGGTTATCCATACATATGTAATAAATTGCTAGCGTTCTCCTTAAATATGTAATTTAATAAATTAACCGATGTATTTTTTGTGGGTAACTTTTCCTGTGTTATAACAATGTAAATTTCATTAAACACATTGAATTCGTGCGAAATATCATGCAGGTTTTATTATATATGTTTCATTACTGCAATGATGAATGGTTGATCATGCAGTAATGCCACACCCGACTAGAAAACTGATAAAAGTATATCAGCAAGATAAAATTTTGGATTAACGTTACTCTGTAATTTAGATACTATCATTCATCATAAATCAGTTCTTCCTTCAATGCAGCTTACATTCGATTGATGCACAGTTTTGGCTTGGTTGCTTGCTTGCTTGGTCCGTCTCTTTTCACGCTCTTTAAAGATGCTTAATGACCGTATCTGTATTGCGAGTTTCACCAGTGTACAAGTACAGGATCATTTAAATCACGGACACTATTAGGATGGATATGTTTGTTTGTCATCCACATCTGGAAGATTTGTCTAGAGAAAATATCACATCTCCTCATTTTTGACGGATGATGTGCACTTGTAAATAATCAGGCACAGTTACTGCTTGGTTGGTTGGTCCGTCTCTCTGTCCCGTTCTTAAGAATGCTTAATGACCGTATCTGTGATAGGAGTTTCACCAGCGCTCAGGTACAAAAATATTTTAGGCGCGGGTACTGTTAGGTTGGATATATTTGTGAGTCACCCATATCTTGAGACTTATTTAACGAAACTATCGACTCTCCTCATTCTTGACCGGTCGTGTACGCTAGTATGTTTAAAACGAGTTGTCACGGTCAAATTTATCAGAGCACCTGTAGAAACATCAAGTACATAACAAGGAAGTGCGGTATCTCGCCACAAATGAGAATCTCAGGCACAAAAAACGTGTCCAGGAATTTTTGAAGGGCCAATAAATACGGACGGACGCAGTGTAAAATTCCCTTGCTCAATCAACTAGACCTGCTCGGATCCTTTTATTATTACGGTAGAATTATTTTTAGTGTGAATGCCTTACATTATAATTACTTTTCTACGCTTCATTTGCCGTGATTACGTTTAACAGGAGCCATTGATGAATTTCGCTACATTTTAATTGGCATTCAGAGCTCTCACGTAAAATGACTGAACTCTGTGGAATTTCATTCGTCGTGACACTCTTGCCCCCATATATGATTACGAAAACAATTTGTGTTATTCTAGAAGGAAAAACTAAATCTTCAGCACAAGTTTAATAAGGTATTGGAGCTCATAGAAAAAGAGTAGCACTTATGAGTATTTTATCGCCGGTTTTTTAATTTTTTCGCTTGAGCAGATTTACATTGTGGTGTGTTCATGCTCTTCGTAGCAGCTCTTTACCAACTTTTTGAAAAGAGCTCACTTCATTCAAGTACAGAGATTGTCTTCTGAAAGGGGTTTCTCTAAAGGTTTGATGATGCTCTTAAAAAACACTGTGCTCACTCCAAGAAAAGAATTAGAATTTTATATTTCTTATTTTCATTTCGCATGTCTCAAAACGTTCAAACTTAATCCCGATCCCTGAACGCGTTTTGAAGCAACAACGCTAGACGCGTTGTGAAGCAGGAACGCTAGACGCGTTGTGAAGCAGGAACGCTGGACGCGTTGTGAAGCAAGAACGCTGGACGCGTTGTGAAGCAAGAACGCTGGACGCGTTGTGAAGCAGGAACGCTGGACGCGTTGTGAAGCAGGAACGCTGGACGCGTTGTGAAGCAAGAACGCTGGACGCGTTGTGAAGCAAGAACGCTGGACGCGTTGTGAAGCAAGAACGCTGGACGCGTTGTGAAGCAGGAACGCTGGACGCGTTGTGAAGCAAGAACGCTAGACGCGTTGTGAAGCAGGAACGCTGGACGCGTTGTGAAGCAAGAACGCTAGACGCGTTGTGAAGCAGGAACGCTGGACGCGTTGTGAAGCAAGAACGCTGGACGCGTTGTGAAGCAGGAACGCTGGACGCGTTGTGAAGCAAGAATGCTAGACGCGTTGTGAAGCAGGAACGCTGGACGCGTTGTGAAGCAGGAACGCTGGACGCGTTGTGAAGCAAGAACGCTGGACGCGTTGTGAAGCAAGAACGCTGGACGCGTTGTGAAGCAGGAACGCTAGACGCGTTGTGAAGCAGGAACGCTGGACGCGTTGTGAAGCAAGAACGCTAGACGCGTTGTGAAGCAAGAACGCTGGACGCGTTGTGAAGCAAGAACGCTGGACGCGTTGTGAAGCAAGAACACTAGACGCGTTGTGAAGCAAGAGCGCTGGACGCGTTGTGAAGCAAGAACGCTAGACGCGTTGTGAAGCAAGAACGCTAGACGCGTTGTGAAGCAGGAACGCTAGACGCGTTGTGAAGCAAGAACGCTGGACGCGTTGTGAAGCAAGAACGCTGGACGCGTTGCGAAGCAAGAACGCTAGACGCGTTGTGAAGCAAGAACGCTAGACGCGTTGTGAAGCAAGAACGCTGGACGCGTTGTGAAGCAAGAACGCTAGACGCGTTTTGAAGCAGGAACGCTAGACGCGTTGTGAAGCAGGAACGCTGGACGCGTTGTGAAGCAAGAACGCTGGACGCGTTGTGAAGCAAGAACGCTGGACGCGTTGTGAAGCAGGAACGCTGGACGCGTTGTGAAGCAAGAACGCTAGACGCGTTGTGAAGCAGGAACGCTGGACGCGTTGTGAAGCAAGAACGCTAGACGCGTTGTGAAGCAGGAACGCTGGACGCGTTGTGAAGCAAGAACGCTGGACGCGTTGTGAAGCAGGAACGCTGGACGCGTTGTGAAGCAAGAACGCTAGACGCGTTGTGAAGCAGGAACGCTGGACGCGTTGTGAAGCAGGAACGCTAGACGCGTTGTGAAGCAGGAACGCTGGACGCGTTGTGAAGCAAGAACGCTAGACGCGTTGTGAAGCAAGAACGCTGGACGCGTTGTGAAGCAAGAACGCTGGACGCGTTGTGAAGCAAGAACACTAGACGCGTTGTGAAGCAAGAGCGCTGGACGCGTTGTGAAGCAAGAACGCTAGACGCGTTGTGAAGCAAGAACGCTAGACGCGTTGTGAAGCAGGAACGCTAGACGCGTTGTGAAGCAAGAACGCTGGACGCGTTGTGAAGCAAGAACGCTGGACGCGTTGCGAAGCAAGAACGCTAGACGCGTTGTGAAGCAGGAACGCTAGACGCGTTGTGACGCAAGAACGCTAGACGCGTTGTGAAGCAAGAACGCTGGACGCGTTGTGAAGCAAGAACGCTAGACGCGTTGTGAAGCAAGAACGCTAGACGCGTTGTGAAGCAAGAACGCTGGAGGCGTTGCGAAGCAAGAACGCTAGACGCGTTGTGAAGAAAGAACGCTGGACGCGTTGTGAAGCAAGAACGCTAGACGCGTTGTGAAGCAAGAACGCTAGACGCGTTGTGAAGCAAGAACGCTGGACGCGTTTTGGAGCAAGACGCTAGACGCGTTTTGAAGCAAGAACGCTAGACGCGTTGTGAAGCAAGAACGCTAGACGCGTTGTGAAGCAAGAACGCTAGACGCGTTGTGAAGCAAGAACGCTAGACGCGTTGTGAAGCAAGAACGCTAGACGCGTTTTGAAGCAAGAACGCTAGACGCGTTTTGGAGCAAGACGCTAGACGCGTTTTGAAGCAAGAACGCTAGACGCGTTTTGGAGCAAGACGCTAGACGCGTTTTGAAGCAAGAACGCTGGACGCGTTTTGGAGCAAGACGCAAGACGCGTTTTGGAGCAAGACGCTAGACGCGTTTTGAAGCAAGACGCTAGACGCGTTTTGAAGCAAGAACGCTGGACGTGTTTTGGAGCAAGACGCTAGACGCGTTTTGGAGCAAGACGCTAGATGCGTTTTGAAGCAAGAACGCTGGACGCGTTTTGGAGCAAGACGCTAGACGCGTTTTGGAGCAAGACGCTAGACGCGTTTTGAAGCAAGAACGCGAGACGCGTTTTGAAGCAAGAACGCTGGACGCGTTTTGGAGCAAGACGCTAGACGCGTTTTGAAGCAAGAACGCTAGACGCGTTTGAAGCAAGAACGCTGGACGCGTTTTGAAGCAAGAACGCTAGACGCGTTTTGGAGCAAGACGCTAGACGCGTTTTGAAGCAAGACGCTAGACGCGTTTTGAAGCAAGAACGCTGGACGCGTTTTGGAGCAAAATGCTAGACGCGTTTTGGAGCAAGACGCTAGACGCGTTTTGAAGCAAGAACGCGAGACGCGTTTTGAAACCCCAACTTTCAAGCCGTCGCTACAGATGTGCTAAATTGCTTCTTGCGCACAGCGCATGGAATATCTCTGATGTAAGTATCATTCTGCTCACAGACATTTCAAACACTTTGATCTCTATATTAGTGGTTATTAGAAGAATACAGCAGAAATGTGAACGTCTTTCACCATGTAAAACAAAGAAATATTTCGGGTGATGCAATTTTTACTTTAATTGTTTTATTATTTACTGCAGTAATATTCAAATTTTGTGAATGATCGATTTTCTGAACTACGCAAGCTTCTCATTCAAGACTGATATGGTTACTATTTAGTCATTAAAATATATAACTCTTGTTATAGAAATTATAAAGATACGTTGATACATTCGGTAAAAGCACATTCTAAACTTTTAGAACGTTCCTACTTCAACCTTACATAAATCTTAGCAAACTGACAAATTTCGATGAAACTTTGCCTAGGATCAGTGGCTGCGGTCAGATTCTCGCTTTTCGCTCGTGTAGAGAGGATTTCAGAATCATTTGATCCCTCCTTACCTGGGAGCAATGGAGTGTTTTGTAACTGATTGTTACCTATGTCTCATTGAAGGCCGTTTGTTTGATGGGACGTGGAAATATCTTCTTCAGGAACATAGAGAATTCAACCCATGATCATTTTCGTTTAGATATGTAAGAACTTTACCGATACGTAAAAACTTAATCTGAGCAACACTGAATGCACCACTGCTCCCACTCTCGGGTAATTAGCAGAACAATTGGATCGAAGTATTTCTTAACATATATCCTGCGATGTGACCCACCGGTGGTCACTTAAGGGATTTTCAGAGTGCTGCTGACCCACCTGCAGTCACTAACTCATTTCCCATTAATACTCACTGATAGCTAAATAAAGGCCCGATCCAGTTAATGTTCGTTATTTTCAAAGTTGATTACTGCAATTGACTTTAAATTCGAATTGAATATTGAACTTCAGTTTAACCCATTGCAGTTAACGTGTTTAATTATTGTAGGACCTCTAAGCCACGACACGTGCTACAGATCAGTAGAAGCCGCCTTTCTTCGGTCAGCATCAAACCAGAGGCTGCCTCTCCCACTGCACGAGAAGTGTAACAGCATTGAAGTTAGTATGCAGGGTGGTCTCAAGGTGCTTGTAACGTGTGGTGTTTTGTTTTCCCTACTTTTACGTGCTTTCTTTCCAAGCTTTAATTAAATTTTTTCCCGTGTCTGTACACATCGAACAAACACCGAGAATTCTAAGAAGCTTTTCTGTTTAAATGCTTTCCATCCATATAGAAATGATATTTTTCTAAGATTGTGTCAAGAAAGAAGTAACGGGCTAAAATGTTCTGGAATCTAATAGCTAAACAAATTTTGTCTTTGAAAACTGTTGTAAGTCGTCGTTGTAGCATTGAATAAGATCCTTTTGTGAAAAAAATGTGTCGCTTAATAAAACTTTCAACGTTGTGTGCTTGTGAGTGTGTGGGGTGTTGTGTATTGGGGCCCATGAGCTGTGTGTTGATTTAGCGGCGAGAAGAGTGAGAAGGCTGGCGTTCTGAGGACCGAAAGAACACGAGGGCAAAGGTTGAATTAGGGTGCTTGGGACCCTCGCTCTTGTGTTTAGAAGAGCGATAAGCTAACTTCGCACCACGAAGCATAAAAACCTTAACAAAAAAAATACAAGAACTTAGACGTTGAATACTTGAGAGGAGGGAATTCGAGCATCAGAGCAGCCAATGGTGTTCACTTTGCGTATGAATAAAGGTGGAGCTGAACGAACACCTCTAACATGATTGGTTTCTTCAAAAAGGGCGTCAAAAAAGAACAGAACCACAAGAAAGATCTGGCGCGTAAGGGAAGGCAGTTCTACTGATGAGGCCGTAACGTGGAGTACGAATAAGTGCCGAGAATAATTTCAAATAAGAAAACCAGGAAAACACAGCCGGAACAATATTCAAAATTAACATGCATGAACTGTGGGTAGGGGTGGTGGGAATTAAATAATGATGAAGAAAAGAAGCTAAGAGGTCGCCAATTCAGGTCAACGTATCACGTCATCGCTCAGAAAGACCTATCCACAATATGAACTGAAATCGTACTGAAATGAACTGTCTCTCGTCAATACAGAAAGCGCTCTTGAGATTCGGTGCCTTGAGAATGCCACGGAGTGCTTGGTAAGATGTGTTTGTGTGATGAAAGCGGTCCAGATGACAGAGAATGCCTTGATATTCCCTATGCATTATTGGTGCCCATCATTGTCTACATACATTATTGGTGAATAATTTAATGACACGATGCTTGCCGGCCAATAGGTAGATTAGCGTTGCCAATGGAAATGTCATGTTCTAATTACCTCAAAATTTGTCGATAGCGTTTGGTCTTGCATTATAGTGTGTTGTGTTTGGAGGTAAATTGTAGGTGTGTAGATTGTTGAGCATTGCGTTAATTCCCTTCATGATAAACATTGTGCAGTAGCCTCACAAAAGTGTAATAGGATGGTCTTCTATAATCCATAAACCTGTTTAGCGAAACTCGAGTATTATATCCGAAAACCACAGGAACAGCAACTCTCGTTAACAAAATAAAAATGCGCACAGAAAAGCGCGCTGTTTGTAAGTGGTTCCCTTCACGTTGGTAAGTACCGTCCTTGTTTTAGTATTTTTAGAAACTTGTGCATTTTGTATTTACCTGTGATTTATTGTGTTAGTGTTTTTGGAGGTACGCCAATTCCTCTATTCCGAGAACCTGGTTTCTTTATTAATGCAAATTAATGAGGGGGCAGGGACTTTCTCTCGTGACAATTGATTCAAAAGTTGCATTGCTCCCACTCCCATTTTACTTATAGCCAGATATGTTATAGCCTAATTGATCATAACAACTCTAGAAACATCAAGTGCACAACTCAGAAGTGCGATATCTTGCATTATTTAATTGTAGGAATTACGATCAGGCGGAAAAAATTCTACACAATTTTTTAAAACACAGTACCGATATGCGGAGGATTTGAAAAGAAAGGAGATAGTAATTCCGCTCACAATGGATAATAACAACCAAAAACAGTGCGCTAATGAATACATTGTTATTTCGGGCCGCAAATTTTATGAAACTTTTCCAACGACTTGAAAGACTCATTTTCCGAGCCAGCAGAAGCGTTACCGAGTATCTTCGCTCTCGCAGTCGATGGATTTAAACCTTTACGGCTTTTTTATGCTGTGTTGACTTCTGTGCTTCGAATAGTAATTTTGAAATTCATTTGCATGCACTGGTAAACAAGCCGGTGATGTTATTTCAAAACGCGCTGCATTTTACTTTAAAGATATAACCAGCTTCATCAATTTCCATATATATTAAGCTTTTTATAAGTACTTTAAAATTGGAGAAAAGCTTAACAAATTCCACAAACGAGACTGGAAAAACAAAATCTACGAAACGAAATGAAAAGTCTCGGACAATTGTGAGATCATACTTTTTACTAGCATACATTGTGTCCAGGATGGAAAAAGGTCGAATAAAGGAAGAATAAAATCTGTAAAAAATGAACATTAAAGTTCTCTTCATCAAGTCATCATATGGAATTAGACATCAGACAACGCGTTTCTGAAAAAAATGAAAAATTTCCCTACCATTGAGTTGAAACAGTTAAAAAAGTTCTCTCAATAACATTGGAATTGATAGTCTGTTTTCAAAATGCCAATGGGACAAACTTATCCTAAGTTGTTTTCAGGTGTGACCTCCGACTTCATTCCCTTGGATTCTTTTGAATTTTTTCTCGCAACCTATGAGATGTATACTGTAGTCACCACGGTCGCAAAAGTTACATTTGCTGCAAGAAATCTTTGGGCAGGGCTGTGATTCAAATCAGTTGGTGTAACGTCCGAGTACCGGTGCCAGTTGTTCAGGCTTGTGAAACAATAAAATGCTTCGAGAGTTCAAATTCAAGTCACCCCCAGAAACAGATAATGAATCTGGTACGGGAAGCTACTGCTTCCACAAGGTTTTTCTAATAAATAAATGTACGAGGAGTTCGCGAGACTCGAACTCAGGACTTTAAATCACCGCGCTAGCACGCTATCGACCGCGCTATCGATCACCCTAAAAAGGTGATCGAAGCCCAACGAAAGCAATGCTCACCCTTTTTAGGGTGATCGATAGCGCGGTCGATAGCGTGCTAGCGCGGTCGATAGCGTGCTAGCGCGGTGATTTAAAGTCCTGAGTTCGAGTCTCGCGAACTCCACGTACATTTAATAAAATGCTTCTGTAACAATGATGAGGTCGTTCCCCTGCCCCATAAATCACGCAGCTAACTTACATGATTTGAGGTATGATATAATGAGGTTATATAATGAAAGTATATTATTTCTACTCAGTTAAATGTTGATCAAAAGATATTCAAATAAGTTGTTTTAGTTTTAATTGAAGGTAGTGTGATAAAAAACTTTTAAAATTCAATTAAATGCTGGTTCTCTTATGACTTTTTAAAAGGTTTGCTGGATGCTATTTCTCGACATTATTTAAAATGTATTTTCGAGTAGAGCCTTCTGTTAGTGACTGGCTCAATAGAAGCATAAATTGTGTATAGCTATAAAGAAGTGGTCTGAATAGTTTTTGTCGTTTGAGTGGATTATTCGTTTTTATAAAACGGAGAAATGCATAGTTCATTTTATGAATCATTATTTCAATAATGAACTCCTCTTACACCCCCTTTGTCAAAAATATAAGAGATATGTTTATGTTATAACTCTTTTCCATTCCTTGAAACTCTTTGAAACGAACATTTTAAATGCTCGCCTTCCCTTCTTTTGATTCTACCTTCTTAGGGCTACGATAACTTTCTAGTGAACTTTTAAGTCAATAGAAATAGGCTACAATTCAAGAACTGAACTTTGTAATGTTTGTGTGGCTTTTCGTTCCCACTTTACAAAGAAAGGTCATGGATGGAAAGAATAACCATCTCCAACCTCCTAATGACATTTTTGGAACACAATTAATCACACTACAAGTTACAACACCACAATTTTGGAATAAAATAGTATTCAGTTTGAATTATTATCTACTACGCAATATGAAATTTGAGAATCCCGTAATCGAACAATAACTCTGTATTTTCGCTACTATGTATTGGAACAATAAGTTAAACAGTTTTTCTATGTAAATCGGAAAGGAAAAATCGACTACTGAAAAAAATGGTTGACGCAGAATATATTTGCGACAGTAATCAGAGCGTTCTTGGGCTTCTTGTTCATCATACGCAAATGAATTTCGAATAGAAGCTTCCACGCATAAGAGTCCAGAAGAAAAACAGGAAGCCGTGAAATTTAATCAAGTAAAAACTTAAGGATCACCATGGCTGCGAGAGCGAAGGAAGTCTGTAACCCTCCAATTGGCTCGTGCTGGGTCTTTCAAATCGGAGAAATTACCCCGTAAAAAATTGAAGTCGGTAATAAAAAGCTGCTCATTAGTGGTTGTTGTCTGTAGTTAGGATCCTTAACGAACAAAATTAATGTCTTACTCCCTTTCATGTGCCCCGCCTTCTGCAGTGGCTCAAGAGATTTCTGGTTACGTTTTGGCGCCGGAGAATTCTGTTAGTTAATGCTGCAAGATGTGGTGTTATCATGTTATATGCACAATATTTATAATGTTGTTAAGATTAATAAGACGGCAACACCTTGTTCAGAAATATTGAAGTAAAATGGGACTGTGAGCAATAAAACCATCTATTCTATATATAAAGCTATACCATTTTAATATCGCATCACTTTTAACAGAAAATGTTAACATTAGTTTCGGTGTTTGATCTGTGGAAGGAAGTACGGGTAACATTTTACCTGACTTAAGAAAATAAGCACATAAAATTCAATAATGTAAAATTACTCCACACAAATTAAACACCGAGAGATCACCCTTTTCTCTTACTTCTTTACTGGTACGCAGCCAAACGTGGAAGGGAGAACAAGTTCTGTGGCAACGCTAACTGAAGAGAGAAGCTTTTACTAATCTGTGTCACGTGTCGTCGCCCTAAAGAAATCCTATCACTGAGCGTACACGATACAATGGATTAATTTTAGATGTTTCTATTTTCGTTTAGCTGTTGTCATTGTGTCGTGAAATACTAGTGAGGAAAAATTGGGCTATTTCAAGGTCAGTATAATTCCAACGAGTGTACCCGCACTGACAAATGTGACTGCGTTATTTTCGGCATAGAGATTCATTCGTGAAAAGTGTGTCTAAATGAAACGTGTGTCAAACGCATTTCACATCACGTGCCTCGTGTTCTCGTGAACGTGTGCAAAGTAATTGAATCGTGCATCTGTGCTACGGAAAGAATTTTATAATTTCATTCAGCTGTAAGCAATTTCTATTTAGGCAATCAAGGCATTAGGAATAAGCTTTATAGGACCAGTCCCTGGCGTTCCGCTTGGGAGATCGAAGTTTCAGTGTGCGCTTTTGGTTGAATGAGTGGGAGCGGGAAGGATATGTTGTCTTAAACGTTTTGTAAGGATCACGGAACTCATGCATTGCATTAGTTTTTTTAGGAAACAATTATTGTAGAAAAGGTACGACCATCTAAAAATCTTGTTATTCCGTCATTCTTTTACTTATTGCTCTTACTCTTTGTCACCCGTTGCTATACCGAATAACTACCGAACATAAAGTACGGAATAGATACGCAATATAATCTAGAAAAAGGAAAAACAATTTTATCAAGGAAGATTCCGAACTTGAGTATCCATTAACGAAATAAAATGTGATTTTCCATCAAACCATAATCAATAAAGAACAGAAAATATGAGAAGCAAAAAGTTACTGACAATTTTCTTCCACGGTCATCCCAGATCAACGTGACTAATTATTGAAAACCTTATTGGCTGAATGCGCAGTGAATTATTGCTTGAGCACACGACGAGATGTTCCTCTGAGTGTTCAAATACTGCCAGCCTGTAAAAGAATTAAAAGTGATCGACGATATGATCAATACCAGAGATAGTGTACGGAAAGATGTACGTGTTCGACACAATATCACGAACTCACAATTTATGTTAAGGATTTCTGATATTTTTTACTGATGTTTAAGGTCACGTATTTGCTTTTGGTTCAGTTCACGCTGAATTCATCAAGGAGTGAATTCATACACCACATGGACATAACCTGGTGTAAACAATCCTCCAAGTCTGTTGATGATCAATCCGTCTATCGGGCTTTTGATAATGCATAGAGGTAGAACTCTTTTCCTTATTCTCTGTTCACAGAACCCTCAATATTAATGATTTACCTACCGATTTTGAGCTATCATGGTTGTACGCAGCAAGGAAAAACTAGGTGAAATATGCTGATATTTCGAAGATACAATTTAATTAGGATTTCTGGGCAAATTAATCTTGTGCAGTAATTTGGGCATTATGTGTGAATAAAAGTTCAATCGAAGATGATAAGTTGGTGGCCAAAATGATCAACACTTCGTCACGAAATATTTACGTGACAGTTTGAAGCGTGTAGTTCAAATCCTCAACTTCTCTTTGCCTTCATACAAACCAGACCATCGAGATCTAAGTTAAGGATAGCTCGTAGGACCTTCGTTTTTCTCGTTCGGTAGTCCCACTAAGCTCACTGTGATTAGTACCTTATCAACAATGTTTTACCAAATTCTATACAAGCTGTCAACACTTCAGTCTTAGTCACAAGAGGATACTGTGTACATAATAAAATAATTCTCCCAAAAATTCTCCCACTATTGGAAATATTCTTCTCCTTGGTAGTGTTGCAAAATATTATGTCATTTATTTAAAATTCCATAATCCTTAAAAACCACATCATCATGAGACGCAGAGGACATGCAAGAATTATGATATTGTTCACGCACATAAAAGCCATCCTAATCACGCATCATTCAGAGCGGAATGACAGAAAAATGTAATATTGATTCGCTGAGCAGTCTTTATAGCTCAGCTGATACGTAGTCGGCGTAAGGCGATCAGCTTAAAACTAGAGAAGAATTGTGATAAATAGTGATATTGAAAAGGGATTTGCACATTTATAAATATAACATTTTTGCGTACAGATGACCTGTCACGTACTGAAAAATTGGTTTCATGGCAATAGCCTTTATAATTTTGTTGGAAATATTTATTTGAGTGAACTAGAATTTGTTGAAGCCGAAAAGCTAGGAATTTATGAGCAGCCGATTTAACTTCGAAACTAAAAAGTAAACACAGTTAGATTACGAATTATGGCCGTCTGGGATTAATTTATGAGCAGCCGATTTAACTTCGAAACTAAAAAGTAAACACAGTTAGATTACGAATTATGGCCGTCTGGGATTCAAGTTGTACGTTTAATTTCAAAACATTGCATTCAATAACACATTTATAAAACATGTCATTAAAAATATGCTTTTTAATTTAACAATTTGACTACGGCAAATAAAACTGAAGTTTAACATTAAACTCGAATTATAAGTCAATTGTAGTAAGCAATGTGGAAAATTAGAATCATTGACTGGATCGTGCCTTCATTTAAGTTTGATGAAATATTCATGAAAATTGAGTTTGTGACTACTAGTCGGTCAGCAGCATTGTGAAAATCTTTTCTGTATACCACCGGTGGCTCACGTCACAGTCGAAGTGTCAACATTTAAAATGCAGTACTTTAAAAATTTTATTTCAGCTTATATAACTAATATCTAAAAACCGAAAAAATTCCACAACATAAATGAGATTATGTCAGAATTTTCTGCGTGCTGAAAGTCGTAAGAAAATTATTTATGTATGTGCCGGCATGCAATTATTCTGGAATGCCCGAACATTGCGATAAATTTGAATTGAATTATTTGTGAGAACATCACTTATGAAAAAAGAACTTTCATGCTAAAACATCAAAGTACACATGTCACCACTGCCACCACTCAATGTCATCACAAACCACTAAAATGTGTTAATCTAACTCAGAGAACGTCATTCATTTAAATCCAGTGAAATCTAACAAAAATACGACTAAGAAGATTTAAATTATACCTCACAATATTGCAAAAAGTTGGGAAAGGTAACACCCAAATTCTTCTTTGTAATAAACACGGCGAAAAACAGAATTGGCTTTGTTCAAATAAAATGGAACAGCATCCCTCAATATAAGCTACTGCAGCAGTTAAAATTACATTCCTCTACGCGGAGCAATAGCCCCAACGCAATCTACTCTGCTTGGAGTATAAATTTCCTTGATATCTTTGAATATAAAAATCGAAGGTCGGACTTATGATCAATCTACTATGTCGTCGAAGCGGTAGAGTCAACTTGGCTCTGCTATGCGCTTACAGCACGCATTTGTTTACTTGAAAAGCTGCCTAAAGTGCTGGAAAGAACTGATTGATTTCCCTCTATGACATCTAGCCGTATATATTAGCTCTCATCAAACATACTCGTGCCGAGAAAATAGCCATTTGTCCACTATAGAGTCCCTCTCGGTTATTTTCTCAACTTAAAATTACCTAATCTTAACTATCTTGTCGTAACTCATTTTCTATTCACCTATTAATATTTTTGAAGTTGAACTGCTTCTTTCCTCACTAATTACAAAACAATGACGAAAACACTCAACACCAATACAGGTGTTGCTTCGCCAACGATTGTTATAAATACTTTGTTATGTAAATTATGATTATTCTTTCATAATGTTTATGTGTATCACATTTAGAATATTGAATGGTTTACGGAAACACTGGAAAAAATGCAAAACAATATAGGGTCTTTCAGATAAATTAGCACAAAATTGAAAAAGCGTTAGCAATTCTGATCCCTTTAAAAGTTACCCACACTGAAGTGCATCATTTACGCTTCGTTATCTCTGCAGGTAGCAATTAACATTTAGAGTTCGTCGCAAAAGCCTCACGAAATGATGCTGTCGAAAAGTTCAGCTATCAGTGAGCTACGTCGATCGTGCGGCCCGTAGCACACCCTGTGTGGTAATTTCCCCCCAGTATTCTAAACGGACAGTTCACGATGATTGTAAGCGTTTTGATGAGTCTGGCTGAAATTGCAGTCTCCCGCACTCCACGAGAAGATAAAATTTACCTTTCAGCTGGCCTTAAAGGAAGCGAGCGTCAAGGCTAATCCAACCGTGTCAATTACGACTTTGGCTAACAAAAGGCTCGTCAGCATCTCTACAATTCACATAACGAATAAAGACCTTGGCCTAACATGTTATGCTTAATGTAGGAAGCATATCTTAAGTAATATGACAAAAGAAATTCGTTAAAGGTGAAAGGAAGTTTTGAACTGGTTGAAAGCCAACGGTCGACCATTAAACTAGTATTTGAAGAGAAAATTTTTAAAGTAGATAGAGCTTGAACAGACACAACGATCTCTGGATTGTCTCTTTGAGCTCTGACGTTCAACTCACAATGACTCGACGCGGTTTTGAGCGAGGGTGACGTCTTTACTCACTTCTTCGATGATAACAAAAAAATGAACACCGAATCCTTCCGCAACGTATTGCAAACAGAAATCATTCTTTGGATGAAGGTAAAAGCTTCAATCAAGAAGTTCATGTTCCATCAGGACTTTGTTCCCTCCATGGTAGAGAAAATAAGGTAGGATCATTTCTAAGGGAGAAAACACACATCCTTTTGTTCATCTAGCCCATAGAAAGGCTTTATTTCAAACAAATACTACGACGTCACCAAAACGCCATGTCGTTAGGCCAATAGTGGAGCCAGATTTGGGGTAACAGTGCTACCAGATCCAATATGAGCGCTGCTATTGGTTCGTTGCGGTGACGTCAGCAAAACCATACCGTCAACGAAAGAAAGACTGGTGTTAACCTACCTTGTTTCCTCTACCGTGGTTCCCACCCTCATGACGAGCTAAAGCGTTGACTCCCTCGAGAAGTCTGGTGAACGATTCTGTGTAAAAGACTTCTGGCTTTCCGACTCACCTGACCTGAACCCGTTGAATTAAAATTTTTGGTTGGAAATAGATGTTAAAGCTTTTCCAAAGCCCCACAAGAGCAGCGTCACAGCCCTTAAGAAGAACATAAAAAGGCTGAGGAGTCGTTAGAAACGGTAGACGTTATTTGCGCCAAGGCCAGTTTGTGAAAACATGTAGAAGCCTTCATCATGACTGGAGGCGATTTTATCAAATAAACTCTTCATTTATTATTGACTTTATTTGCTGTCGCTGCAGAGATTCCTCTTGGTCATAATTGCTGAAAAAAATCGCATCGCAGGCAAAAGCGCGGAGGAAAATTTTCAATTTCTGTAAGAGAACGTCATCGTCGAGACTAAACGTAGCAACACCCACGCAAATAAGAGCATGCCGAGAGTTTTACTTCTTCCATTCACTGTCTAACACTCGTTCGAAAAGCAGCACAAATACTCATTCATAATACGGGTAGCATAGTTAACTTCTACGACCGATAAACTGTCCAGTAGCTAATTGGTACCATTCATAGGATCAAAAACCGTTAAGATCAAATAATAACCGCAATGAGACTGTGTGAAAGGTACTAAATAGTTTTTTTGAAAATAATTACAAGTTAAAGAGGAAATAAATAATAACCATAATAACCATGTAAAAGCTTAAAAATACCTCTGTAAAAGTCTTGAACGCTATGCGTATCCCATTTAAATTCTGTGCCGGAAGTATAGCAGCTGTTAAGTGTACGAGAATTTTGTGAAAATAATTTGTGAACTAAATAGACGTACCTGGTGACATTATGAGTACTTCACATGAAGACGGAAAACGTTAGTGTGGCAAATTTATATTTAATAACGGCGAAGGTTCAATACTATTTCATAAAATATTAAAAATAGAAAAAAGAAGGCTTGGTATGGCAATCCATAAAAGTCTCGAATTTTATTCAGAAGGCAAAGACGCTTTGATGATCTTCTCCGAAGACTCGAAAATGCAAGTTTAAACGAAATTCAAAATGATGTCATTAAGCCAATATAATATCTTGTATTATCTCCACTATCTAAAACACCACTTCCGATAGTATTACAAAACTAATATAGCTTCAACTGCTTTCCATCGTTATAGTTACTTTATATATGGTCAATTAATATCTTGTAGATCCTTTTCTTTTCAGGAACCCGGGTTTGAATTTCACAGCATTTAAATGCATAAATGAATTGAGAATACAAGCTGCCAGCTGTACCCTACGGCGGCTTTGAGTGCTTTGAAAATTTGGCCCTGACCTTGAAAACGTCTAATTAAACATTAAACACAATGGCTCTACTTGAGAGCCGATCGCGCTGAGTTAAACATCTGAGTTAATGAGCCTTTCATCTTCATTGCCGGGCTTCTCATTGTGAATACATTGGAAAATCTAAAGGATTAATTCATTTGCCTTTAACAGATTTAATAAGGAATAAATCTTCGTAGAAGAATAAAGTCTGAGAGGATATCTTTTCTCTCATTCTCTCACACCATCATACGAAAACAGGAAATACACGAAATAAAGCTTGGAAAAGAACTACAAAAGCAAGCAGAATCAATGCTGTCACCACTCGAAGCTATAAGAATGAAAAAATTTTCTGAAGAGCCTGTTTTTGAAGCAGGCGGTCTGGACATCATAGGAAACCAATACCAGAATGCAGCTGCGGCGCAGACAACGTTCATATCCGTCAGGTTTTTTGTCCTCACTGAACGATTTGAATTATTGATTGAGAAAACTGAAATAACTTGTAAATTGGGAGCTCGTGTAGAAGGAAGTATTTACTTGCCTGCAGTAGGAACACGAATGCTTAGAGAGAAGTGAGGTATAAAATCTTGTAGTAAAGTTATCGTATCAAAATATACCGTTCTTACGGGCTGCATCTGAAGCAAAATCTTTCGATTTGTGATGAATGCTTTTTCCTTCATGAAAACAGAAAAATGGCTCTAGCTTCATTTCACCGGTGTAAATCAGTATTTCTGAGAGCATAGTCGAACGATTATGATAGTCCACTACAAGCGATTATCAAAGATAAAGAAGTTGGTAACGTTACATGCTATTTAAGAATATATGTTGCGGAAATTACGATGAAGTTCACGCACTGTTAAAAATTTTTAGCATTTGTTTTTGATTTCGTAAGTTCCGATCACAAGTATATTCCCACGGAAGTACACACACAACGGCGCATTAGAGTTTTTTAAAGTACGAGAGCCTTACTTCAGAAATTAGGGGCTTAAGTTACCTTTATTTTATTTATACTGACACGACATTGGCTAAAAGGACTTAACCTAACCTAAAATAATCTAACCTTAAACTAAACTAACTTAACTAACCTAACATAACCTAACTAACTTAACCTACCCAAACTTAGCCTAACTTGGCCTAACTTAACTAGCCCAACCTAATCTGAATTGACTGATTAACACGTTCATTGCCGATTCACCACTAGGTAAATTGCTCATTTGAGAATCGGTGTGAAAGGACAGCATTTCAATTATTTCAACTTCTTTTTTACAAGAGCTTTAAGCATAAGAGGTGAAATATTATCAAGCTATTACACTTCCACTTTTCTTAGAAAAGATACAATTTTTTTGAGCAGTAAAGTCATTTTGTAAATCCTGTTTCTTACAATCTTACTTACCATGAGACCGTTGGGCGCACATGAGCGTCCAGCGGCAGCGAATGTGTTAAACAGCGGTGCTATTATACATGGAGTGAGGTCTACCGCCATATATCGCCTACCCAAGTGCAGTTTGAGATACACAAATGAAGGGTTTATCGCTAAATTAAATGCATGGAAAAAGTAATATCCATTAGTAACCTAACCTAACCTCATGCTATAGTATTAGCTGGAGGTAGATCTTATGCATTGTGTGGCAGATCTGACGCTATAGTACTAGTAGCTAGAGGTCGATCTCCTGCTATAGCGTGGCAGACCTCACTCTATGATACTAGCTAGAGGTAGATCTCATGCTATAGCGTGGCAGACCTCACGCTATAGTCTAGCTAGAGGTAGATCTCCTGCTATAGCGTGGTAGACCTCACTCTATGATACTAGCTAGAGGTAGATTTCATGCTATATTGTGGCAGACCTCACGCTATAGTACTAGCTAGAGGTAGATCTCATGCTATAGCGTGGCAGACCTCACTCTATGATACTAGCTAGAGGTAGATTTCATGCTATATTGTGGCAGACCTCACGCTATAGTACTAGCTAGAGGTAGATCTCATGCTATAGCGTGGCAGACCTCACGCTATAGTCTAGCTAGAGGTAGATCTCATGCTATAGCGTGGCAGACCTCACGCTATAGTACTAGCTAGAGGTAGATCTCCTGCTATAGCGTGGTAGACCTCACGCTATAGCAGCATTCGAAATAGCTGCAAGACGATATGTTGAAGAGGTCACGTCACGTACATGGGTGGTCAACACGACGCCGCCGTCTGTTGTACACGCGGTTTTTAGCTTTTATTTATTTTAGTCTCGTGTAACTTGTTCCCTTAGGCCGAATTTTTAAAAATTGAAGTAGAGTATTGGAGACACTTTTCGAAAATCATACTGAAAATGGAAGGATATTGGCATGACTAAGTTTTGCTCCATTTTTACTTAAAGTTTATGACAGCCTAAATAATAGCTTCTATTATGAGTGGCCCTTGGTGCTGCGATATAAGGATAGTAAAGCGGTCATGCGTTGTTATACAGCAAATATGAGTAATATAAAAATATAAAGATGCATTTTTGGTTGGTAGCGAAATGAAATTTTTTCACATTTAAATGTTTGATTCTATGATATTACTTTGGGTGCTCCCTGCCTTAATATAACGTGATATCAAGCATGTGTTTATTGAGGTATATCTTTTCTACATAAACATTTAATGAAGTCCGTTATAATTACTGCAGTATTATACAGGCGAATTACTGAACTTATTGTTTTAGGTTAATTCGCAGTCATTTTTACCGGCTGGAGAGCGTAAAATGTTATAAAATATTCTAGAGCTCATCTCGATGCAATGAAAAGAAAACGTGGCTTGAATTTTAAGAATATTGAGCTCTCTGAGCTAAAACTTTGTAAACCTCAAGGGACTGTGACTGGACGCGGTCAACGGAGCCTCGAATGCTTAATAATTCTACATAAATAAAAATTATAGTAAAAATATCTGCTATGAAAATCATTTTAATAAGTGAACGTTTCGGCTTCAAGCTCAAGGCATTATCAACACCTGTAAAATCGAATTGAAATACAAAAAATATGTGGCTAAAAGACACTTAAAATAATACAAAAAACTAGAGAGATTTTACTGCAGTTATTTTTTTAAATCAGGCTATTTCTAACTGGAATGATGACAACATTTAATTTAGAGCTGGTTTTAACTGTTTAATGTAAAGTAAATTGTTCTGGGATTGTAATTTGTACTGGGATTGTTTTTCTGGGATTGATTGTTTCTGGGACTCAATTGTTCTCGGATTGTTTAAGGTAAATTATTCTGGGATTGCAAACCCTAGTGTAATAGTTAAGAAGAACGGAAAGTGTAAGTAAATAAACACGTAAGCAGCATAAAAACTGCGTATCATTATTATTGCAGAGGATTGGAAGTCAATTTTTCAAATATTTCGGTTCAAAAAAAATTACAACCCTGTTGTGTCATTCAGAAATTCCGTTGGTTCTTTTCCTGCTTCATATCAATCGGAACCTTAAATTCACAGAGTCTTGTAAACTGAAATTCTTTAACAGTTGAATGCAAGAGCATTGATTTAATTAAGGGAATAATTCAAATAATAATTTAGATAATGATTTATAAATAATTTAATAATTTATTTATAATTTAATAATTTATTAATAAATTATTAAGAATTTAGATTTCTTTGTATGTCAATATTTTTTGCCCAAAGTATGTACTCGTTATTTGCTAATGAAGTTCTAGTCAAGCAATACCAAGTTAATTTCCAGCTTAAAAAATGTACCCAGAAGACTTGTGTATTCTTTACTGTGTGTGTATTGTGTGGGGATCCGCTGCCAGTCTAAACACGTTAACCCGACCTCAGATGCTTCCCTTTCCCTCCTGACGGCATCTACAGATGCCACTTCATATTTTTGCTCATGAGAAGCAAATGCAATGGTTAAGCTTCAGCAAATACTGGAGGCATCTGAGAGTGCCCCCTTATGCTGCCTTACACGGCGGCATTTGGCAACTTGCGCCTCAAATGAAAGCACGGCGGCAGTTTGAATTGCGGTAATTGAAGAGGTGCGGCTGATATGTGACAGTGCTTATTAATATTGATTTTTTCACTATTTATACACTGTGTTGAACAAAAAAATTTTGAAGAGGCATTGCCTATACTTTAATTTTTGTTTGCATTGAAGCACAAATACAAAAGCATTAATTTTACAAGAGAAATATTCAAAAAGCTAGGGATCACTGTAGATACCGTCAGTAATATCTAGACCTCAACTTCTACATTGTTGAGTAGGCAATAAGAGTGCCTTCACATCATTTGCAAGCACTTATTCATTGTAAAAAAATTATTTTTACACAATTTACACAATGTCGTCTATATAAAGAGTACATGAATCAATGAAGTCATTTTCTACAGGTCTTATGATAATGAAAATGCTTCTTGCGAATATTCTGGTTCAATTATGACTGCAGCTGTGTTCGAAGTATCATTATTCACCGAAAGATAAATAATGCACACCAAATGTGGGTATGTTAGTAATTATTCTGATTTATGTCCAAAGAAATGTCTCGTAAAGGGCACAGTTTGGAAGAGGTAAGGAATGCCTTATCAGAGGACATACCATCAGACTAAGAATATAATACTGATGAATCTGACAATGAGGCAGAAGATCAGGTTGAACATTACCCAGGAAAACATTACTATGGCGATGGATGACATAACAGTCATAATTATAAGAGAAGTCTGTATAATGAAGGATCTTCTAGCATCATCTCCAGGCATCGTCACCACGGCTGATGTGCAGAATACCTGCATTATAGCTATAAGGACTAAAATTAAGGTAACTTTAAATATGACCCAGGCAACAGCGTCATTAATCAGATAAAGTTTAATTCCTTGAATTAATTATATTAATGGTAATTAAGAGGAATTGAAATAAAACGATTGGGAGAAAATGCTAAAAGTAGTATTTAAAGTCACTCATTTCACACCGCTCCTCTGATTAGCACAATTGTAACGTACTAGAACCGACTTTCCTTTTTCCGCCACTAACTTGCGTGGAAGCTCCTCCTATTCCCGCAGTTCTTCATCAGATCCCGCAGAGTAATCATCTTATCTGCTTACCCCGGAATCCACTCTACTTCCGGTTAAATGGTCGGCACTTCGCTGGGACGCTGGATCTCAGTTGCCGCCGAATGTGCCAGGCACATTCTAATTGGCAAGATTACTCCTTCATCTGGAAGTTCCGCTGGACCTCACTTGTGTCTACGCGTGCCTCTACGAGTCCACTCGACCAAGAGGATAATTCCGTTATCAACTTCTACACCGTAACTTCAACCGTTATGGAAATGTACGAGTAAACCCCAGCGCTGGAAGGACGGACGGACCGGCAGCCGGCATCTCGGAGCGGACGGCAACACCCAGACGTCACTCGGAGGTTGGTCTGGTGCATAGTTGCAAGTGGGCTGTTCGGGGACGGTGTGAACTTTAGGGTGACTGCTTCCCATGTTTAATTCTAAATCCGCACTATAAACTTACCTTGTTGTTCGACGTCTATAAACTTACCTTGTCGTTCGACGTCTATAAACTTACCTTGTCGTTCGACGTCTATAAACTTACCTCGTTCGACGTCTATAAACTTACCTTGTCGTTTGACGTCTATAAACTTTAAAACTTTGGTGGTAAACATTTTGAGACCTTATAAACTATAAACTTTAAACTTTGGTGGTGACGCTATTTAAATTGTACTATGGATGTTCTCTGGAAGCTCCATTGACGGTTCGCGTTTTCATGCCTTTGCAGGATGGACGATGCCCGGACATTGTATTGAACTGCTCATGGTTCCAGAAGCTCGTCCTGTTCCTGTACCCTGTGTCCGTTACAGCTGTTTACGTGTCCGTTCCAAATCTCTTTCCTGAGTAAAGCTTGAATGTCGATTGCACTTGATTTTTACCCCTTCCTATAGCTAATTTCACTGAAAATTGTACAGCTGATGACTATAGCAGTGGACAACATTGGACATTCCTATAGGATAACACTCCTTTGGCAATAGGAGAGGGGAAAAGAAAGCAGACTCAACAAGTGACACTACATTTACTCCTTTACAAAAATAGAGGTAATGAAATATGGAGCTATATCGGAAAAGTTTTTCCAAGTTATATTGTTTATCAATTCATAAAGGGTGCAAATTATACAGTAGATATAAATATATTCAACTAAATTAATTTTTTCGACAAGTTTATACATATTTTCTGAATGAATATGACAGGTTTGAAATATTTTAACTTTTTCCCCGCTACAATACAGGTTTACCTGAAATTTGTTCCGAAATATCCGATTAAAATGCCCTACAGCAGCGTCTGATATCAGCTAGATGTGTCTTTAAAAATACTGACGGCATTTACAGTAGCCAGTTTAAAAAACATTAATTTTTCGAAAATATTCAAAACTTTTGCCAAAAATATGTTTAACTAGTCCATATCATGCATTCCATGAGAAAAACATTCAGAAAATATCGTAATTCTAATATCAGGAGGCAAACGGTTATGAAAAAAGCTCTGAAAAACCCGTCGGAATTAAGAACTGTTTCACTCGTCATACCTTCCCTTTTTTTTAATTCTTCAATTTTAGTAGTTGACCACGTACGTAGCTTTGAAGAACCAGTCGGAATGAAAAGTTGTTGCACTTATCTTGCCATATCAGCGCTTTTTATTTTCCAATTTTATTAATTTAAAATATTCAGTAGTGTAACTTTTTCAATTTTAATTAATTGTTTCAGCATTATCCCAACAAAATCGTCCCAGCAACAAAGACTCCTATAAGTGGAATTTTAAAGTAATGTTTCTAGCCGAGCGTTCCTGGGGTGACATCATTGATATATCGATTGAACTTACACAGAGCGCAATGCCCATATCACCATAATGAACCATATCTATCTTTTCTAGTGTGGACAGTGTCTAATGTGTCTTTTCTAATGACAGTGTCTTATCTAATGTATAATTTGGACAGTGTCCATGACACTATATTAGCACTGCCCACTCGCTGGAAAAATGTGATTAATTTTTATCAAAAGTCGTTTAATTTATTAATTGCGTTGGGATTCTCACCGCGTACCACACCATATCCCTCTCTATCACACCATATCATACCATATCACTCGTATCACACCATATTACACCATATCACTCTGTATCACACCATATCACACCATATCACTCTGTATCACACCATATCACACCATAGCACTCTGTATCACACCATATCACACCATATCATTTTGTATTATACCATATTATTTTGTATCACACCATATCACACCATATCACTCTGTATCACACCATATCACACCATATCACTCTGTATCACACCATATCACACCATATCACTCTGTATTATACCATATTATTTTGTATCACACCATATCACACCATATCACACCATATCACTCTGTATCACACCATATCACACCATATCACTCTGTATCACACCATATCACACCATATCACTCTGTATTATACCATATTATTTTGTATCACACCATATCACACCATATCACACCATATCACTCTGTATCACACCATATCACACCATATCACTCTGTATCACACCATATCACACCATATCACTCTGTATTATACCATATTATTTTGTATCACACTATATCAAATCACTTTCTACATTTCGTCAAATTCTCCTCGATGTAAAAGAAAAGTTTTTAAATGAAACAAAAATGATTAATTTCATACATCTCACAGTGTTTATAAAACATGAGTTTTAGGTGTAGTGCTTGTTCATGTGCTGTCAAAAGAGGCTGCTGGTCTGCAGGTACTTCTAAAACTGAGTCCGCACGAGGTAAATGAATTGATTCAAAACACTCCCGAAAAGTTAAGTGTTTCCACGTACTTTTCATAAAGCTGCGCGAGAATCAAAAAATAAAAGTTAGAGCAGCGGGATTTTAAAGAGTACACAGATTTTGTTGAGGACATGCTACCTATACGCTAGATTGTTTTAACAAATATTTCAAAAATTAAATTTGACTCCCTATTCTTTTCGATTAAAGTTGAAACAAATGCATTGCTATGTAAAATGCAAGTACTTGAAATTCAGGACATCGGAATTTAAGACATCGTAGTCATAAAATTATGAAGAAAAACGAATTTTATAAATAAAACATGCACGAAATACACCGGATGAAAATCATTCGACAGCCGTCCTAACCACGTCCTTTTATTATGCTCCATCCTGGGTACTTGGTCTTTACCTTCACTCATTTTATAGTAAATCTACGCGAGCAGGAATGTTCGGGAACGGTAACATCTTCTGCCACTCGTGCATTGGCATTCTCCGCTCGCTCTCGACTCTGTGATACCCTTCAAATTTTTGAGCCCGTGCCTTCGCTTCCCTAATATCTCACTCTCTATTATGAACCTCTGTTTTCTTTCAGTTAAAGCCTTATTCGCCTCTAGCTTCATAGTTGTGTACAAACATAACAATCATTTCTACCTGCAGTCATTCAAGCCTAATATTTCGGTGTGCACGAATGACCGATAAAACACAAAACATTCATCAGTACGAGTGACTCCAAGACGTATATTTACCATGCAATTACTTGAGGGCTGACAACAAACACAGTGATAACGTTTTGTCACGCTTGTGTGGCTTGAAGGTGCAGTATAGGAAGATGCGGATTAAAAAGATTGCAAACACAACTTTCAGTATCAAGACAGTTGAACACTTGGTGCATGTCTAGGCATTGTATTGTATATTTGCACTTTGTAAACATCCCAGTAATATTCCCTATCAGTTGGAAGCCGAAGTTAACGTTGACATGTAGCTCCTGCTAGTGCTCCGGCGAAGAACCATGCCCTCACGAATGAATGACTGGGTTTTCCACGAATATTTCATGAAAATGACCTGCTTGATTTGCTTTGATGCTACCAAAACCGGAGCAAAAATTAACGTTGCTTTGTCATTGTACGGCCCGACTGCAAACGTGTTGAACATGGTACTGGTGACTATCAGGTTCCGTGGTTTACGAGGAAGTCCCTTGTTCGTCTTTAGGGCACCGGCCAGTCTAATATCAGTCAATATTGGACTTAATACGCTTTTAGTTAGTGGCAAAGGCGTTGCTGTCCCTGCTTTGCAACAATCTCCTGTTATTTCTGTTCAATTAATGCCTTGAATACTTCTACATCGAACGTGAATCTTTCTGTTCAGCTTTAATTAATTTGACAACGTCAACAAAGAACAAACCATAAGCGGAGCATTTACGGTTGAATTGCATACCTGAAAGAAGATTATTTTATCTTGTTGCCTACCGAACGAAATGATCATAAAGAGAGCTTCATGCCTAAGATAGACATGATCTCTCCTATTGCCTGTAAATACCATACTGACTATATTCACTTAACTCTTTCTTATTATCCTCAAAGATTATAAATTCCCGTAATTTTTTACATACGAACTTTTGCTGGCCTCTCATGTTACACAAAACCTTCCTTCCGTCTTCGCGATAGGAGATTAGTTTGGTTGGTGTTTTTTTACATAAATTTCACAAACGTTTTAGCAGAATCTCTGCGTTCAATTGGGATTCCTGCGAGCGTAATGAACACTGAGTTTTTTCAGCACGTTGAAAAATCCGTGATATAGCATGAGCCAAAGCTTTGAATGAATACTTTTGATTTCTAAGCGAATCTTCAAATTGAATGCCATCGATAAAAATTCTTTCGGAAAAGTTATCGATAAAAACATTATTATGCCTTATGTGAAGAAAATTTTAAAAATATATTAGGTTCATGTAAATTCAAGTTATAAGATCTAAAATAATACATACTACTCATTATACGTCCTAAATTAAATTCGTACATGATAAGTACCTCACTTTATTCTGGATTAAGTCTTCTGTCTGTGAACAGTTTGAAGATCATTCTTAGAGAATTCAGAGCATATGTCTCTCCTGTAATATTTATGAACAGTAATTCCGATTCTCTTAGTTTCGTAATTGATATTTTTAGCGGTCCAATGACATCCAAAACCATACATTTAAACCAGGCATCACATGTGTCTTCGTTAGGGCTTTCAAAGCTTTAGAGCTACTATCGGAAACCTAAACGGCATAAAGATGCATCAAGCTCCATGTTTCTTTCTTGTAACGGCCCACAGCTTGCAACCATCAATTTGTTCAAAACAGTTCTATCTAACGACATAGACAACCTTTCCCATAGCTCTTTCCTTCTCGCGCTCAGCTGCGCTATCATTTAGGCTATCACAGCTTCAGCTCGAAATATATTGTGTAATAAAATCCCTATGTTGGGGGACTGCTATTCGCAAATGATGTTTTAAACATAATTTTTTTGTTTCCATATTTTCCGTTGTGTGTCGTATTTTTGCAATTGTGAGTTTAGGAAAGTATGCGCGAATTAATCGCACTTGGTTTTTGGCAGAAATTGATCTGAAAATGGGTGAAGGCTATATTTGCGATTTGAAAACTTTCGGATGATGTCTTAATAGAAGTACACATTTTAAATGTTATATTATTTACAGCCCCTCAATATTTCTGCATCTAATTTTCACAATAAAATCAAAGGTGATAATCCAAAAATACAGTAACCTCAGTAATTTCCTGGCAGACATTATTATGCACGAATAAAAGCTTCGAGTCGCCCATAAAATTATTTGGGACAAATAAAAAAAAATTATAAAGGCTCAAAAACCAAAAAACAATTGTCTTACGCACGAAACTTTCCTTGAAAAAAAAATAGGTCCTAAAATCAAGAAACTTTCAATCTTAAAGAAAAAACACACGTGTTGAGCAGCAAACAAAATCGGAGAAACACTTGCTGAGAAACAAGAAACATGTCACTAAAGAGTAACATGCTGAAAATGAGAAAGAAGTATGCATTTTGGGCAATAATAAGGGCCGAATTGAGATTGAAATATATTATCACCCAAAAATACCAAGTTTTTAAATGTGAGGTTAGTTCACGGGTCACACCAACTGGGACGCTACAGTTATCAACACAGATCTTCCAAAGAGCGGAAGGAAACCAAAAACAAGACCCATCCTTGCACTCCACTCAGATGCTTGGCAACTTGGTCACAAGGATTCAAGAGGTAGAACGTTGATACCGAAATTATTCACTACTTGAACAACTGTTTTCACACGCAAGATCTGAGCACATTATTGGAGCAGTTCAATCATGCAACGGAAAATAGAACTGAAAGTAATATTGTTAACTAAAATTTGCGTGCCCTCATGGTTGGTCGTCTCAAAAGTAATCGTAATTCAACTAAAACCTATGTCACATTGGTCTTCGTTTAAGGGAAAAAAGTACAAGTCATTTTCAGTATGAAACAGGTCACATCATGCTTTGTGATCAAGTGCACATTACAATTCACAGAGTTGCAGTTCTATGCCGTATCTAAGGGTGGGTAGTGAGTAGAGCGAGTAGACTTCAACGTGTACTTGACGTAGAGATACAGTAGATCCAAATGCGCTCTGAGAGCTGAACACGGGGCATTTATACACACAAATTGCTGACTCAGCGGCGCACGGTGCGCAAGTCGCACCAGGCGTGGCACCGAATCGTACGTACTAACATATGCACGAGGATAAGTGCGTGACCGTGTTGGCACACACCTCCCCCACCATACCTGTTTTATTACTCAAATTGGAATAAATCGCTCAGAATTTAAAGTTCATAACTCCAAGAAATGACAAAGGTATCTAAAGGCGTAAATTTCTAAGATTGAAAAGGTATGCAAAGTGAAAATGCGCAATATACCCCCACCAACAAAAAAAGAAGATGAGAGCCGCAGGTTATGAACATATTTCGTAATAAAGAGTGAAAGATAGCCACTCTTTTAAAGCAATACCCCGTATTGAAAAACGCAATAGTACAACAACAATAATATATTTATCGAAACAGAAAAACATCCGTAAATAAAAGTAAAACGCGTCGAAATAAAGACGGCAAGAATCGCAACAGAACAATATCAGCGTACCGCAAAAAAAATGAAGACACTAATATCGTACCAAAAAAATCTACGGTACAAGGAACCAACATTTAACTATCTCTACCGTTTGAAATACCCGTAAAGAACTCATCGAAAAAAAGGAAACGTTACTACATTAACGAACAATCTCAATTACAAACTACGTAGGCATCCCATTAAAATAAAAACAACAACAATCTTATTTTTTAAAAAAAAAATCAACTTTGAATTTATTTATTGTTGTACGTTTTTGAAAAAAATCTAATATTCATTACGCATGAAGAAGGATAATTTTTAAACATCGCATGTATGTACCTATTACATTTACATCAACATTCGCCATGAAAACACAATTACCGCAAACATTGTTTTGTGATGAACAGTGTAAATGCTAAACGCAGTAAAAATAGAAAATCGCATCTTGAAACAACAATTAAAATACCTTTTATTCCAACATAGTTAAGAAATAAAGAGTTTTACTTCCTATGAATTTGTGGTAAGAACAATACATTCGTTAAATATAAGAATAATCAAGCATGAAAATAATTCCAACGCATTGTCTATGAAATTTAGTTGACCAGGAAATTCGCATTACATTTACTGAATTCGGGAAACAATTAATACATACTGAGTTACGTTAACATCATATTATTTTTGAACATCAATGCTAAAATTTAGAAGGATTTACCACAATTACAAGACTGGAATCAACTTAATACCTTACAACTAATTCCTGAGGTATATGTTAAACATAAAACTAGAATTCCGTTTTATAACGCATGAGAAAAATAGTGTCGCTTAGAAGACACGCAAAAAAAATAAAGTCCACATATTTAAAAAACAAGAAAAACACATGCTTCACTGACACCTAAACTTCGCTATTTGCTTGCAGGTGACGTAGCGGTTGGTCAGCGTTGCTCGATCTGAGCTGCTGACGGCGGAGTAATGCATCTTCAGCGCGAAGGCGATCCGCCAGCAAGTTAATTTCACGACGAAGATAGAAGAAGGAAACCCCTAATCCCAGAGTTAAAGGAAAGAGAAGGAGAATACCTAAATCAGATATGCGATCGGGAAGAATGTCGACGAGGGCATTTGCCTTGACCCAATCGTTTGACACTCTTCCCTGGTGTTGCTCCAAGGCATTCGTGAGTGCCTCCACTGACACATGGGTCATCCTATTTCCCATCGTGGAAGGCAGGAACGTGAGCTGGCTTCGTCTGAAATTGAAACAAACACAGAGTTCAATTAGCATGGCCACACAAAAAAATTTTTAACCAATTAATAGTACGTCAAATTAATTAAAGAAACCAATAGTCACAGCTGGCGACAGCTGCTATGAGAAAAAAAAACAAACATCAAATCTTCACGCAGCAGGTCCCACACGGCTTCGACAGCTGCACACCTATTTGCAAAACAAATCGGGAGCCATCCTTCGCTCCCACAGCAATGAGGGGCCGCGTTTCTAAACACAGGATGTTATTGAACCGAGCAAGCTGTTATTGAACTGAGCAAGGCTCTCGGGCAGATGTAAGCCTTGGTGGTAAAGTTAATGGGTACAGACTCAATCACGCACGTAATAACACGGTACACCAAATACGAAACGAAAATATAAGGTAAATACATACGGTTATATAAGGAAAGTTCCAGTTAAAAATATACGTAAAATTAACATCGAAACAAGAATCACACAATAGAATTATGTGGACCTAGTAACATCGTCAGTCGTACGTCGCATAGTTTTCATTCAACACTTTTTACGTAAAGGTAGTACATGATTTTTATTACTCCTGAATGTTTTATTGCCTATTTTGATTTCTACGTAATTTCGGTTAATTTTTGTTATAATACCTGGACCGTTCCAGGCTAGATCTAGCTTGTTTTTTCGCATGTGATTGCGCAATAAGACACGGTCATTGAGTTCAAAATTTTTATTTTTGCGTCGAAGGTTGTGATACATGGTTCTTTCACTGGTGTTATTTATTATTGTAGCTCTAACGTTTTCAACAATGCGGGCAGCTTCCTGAGCTCGGAATCTTATTATATCAACGTTCGTGTCGTGACTGTAATTAGGTTCGAAAGTTACAGCGCTAAAGCTCGGACACGTATCGCGATTGAAAACAATGAACGAGGGTGTATCCCCCAATGTGGTATTTAAACTATTGTTTATCGCGTTCTCTGTGCTGTTGAGACACTGATCCCATTCCGTATGCGCTAACGAATTAATGTATAGTTTTAATAAATTCGTAATTTTGCGATTATTACGTTCAACAATAGCGTTACTGTGAGGACTCCAAGGGAGGACCTCTTTTTTCGCAATACCATGAATTTGAGAGAATTTTTTAACTGCCGCAGACTTAAATTCAAGAGCTTGGTCACTTAGAAGTGTTTTAGGATAGCCAAAAGTTGAGAAGCAGCTGTCCAGACAAGAGACAACTGTATCTGCTAATCGATCTGCTGTCGCGTAAAGCTTACAGTAACGCGAAAATAAATCAATCACAATGAGAATATATTTATTTTGCTGATCTGTGACAGGTAGAGGACCAAGGAAGTCCATTGATACCACCTCGAACGGTTCTTTAGCGATGGGAGCGTCTAAAATTTTAATAGGTACAGTACTGCTCGCTTTTAGAATCTTACATACCTCACACATTTGAAAAAATTTACGTATGATACTCTTCTCTAATAAATGAAAATAACGCAACTTAAATTTAAACAACGTATGCGTGGCATCAGTATGATATAATGAATGTATACTGAGCACCGCCTTGTTCATTAGCGATGTCGGTATAACCGAAGTGAGAATAGTACTTTCCCTAGAGTCTATTTGTCGTCGTCTATACAGTATGTCGTTCAGAATTAAGTATTTTTGTAAGTCAGGGATCGTAGATTGTCTACTAGATAGTAATGCGTCCTTAACCTCAGAACAGAATGGGTCTAGTTGTTGCTCATTTCGGAATTCGTCTAAAGTCCATGATACGTCTTTTAACTGAGGTACGTAGTCAATCAGTCGGGGTTTTTCAGTCGACTCTGGCGCCACTTGATTAGAGGGCGTCGCGTCTGTATCGTCTACGTCGGCGGTCAGTGCACCACGGCGTGTAGTCACTGGGAACGCGTCGACCTCATTGAACTCTGCACAGTCTTCGAGATCTGAGATAGTTAAATGCTGGGGTAATCTACTTAGGCAATCTGCAATTAGATTCTGTTTCCCGGGGAAATATTTTACTACGGGTTCGAAGTGTTGAACTGTTAGACACCATCTAGACATAGCAGAATCGTCAGGAAGCTTTTTGAAAAACAAGGGCTGTAAGGGCTTGTGATCAGTGTAGAGATAGATCGGATATCCAAGAATGAGATATTTAAATGCTTTCAGCGCGCTTACAATTGCTAAGAACTCTTTTTTCGTCGTTGAATAGCGCTTTTCTGTTGAATTTAAACTTTTACTGTAATATGCTATAGCCTTCATGGATTTTTTTGAATCATTATCTTGTTGCAAAAGTACTGCTCCAATGCCATAGTTTGAAGCATCTGTAAATACATGAAAAGGCTTGGAAAAATCAGGGTGCTTTAAAACGGTATCTGATGTTAAGACAGATTTAATTTTCTCAAAAGCTTTCTGACATTCAGGCGTCCAGATAAATTCAACGTTTTTTCGTAATAATTGATAGAGCGGATATGAAATTGAACCAAACATCGGGATGTGATTGCGGAAATAGTTCGCCACACCTAGAAAACTTTGTAGTTCTTTCACATTTTTTGGAATCGGGAATTTTTGTAGTTTTTCCGATTCTTTGCAACGGATTCCGTCTGCCGACACAATGTGTCCAAGATATTCAATTGAGCTTTTTAGAAAATGACATTTTTCAAGTTTAAGGGACAGATTTCCACTACGTAGCTTCTCAAAAACACTCTGTAAATCTTTCAAATGTTGGTTCATAGATTTGGAAAATACTAGTATATCATCAAGGAATACAAAACATAATTTACCGATGATATTTGCAAGAACAGAAGAAATTATTCTCTGGAAAACTGATGGACTCGAGGATAACCCGAACGGCAACCTCTTGAACTGAAATTTTTCGTAACCGATACTGAACGCGGTGAATTTACGGCATTTTTCTTCCAACTCGACCTGATGAAAGGCAGAGCGGAGATCAAGACTTGAAAAAATGCTATTACCACCTAAGGAATAAAGAACTTCGTCAATGCGTGGAATTGGGTAACTTTCCTTGATAATTATTTTATTGAGTTCACGAAAATCTATGACGGGTCGAATCTCGCCCGACTTCTTTTTCACAACGATTAAAGGAAAATTATATTCTGAACTTGAAGGCTCGATAATTCCTTGATTCAACATCTGTTTATTGGCTTCCAATAATTCATTTTGATACTTATGTGGAATTCGATATGGAGGGATGTTAAGTACTGGAGCATCAGGTTTTAATTCAATAGCATGTCGCATGACATTCGTGACTGCAATATTTTCGCCTTCGAGAGTAATTACGTCTCTAAAATTGTTTAATAATTTCATCAGTAATGGTTTAGCATCATCATTTTCACAATTTACATCGTTACACGTCAGAGGACGTCTCTCGTTACTACCTCCTTCTGATACAACATCTTTGTCTGCATGAATTCCCACTTCATCAACACGATTATCGTTACCACAATGCCTCGTTTCTGCAGATACTAAACCAACGTCTTTACCAGAGATGGCATTGAAACTTCCACCATTAACACTGTCGACTTTGGGTAGATCCGCATTATCTTGGGCATCGCACAAATTTGCATCTCGCACAGCTTCGTGCACGGTAGACATGTAAATCTCGTGTTCAATTTCCATGTCGTTAATTTCTTCAATCGTACTTAACATCGTATTGTCGCTCAAATATACCACGTCCTCCGAGACGTTCAAAAGCATTACAGGGACAAACCCATTTGACGTGATATCCACAACAGATTCGGCGACATAAATACCATTCGCGAGAATTGTCTTATTCATAGTATACCTTCCGGGCTTAGCCTTTTTGACATACCCATTAATAACACGTAAACAATTTCTGGGCATTTCCACTGCTCCACAATGAACGACTATTTCTCGTTTTTTACTATATTTCAAACCTCTCGCATGTTCCTTAGTTTCTCTTATTTTCGTCGCATGCTGTTTATTTTTTACTTCCCCATTATTCTCTCGCCCTATCGTTGGGCCTTGGGTACCCTTCTCTTCTGCAGTATTTATCTCTATACTATTATTATCGCCACTTTCCTGGCTCGCAATTTTTGATTCTCTCTGCTTCAGCAGATATCTCCTTATTTTCCTCTTATTCGCAAGCATGTCAGCCATTAGGCATTCTGGTTTACTTATAGTATTCATAAATATCTCCCTCCTACTTTGCTCGGGCAATTCCTGCACATCATGAAACGGTACTTTTACGCCGTCGAGAACAATGAATCCTTCCTTGAAATTAATCACCGCGTCTTGTAGAATATCCCTACCGAGGATTACATCATATTTAAATTCGGCATCCTTCAAAATCAAAGCGCTGGTATTGATTTCCTTACTATTAGGCAGCGTAATACAAAGATCGAGTTCTCCTGATACCTGGCTTTTGGAATTTACACCCCGAATACTCAAGGCACTAGGCTTAATTCGCTCGTTTATACCTTTTAAATTCCGGTAACTCACTAAACATCTGTCGCTACCGCTGTCGATTAGAGCGCTCATCAGTTTGTTATCATTACGTAATATAATTGTAGGCTTCTTAGAACGCCGTAATGAAAATAAACCATCGCTTTCTTTCCTTAAACGACCTTCTTTCATTATCGTCGCTGACAAACAAACTTCTACAGGTAGTTCAGAATTTGCACCTACATCAAGTTCTTGTTCACCTAGTAATTCGAATTTATTTTTACACAAGAAAAGCGGATCCACCACAGCAGTCGACTTTATAATAGTATCTGGTTTCAACACCACATTTTTATTGACGGGGATAGCAGCTCCAACCCCGGGCACTGGCAACTCATTCTCTACTCCAAGACACTCTGAATTTTTCGATTTTTCTTTGTCTACTCTAAAAAATTTTCACCCTCGCAAGATGCAGCGTAGTACGCTTCACCTCGTCCTCTACTACGACCACGCGAAATACATTCACGTGCAAAATGACCCGTCTTCCCACAAGCGTAGCAAGCATGGCCTCGGAAATTTGATTTGCTTTGGCCTCTTTTACTCGTGCACATACTTTGAACATGACCTGCGGTATTGCACAGTGAACAAAACGACTTAGATTTATCATTATTAGTCTGTTGTGGGTTTACCACCTGAGCCTCGTGGCACTCCAAAGAACCTAAAGGTCTATCTCCGAAGTAAGCATGCTGTCTTCCCCTTGGAAATCTAGCAGGTCTCCAATTGCTTCTAAAAAATGGTCTCCGACCCTGAAATCGTCGGCTGGTATTTTGTGATGCATAGAAGACCTCGGAGGACGAATCTTTCTCATCCCACTCTCCCTCTTCAGGCACGACCGCAAGATAAGTTTCTCTGGTTTGATACGGGTACTGCGTATTATTTTTGCGCGCAAGTATTTCTCTTCCCTCAGGGTTATTACGCACAGCGGAAACGAGACGAGCTAAAAGCTCCTCTGAACTTATGAATGGTCGTGAAAATATTTTTTTACAGAAATTCTCTTCCAATAATGGTGCAAGGAGTGCTGTAGCAAGGCTGAAAACAACCAAATCGCCAGAGAACTTTTTCAATTCGTTTTGATTTGTACTGGCAGTTACAAATGGATGTCTTTGTATTGCTACTTCATTACTATTAAGAATATGATCACTCAAATTTCTTATTTTTGACATCGCCATAACCAATTGAGCAGACAATCCTTCGTTTCGTAACAGCCGTAGCTGGTTAAGGTCGCAAGCTAAAGCATGTACAGATCGTTCACCTTTCGAGACATAGATATCATCGAGAATATCGATAACCTGATCAAATGAATAATTAATAGCAGGGTCTACTAATTTTGTGACGACGCCATTAAAGTCGCCAACGCTTTTGTGTGCGCTGCGCACAAGTAACTCTTTTTTCGCCTCATCTGAAGTGACGTCGGGCAACAAGCACATGTACGATTTAAGATTGGCCACATGCGTTCGAAAACTTTTCGTTTCAGAGAAAATCGGGTCTCTGACCCTCTGACGGCCCTTAAATAGAGGTAGCTCTGCACTGGACAAAATAGTACTGCCCCTTTGTAACGTGGTTGTTACACCACCACCTGTCATCGGTCCGCTAGAGGACGTCATTGTACTAACACTCGGCGTACTGAACGACACAGTCTGTGTGCTAACAGTGGTCGTAATTACTGTCGTGGTCTGTGGTCCAGACATAATCACACTTGATGGAGTATGTGCGCACGTACCAGGTAACGTACCACTAAATGCTGGAACAGAAACCCTTCCGCTACCAGTAATAGTACTCGTAGAACGGATAAATTCTGGATCTGAATCTGAGTCTCCCATCAGTTATCGTAACAAGGAAACAATTTTTTCGCACAAAGCTAAAAAAATGAATAATGTCACTGTCCAACGCAAGATTTTCCTACGCCACAAAAAATAAGACTGTAGAACCTCAAAAAAAATATTTTACCTCGCAAAAAATAATCACATAACGTAACGCTAAAGACACACGTTACCCCAAACGTGGAGATAGTACACGGTTAAATCTCCAAGTACAAATCACTGAAAATTGAAATCCCAAAATTTTTTCTTGCTACTTGCAAACCGAACCGAAATCAATTACTAACAAGGAACTCGTTACACGAATTCAATGGTATCGATCCCAACAATTTTTAAACTACACAAAGCAACAAAATATAACTGACGAAGTCACAGAAAATTATCTAACAATCCTAAACAACAATAGTATAGTTTACAGAATACTCAGCTTGGATTCAGCGTAACGCAGGCAGAGCAGCCACAGGGAGCAGGCAGAACAGCTACAGCTGATGTCAAGGTCGCCCGAGTAGACTGCTCAGCAACAGCAGTACCAGACCCGGCGCAGCTTGTCTCAAGGTCGCCTGCGTAGCACAGTCACAGCACGGCCAGATGCGAGACTGCCGAACCCCAGGTCACAAACGCAGCGACGTCACACAGCGGATTAGCAGTTTTTAGCACGTAGCACGTCTCTTGTATTGTTTACGTATGTTCACGTTTCCTGAATGTGCGTAATTGCACAGATCGCTGTTTATGTACACGTATTAATTACGTTACACAGTTTCTTTATAAACTTTAAGTAAACACACTTGGGTATGCAATCTATTTATCACATACACGTTTCACAAATGTTCTCGAAGATGTAGTATCACAGTAAATGTTCGTAGAAATTAATGAACACAACCACTGATGCATTCAATTGATAAATGACCACGTTACTCTTTCCGATGGAAATTTACGCACAATTTAATAACGCAGTTATCTCCTTCCTGCTCCAGGTCGACACGCGCTTTGTAGGGCACTCCTACGGGTATTTGCAAATCCAATTTGTAAGAATCCAGCATATCTTTTTCAGGAACCCGTTTCACAATAAATCTGAACACGTTATTATAAACTTGCGGTGCTTCTTCAATTTCTCTTCCCGTTGCCGCAGTATCATCCATAGCAGAGTCGCGTAGTTGACCAAAAATATTCACGTCACACGAAGCGAAGCGTAGACCACCACACGTAGAACTTCCTCCAACCTCTGTAGACACGCGATCTCCAAATCGTCGTCGATAAACAGGTTGAAATTCCCGATATCTTCAATTACCGTACTCGCACCATCCAAATCACAGCACAAGTACCAAGTATAATTTCACGTCGTGGGTACGTACGAACTGATCCACCAGTATGCCGTATCTAAGGGTGGGTAGTGAGTAGAGCGAGTAGACTTCAACGTGTACTTGACGTAGAGATACAGTAGATCCAAATGCGCTCTGAGAGCTGAACACGGGGCATTTATACACACAAATTGCTGACTCAGCGGCGCACGGTGCGCAAGTCGCACCAGGCGTGGCACCGAATCGTACGTACTAACATATGCACGAGGATAAGTGCGTGACCGTGTTGGCACAGTTCAAACAAAAATGTTCCAGCAATTCAACTCTAAATTTTCAAAACCGATTCTTTTTTCGTTTCAACGTTAAGAAACCTCCTGTTATGTGCTCGCATCGAATGTATAAGTTGAAACTGATTTATGAATTACAGTACGTATATCTTACCTGCCGTACCCTAATGATCAGAGTTGTTGGACGGAGTTGTAGGGCCGGTCTGCTACATCTAAATTGTCCTTCCCCTCTAGGTTGTCCTTCCCATCTAGGTTGTCCTTCCCATCTAGGTTGTCCTCCCTATCTAGGTTATTCTCCCCATTTAGGTTGTCCTTCCCATCTAGGTTATCCTTCCCATCTAGGTTGTCCTCCCTATCTAGGTTATTCTCCCCATTTAGGTTGTCCTTCCCATCTAGGTTATCCTTCCCATCTAGGTTGTCCTCCCTATCTAGGTTATTCTCCCCATTTAGGTTGTCCTTCTCCATCTAGGTTGTCTTCACCCATCTAGGTTGTCTTCCCCCATCTAGGTTGTCCTTCCCCTCTAGGTTGTCCTCCCTATCTAGGTTATTCTCCCCATTTAGGTTGTCCTTCCCATCTAAGTTGTCCTTCCCATCTAGGTTGTCCTCCCCCATCTAAGTTGTCCTCCCTATCTAGGTTATTCTCCCATCTAGGTTATCCTTCCCATCTAGGTTGTCCTCCCCCATCTAGGTTGTCCTCCCTATCTAGGTTATTCTCCCCATCTAGGTTGTCCTTCGCATCTAGGTTGTCCTTCCCATCTAGATTGTCCTCCCCCATCTAGGTTGTCCTTCCTATCTAGGTTATTCTCCCCATCTAGGTTGTCCTTCCCATCTAGGTTGTCCTTCCCATCTAGGTTGTCCTTCCCATCTAGGTTGTCCTTCCCATCTAGGTTGTCCTTCCCATCTAGGTTGTCCTTCCCATCTAGGTTGTCCTTCCCATCTAGGTTGTCCTTCCCATCTAGGTTGTCCTTCCCATCTAGGTTGTCCTTCCCATCTAGGTTGTCCTTCCCATCTAGGTTGTCCCGAAGATCATTTGCTGATTTAATTTAATTTTTTTGATTAATTTATTAATTCCTGCAAAATCCCGAAGATCATTTGCTTTCTCGACAATTTTAAGGAAAAAACATTTTAAAATAAAGTAATAAATGAGTGAAATTTTTCAAAGGAATAATTTTACTTGATGAGATCACTCAACCACGAGCAGGGAGGCTCGTGAATATCACAAAAAATTACATACAGTACTTATCCATCGAAAAAAACAGCCCGTAAACGATTACATTTATAAACACTTTGTGCTTCATTTGATTTAAACAATAATTTACATAAAGTTGAGTGTAAAAGTTTCCATAGATACGCTTGTACGGATATTTTATATTAAAAATCTTTTAAAATAAAATACTATTAAATTTTCTCGCGGTATAAAATATTACTCCAAATTACCGAACAAGTTTGCTCCGGACACATTATTTAGGATCTGTACAGTTTACTCACAACATTCAATTATGTCAGAGCATCAACACATAGGCATAGCAATATTATTAGCGCAAAGATATTCATTCGGAAACCTTAAAAATTCATAATTGTTCCAAATTTTTTCAAAACGAAATAAATTTACCAGACGTGCTGAGTAAGCATTCATTTTTAACAAATTCTGTATCCACGAACTTCTATCTTCAGTGAAAATGTTCATGCGCGTGAACCTTATAAAGGAGCTGAAGATGCTTCAACATCCTTCAAAATTGGTGGAACTTTCCGTAGACTTTAGGCAAATACAAGGACATGAACAAACGAGCAAGAATAAGTTGGACTGCTTGAGTTCCCGTCAATCGCTAGCCAAGATATTCCATGAAATGCGACCCATATTTAGTGACTTCCAAATTCGCAGCAATAAGACATTTTTGCGGAATGATTTCCATTCCTAACATGTTTCCTATTCATTATTCTTACCTTTTTATTTACATTAGGCTCAGTCGTTGGCCATGGCTGTATGCCTACGCTTGTACGCAGCAGTTTAATTGCACGTGAATACTACAAAACTTGCAACTTCCGTATCGGCTGAGGCCGAGAGACGGTTAGAAGCCTACAGTTCCAGAGCACCTGCAGAATGATTCCCTACAGTCTGTTGCTGCAAGATACTTCCTGGTTTGATATAAGCCGCCAAAGTATGTGTGTGCAATAGATTAAATTAATTACACTTCTAAACAACTAGATTCATTCCTAGTTCAAAATGGGCTCGTATTTCTCCTGGCATGTTATACGAGCTCAGGAATACTGCATTATGTTTTTTTTATTGGGATGATGCACAGGCAACAATTTTCTGAGGTCGAATATTTCCTGATATCAGTTACAACTCAATCAGACGCAACAACTTAGCAAGAAGTCTTATTATTACGAAGCATGCCCTTAAAGACGTTCGCAGCACGATCCAACGAATTTTATTGGTATAAAAGTCCCGTGCAAATGTTTTAAAGAATCATATGATCCAATTACACATCTGGTAAAATGATTTCCTGACGCATTCAGTACATTTGTGCCAATGAACAACCATATTCCAAAAGTAATGCTAATTTCACAAGATGATTTAACCATCTATCGTTATTCCCAAGTACAGTAGCTTCCAGCATCGTAGTCAGGTTTGGATACCTGATTTTGTCGTTACATTGGTACAGAAAAAATAAAGTTATGTTTTTTTTTCTCATTCTTTCAACATGGGAAACTTACTCCATTTTCTGCCCAGACATTCTTCACAACGTGCAAGCGAATCATCTGACCAGACTTTGCGCGCGTGTGAAGGCGTTAGTGTTCACTTTTGTTAAAATTGTAATAATCAGAGTAGGTGCTATAGAATTAAAGAATTTCATTCACGCTTCCTATCAATGATTTGCAACTGGAAGACTTAAACGTGGCTCATAATTCATCAACACCCTAAGATAAGGTTTGCAGAAAAATATATCGGGCTTTGAAAAAAAATACTACCAATTATTTCGTCATTAAAAATGGTTGTTGCTTTGCCATTCTATCTTCCAACAATATTCAATGAATGTTAAATATGATAGCCCTTTCAAATTCTTGGTTATCGAATCCTTCATAAATGATCCATGTTTTAAGAGTTCGGAAAATTGCCTCCTCAAGCTTATATTCTATTCGTGCAAAAGGTTTGTGGCCCTATGTTTCAGAATTAAAAATACTTGCTTCATCTCTGCTATCTCTCATTCGAAGTTTTGTTTGTTTTAATATGTGTTTGACCGTATTATATGGAAAAGCAAATATGTGTTTCAAAGTAATTTTCTAGTTTCTGTTCAATGAACAAGCAAAAAGAAGTCGGTGGATCAACATTGACTTATTTCTATTCCATACATCGACTTCTTTCTATTCGGGCCTTACCTGAATTAAAAATTATTCTTAACCATTTTGCTTGTTTGCAACCGGTAACAAATTCTAAAACGACAGAGTCTCACCAAAATGATTTTAGGAAACTTTTAACGATTCCATATAATGAAGCTTAATCATTCACTACCGTATCACAAATCCTGACGTGGTTGGTGCAGGCTGCCGTCAATTAGAGCGGTATCCGTGGGGGCTGGCAGCTTCGGCGCTGCGCAAAAATGTCCACGACCCAGTCGCTCCTTATGGCACAGGTTTTGAGCATGAAACGGGGCAGTTTTGCGCAGCCACACGGCATCCTAGGCCACCATTTAAGATGCTTGAACGCCCTCCTCTCTAGTGGAACTATTCCACGTTGAACTGCACTCTACAAGTCGTACCTCGAAAATGTGCGCAGATTCCAGTGAATATTATTAACGGGTTGGTGAATACAAAAAAATGTTTAGCATTCTTATCAAAATCGAAAACGTCCTTCCACACACATTTCACCTCTCGATCAAAACATCATTTCTGACTCTTTACTGCGTTGCAGGTCTTAAATTCGCTGCTCGGCTTCATCGTCATCGCCCTGCAGATGAAAGACTCCATCATTTTCAGTGAAGTGCAGAAGTGACCGAGGAGAAATGGTCAGGTTAAAAATTTCAGCGTCAGATCTTCATTCTACGATCTAATTGCAATGGATGGTATTGAAGTAACGAAAAGATCGGATAATTATCACATTTTTCGTCCGTAGGCGAGAAATCAAAATAATAATCGTTAAAATATACATTCTGACTTTGGTGTATGAACAAAGCATAGCATGTAGTCATAACAGCACTTCATTAGCTATATGTAGTTCGAATTCTACTTTATCTTCATTTTTATTGTACTACTAGTTCAATGATAATTATGATTTTTAATCAGGTCTTAAAAAATGATTCCTCTGAAAATTACATCTGAGAATATTTGTGAGGGTTAATGACAGCGCATCAATATTTTCTACTTCGTTTATATAAAAATTCAAATATATTATTAATTTATAAGTAATTTTGAAATTTGAGAATAAATAAATGCAAACCGAGAATTAAAAAATACATAAAACGTGGACACAAGTTTTGCACCTCAACCAAACTGCCCGAATTCACCTTTGGAAGTTCTGTAGAAAATTTCGAACATATAGCTTACCTCTCTGAATAGTAGAAACAAACTCCTCCACGTAACTAAAATGAAACAGAACTTACATCAGTAGTGATAGTATTGCTGGTGTTGGTTATTTATCAGTGAAAGAGTAAAATTCAACTTAACTCGTTTGGCAGTTATTTAAGTAAGGAAATAAAAAATCTGAAATAAATTTTATTCATTGATGATAGGATGAAGTGAGATTAATTTTTTCTTCGGCAGACTAAATTGCCTCAATTATAACTCAAGTTATAATAGTTACACTGCGCTGAAAAGATTATTTTCCGTATGGCACCTAGTCACTTTTTCAATGATGCATTCATTTCCTCAGACTATTGGACCATTGTACATTATAATAATATATATAACATTATAAATAACATTTACTTTCTGAATTAATTCTTAAATGCAAGAAACAAACTCAAGTCAATTTTACTACAAATTCACACTTAAATTCGCCAATGTAAATTAACCAATTGGCAATTTACTGATCAATAAATTGATCCTTTAATTCAATAGTTTACTTTATGCTGAGTTCAGATTGTATTGATCGCTTCTGGGACTGAAACCGCTCCCAACAGCAACACGTGAACTTACACCACTATTGAAACTCTAAGGATATCAATAGTGACTCTATCGAATGGCATCGAATAAATCATTACCCTGCTAAAATCAGCTCAGCGTCTTCAAAGAATTTCCGCATTCCACCGTAGCAAATGTCGTTCAAGGTCGCAGCAGCAAGTCTAAAGTTTACTTAAGAAATACCAATTGTAATGTGAATGATCAGAGCCAGCAAACGTCTCTGAAACTCTGATGTGTTCAACCTTATATCATTTTACTAGAAATCACAAATTTTCATGGAGTGATTAATAAGAGATTGCCGAAGTGCGATAGAGGAAGATTAGTCTTTAATTTTTCGGTTACAAATTACTTTGTGAAATTTTGAGGCCAATAAATATTCATAAAGCATTATTGATATATTGATGCTTTAACCATTGTTATATCATGTGGAGCAAAGCCAAAAGAATGTAGGAAAACTGATTCTGCACCTCCTTAGCTCCTAAACACCTGCAGAAGAACATAAAAGATTGAAAATATCAACACACGACTCAACCAAACTCAGTGATAATTTTTTCAACGTCTCAAAATTATTAAAGTTTGAGTAGATGGCACTGAAATTTTTCGTGAACCTCAGAGTTCTCCCAAACTTTCGCAGCCTATTCTGCTCAAACTACCTACAATTTAATGGTTGTTAATGGTTGAGAGAAATTTGAAAATAACGTACTGGAAATTTGGCAGTTAAATATTGTCGAGTCAAGCAATCTGCATGTCTTCCTAAAATTTTTTGTAGACGAGCTTTTTGTACATATGGAGCATCATAATAAGTGTTCTTCAAATTCGAATTATTTCAATTTGACGAGAAAGCTTCATTAAGAAGGTACAGATTTCAATAAACCCATAAAATACAACATAAACAATCACAAATAAATCCAAAGTACGACGCGCCCTTCTTAGGACTGGATGTAGGCAACATTAACGTGAAAATTGGTACCACTAAATTTTCAACTCCATGTAGTTCGTTTCATTTTTGCGTTGCGTTAAAAATTCATGTGTGTTCCTAGTCATTTTATTTTGATTGTTTGTTTGGTATTTCTATTAGTTTTAATTTCCCTTTACGGACTATCATTATAGCTACCGTATAAAATATACTGACAAATATAACAAGATTGTAATGATTCAGTGTTTATTAAAAGGGATTGCCATAAAAAGGCAGCCTCTATCACTTTTCATTTCCCGCGCTATTTAATCTTCATTGGATTGTCGACGTCAACAAAATATCACTAAAGAATTGCTCACATTTTATTCAGATATTCATACAGTACAAGGTTGATTTCATTCCATTCTTGTGTTCATCTTTGGGTGCCAGGTAAGAAACCAAATGCTTTACAACAAGAAACGCGAACAGGCTTTCGTTCACCGTCTCAATTGAATTCACTATTATTTCACGAGGTGTGTATTAATAAAGTTTGGCATGCGATATCCACGAGAAATACTAATCCGCGCCGGGAGACCAAAAAACTACGGGTTCTCTCCGCAAACAATTCACTTACAGGCTATGCGCACTTAGAGAATAACAGAAGCCCCCAAGCAATAAATATTATTTAATTTAACTCGGGAGAATATAAATATTGCTTGCTTATTCGCCAACACTCCTTTATACTGTATACAAATAGAAGACCATCGGTGACAGTGTTACGTTCATAAGTTAGTTGAACAACTTGGAGGCTAAGGAAATTGCACCTTTTGGTGCAAAGTTCTTTAATATCATCTTGCATCGAGTGAGTCGAATTAAGCTTGAGCAGCACAACTTGTTGGTAGTTCCTTCGTGTATTGCTGTCTTCCTTTACCGCGGCTTGGTTATGCGATATGTATTCTGAGTATCAAAATCAATAGCAAGTAAATTTGCGCCACTTGGTACATACATGGGATCTTTTCCAGGTAAGCCTCGCCATTAATGCAATACATAAGTTCACTCACTTGTAACTTTCGAAATATATTGCACCTATCGACTTCAAATTACTCCCAAACGAAAGAATGTGTTAATATTTTGTTTGGGAGTAATTTCAAGTTGATAGGTGCATTATTTCGAAAGTTGCGAGTGAGTGAACTTATGTGTTGCATTAATGGCGGGGCTTATCTGGAAAAGATCTCATTTTTGATCAGTACTGCATTTCAGGTAAATTTTTTTTAAATTAATTTGAAGCGTTAGTTGGGTTATATCTCTTAAAGCTTTCAGACGTCAATGTGTTTGTCAAACTGTTTAAAACAACTGTAAAAAACGCAAATATAAAGAGAGAACTTTTCCTTAACCTTGTTTTAATAAAGATAAAAAATAATTTTGGCATTGACGTACTGTTAAAGTAGCCGCAGAAATTTCAAGAAAAATTCATGATTGTGTTGGATTGTATCAAAAGTCATTCCGAGATTCGATAAAATGACACAACCTATAAGAAAATATTTTTGCAGTCAGTAATTGCTATAATAAGAACGGAATTTTACCTTTAGCCCGAAGAGGTATCGAAAAGCAACTACGGGAAGAGTGGAAAATTAATGAAGGATAAAATTCAATTTTTGTTAGCAAACACAAAAATCCATGAATATTTACTCTAGAGTTCCTAAAAAAGGTAACAAATTATATATATTTTCTGAAAAATATTTACTTACTCTCTTCTAGCGAGAAGAAAATTTTAGCGCTAGAACTAAGAACTGGCGTCAGGTGTGTCGTCGACACCCATGCAAATGACTCTATCCTGCGGCTAAGTTCCATGTGGTCCGCCACTAAGTTCCATGTGGTCCGCCGCTAAGTTCCATGTGGTCTGCCGCTAAGTTCCATGTGGTCTACCGCTAAGTTCCATGTGGTCTGCCGCTAAGTTCCATGTGGCCTGCCGCTAAGTTCCATGTGGTCTACCGCTAAGTTCCATGTGGTCTGCCGCTAAGTTCCATGTGGTCTACCGCTAAGTTCCATGTGGCCTGCCGCTAAGTTCCATGTGGTCTACCGCTAAGTTCCATGTGGCCTGCAGCTAAGTTCCATGTGGTCTGCCGCTAAGTTCCATGTGGTCTGCCGCTAAGTTCCATGTGGTCTACCGCTAAGTTCCATGTGGCCTGCCGCTAAGTTCCATGTGGTCTACCGCTAAGTTCCATGTGGCCTGCAGCTAAGTTCCATGTGGTCTGCCGCTAAGTTCCATGTGGTCTGCCGCTAAGTTCCATGTGGTCTGCCGCTAAAGTCCATGTGGTCTGCCGCTAAGTTCCATGTGGTCTGCCGCTAAGTTCATGTGGTCTGCCACTAAGTTCCATGTGGTCTGCCGCTAAGTTCCATGTGGCCTACCGCTAAGTTCCATGTGGTCTGCCACTAAGTTCCATGTGGTCTGCCGCTAAGTTCCATGTGGTCTGCCACTAAGTTCCATGTGGTCTACCGCTAAGTTCCCTGTGGTCTACCGCTAAGTTCCATGTGGCCTGCAGCTAAGTTTCATGTGGTCTGCCGCTAAGTTCCATGTGGTCTGCCGCTAAGTTCCATGTGGTCTACCGCTAAGTTCCATGTGGCCTGCAGCTAAGTTCCATGTGGTCTGCCGCTAAGTTCCATGTGGTCTGCCGCTAAGTTCCATGTGGTCTGCCGCTAAGGTCCATGTGGTCTGCCGCTAAGTTCCATGTGGTCTGCCGCTAAGTTCATGTGGTCTGCCACTAAGTTCCATGTGGTCTGCCGCTAAGTTCCATGTGGCCTACCGCTAAGTTCCATGTGGTCTGCCACTAAGTTCCATGTGGTCTGCCGCTAAGTTCCATGTGGTCTGCCACTAAGTTCCATGTGGTCTGCCGCTAAGTCCCATGTGGTCTGCCGCTAAGTTCCATGTGGTCTGCCGCTAAGTTCCATGTGGTCTGCCGCTACAAGTATTTCTTCTCGAATTCGAGAGAACAATTGGGAGAATATAATCACAGGAAGCTTGAAATACTTTGTACTCTTCCGTCATTTGAGTGTGGTTCTTGAGTGTGGCCAAAACGCACTCTGTGGATTACCAGCGAAATTAAAGACCTAAGCAGAATAAAGAAAATTTTCTTGCGAGAGTATAAAGAAAACAGATCAAACATTACTTTATACAGGAGATATAAAGAACTTGGAAAGATTCTTCGGAAGAAAATCACGCAAGCAAAACAAACTCACTTCCACCAAGAACTATTCATGGCAAAAAATAATCCAAAACGTACATGGGAAATTATTAGTGAGGTGGCTCAATATAAAACTTAGAGCGCAAAAGTGATTTTGAAAATCCTTTGGAAGAAGCCACTGAGTTCAACACTTTCTTTTCAAAAGTAGGTGCCCAAGTCTTCGATGAAGTGAGTAACACCAGTCCGAGGAAATTGACAGTTGAAAGTTCATGCCCTACTGCACTTTTAAAGGCTGGTGCCCTGTGGAAGCCACGCCCTACCGATTTACCAGAGTTAAAAACTATTTTATACTCATTGAAAAACACAAAAGCAGTTGGACATGATGGAATCAACCTCCAATACATAAAAGACAGTTTTCCAGTCACAGCACCATTGATTCGTTTGATTATAATCAACACATCAATAGCTACAAATAAGTTTCCAAAACAATGGAAACACTCCATAATTAGACCGTTGCATAAAACTGGTGACATAAATACAGCGTCAAATTACAGGCCCATTAGCCTTTTACCTGTCCTTTCCAAAATATTAGAAAAAGTAGTAACGAATCAGCTGTCATCTCACCTGGACGAGTCAAATTTACTTCATCGAAATCAATATGCCTATAGGAAGAACACTAGCACTCAAGACGCCCTGCTTAACATCACTGAAAAAATATACAACGACATCGATCAAAAAAATGTAACACTTCTGCTGCTACTTGATCTCTCTAAAGCATTCGACAGCGTCGAACATGATCAACTCCTACGAAAAATACTGAACTTAGGAGTGGATACACAGTGGTTTAAAAGTTACCTTTCAAATCGCTCTCATGCAGTCCTCGTAGACAACAAGTTGTCCCCATTCCTTCAAAATAGCTTCGGTGTCCCTCAAGGATCAATTCTGGGCCCACTACTGTTTTCAATTTTCATTAACGATTTCCCTCCAATGCCTTCTAACACACGAATCTCCATGTATGCAGATGACGTCCAAATTGCAATGACAAGCTCTTTAGCAGAAATACCACAGACGAAAAAAGGAGCTGAAGCTCTATTGATCAGCCTCAAGTCATGGTATGACCAAAATGGTCTCAAGCTAAACGCGAACAAAACACAATTCATTATTTTTGGATCAAAGCATTCAATAAACAACATTCGAAATCTAGATCTAACTCTTACAGTTGGAAATGATAAAATTAACCCATCAGAAAAAGTAAAGAATTTAGGTATTTGGTTCGATGGAAACATGTCCTTCAAATCCCACGTTGATAAAACCTGCAACGCAATTCACGGGACCTTATTGTTTTTCAATCGTATAAAAAATATGCTTGACGAAGAATCTAGATTGTTGGCCGTTCATTCTTTGGTCTTATCACGTATTGACTACTGTAGCCTGGTCTGGGGAGATATATCGAAAGATCTTCAGAAAGACCTACAAAAATGCATGAATTTTGCAGCAAAGGTTGTATGCAACGGTAAATTCAACAAGCATGACCACGTAACACCTCTCCTGAATAAACTTGGCTGGGCTCCGATTCGGGAAAGGTTTCTGGCGCACAAAGCCCAATACGTTTTCTCCTCTTTATATCTTCCTCATAGCAGTGCTGAAATAGTGGAATTCCACTCCCCTACCGTCACGAACCAAAAGCCGAACAGGCGACGTGATGTCTCAATCAAATACCGTTCATCTAGCATCGGGCAGAAAGCTCTGTCAGTATCAGGCGCCTTACTGTGGAACAGACTCCCCCAGAGCTTCAAAACCCCTCAAACACTGAGAGAATTCAAAACTAAAATGGCTCTCTATCTTGCGTCAACACAATAAGTGTGAACTGCAGTACGTGCTGGAAAAGTGCGCATATGCAGTACGTGTGTGCGTATATGCGTATGGATATAGGTGTACGTATGTGCGTGTCTGTATGTTTAGAACATATTCCCCTTTAAAATGCTCATGTTGATTCTGTTGTGACGCAGTGTCGACCTTTACACTCTTCCAGTATGCTTCGGCCACACCATTTGAGGTTGTTTTGACTTTCTCGTTTTGCCCCAGCAATCTTGATAATGTTACGGTTGGCATTGTACATCGGTCCCTCTCATCTATTTTGAATCCGGTGAATTTTTCTGTGCCAAGGCCTGTAGTATACGAAATTTAAATTTTTCCGTTACTGTAAAATCCTTCATTTCATCCATACCAGGTATTTTAGCTTACTAGTTGATAGAAAACAATGTAAAACTGCCTCTAGCATCAACCTAGCAGTCAAAGATGCAAATTAATTTTGGATCTACCCGTTGTACTTTCAACCTTTAATCCCTCATTTCACTAGTTCCAACGTTCGTAAGCTCAAATTTCAATATGGAAGTGCACCAACTGGAGTGTTCTTAACAACGCATCACATGTGCAATGTTTTCTTGACCCCTTGAAATAAAATCCAGTGTTAAAATCAGACCAACACAACGGAGAGAACGCATTTATTTACGTACTTTTCTCCCAATTATTTGTTCCAAAACTTAACCGATAGAAATATTACGATCATCATGTATTTGATATCAACACAATGGAAGGAATACATTTTCTTTGTACTTTTCTCCCAACCATTTGTTTCAAATCAACCAATATAAATATTAGGATACTCATGTATTCGATCTTAAGTCATGGTCTTAACTTTAAGATACTCGTAAGTACTTTTCGCTCATATTGAAGCTTTTTGAACATGCGACGTAGTTCATTAGCAATTTTTTACTTTCCTGCGCTCGTGTGTACATTGGTGTTCCAGCTATGTAGCAAATATTACGGACTCGTGATCCAATAACGCGCACCCTAACAAGATTATTTTCAGCTATGTGTCACAGGGATTTTGTGTTCTTAGTGACTCACTTTCATCTTGCATTTCCAAACCCATATTAATTACCGCAAAGAGAGAGAGGATGTTAAATGTGAGGGTATTTTAGTACATACTTTCTCTACTTCGGTCTCATTGAAACATTTAAAAAAGGCCTCGGATCTGACGAATGTCATAACTTTAAAGATCATCATTTAAATCTTCTTATTCTCGTCTCAAATTGCTGTCGTAAGCTTTGTGTGGTAAACTCTTCTTACCTTTTTATTCTCGTGAATACACTACGACAACACTAATTTTAGATAGTTAACTTTTGTACTGTTCCACCTATGTTGAAAATATTACAGCTAGCGATGTAAAACAATACTTTTCATGTCTTTTAACCCCGATGTACTCTTTGTGCCAGTACTATTAGCGCACGTAAGAAATATCATAACCATTTTGTGTTTTGTGATAGCAAATATTATCGTTGGGACACCTTACATAGGGATGAACGATCGGATGTGGGCTTTCACCGGATGTAAGATATAAACAAATGTGAAGCGTGACCAAGTGTAGAGGCATGACCGGATGCGGGGCATCACCGGAGGAGGGAGTGAAGTGTTGTCGGATGGGCGAAAGAAATTTTTGGATTTTGGAGTTGATAATTTATTAGAAATAAATAGGCTCCATTTCCATTCCTGGGCACCACAGATGAAGCACTAGTAATTGTGGAAAGCAACCTCATTCCCCTGCATGGAACCAACAGTTGTGATGCTCATTTTATTCGACAGGAATAAGTAAGATGACTTAGCGCACGTACAATAAGGTAAATTTTCACTTCCTAGCAAAAATTTCAGAAATCGAAACTTAGAAATTGAAACACAGAAACTGAAACTTAGTGCCGCCCTCCAAATGCAAACGATCCTCTTATACATATTATTGTTTATTTTTTATTAACTTGTGCTTCTCTCTAAATCCTGTGTCGACAACTATCATGTGTATTACGATAACCATGTATGAATAGCAATTAAGGATCTAAATCATATGTTCCAACACTTAACATGGGTGTTACGATAACCATGTATAAATAGCAATTAAGGGTTTCTATGTTAAGGTATTTGAATGCATTTTTCGCTTTCATTTTCAAAACTTGTGCGTACAAATGAAAGTGTTTTTCAAATGAGCGTCGCGAGGATTGTGCTCTCTTAGTTCAAAATCAGATTAGGCAAGGAAAGGAACTCAATTTTGTTGTACTTTTCTATCAATCATTTTGTTTCAACATTCTACACGGGTATTACAGGATGTTAATGTTAAGGTGTTTTAAAAACCAATGTATCGACATTTCATGTTTGTACTTTATTAGAAATAAAATGTTTTTCTTTCTTTTCTTTCTTTATGAACTCTAATTACTTTCCAAAGATAAGAAGTAAAAATGGTGAATGATTTTAATATTTATAATGAAATTTTCTTATCTGCATTCGGCATTACGGCTTAACGCAGTATTCTAGTCATACTCATAGCTAAACTTAGTGCTGTACGAGATCAAACAATATCGTATACACAACATAACCGAAACAAAAAGATATTTTTACTGATCTCAGATTGAAAACATGTATAATGAAAATGATAGTTCGTTTTTACATTGAAGCTTATTATTATTATTATATAAGAAAGTTTTAGCCTCCCTTAACCACGACAAAGATGTTCTAAGAGAGGAAAAAGGAAGGCACCATTTAGTATGGAGTTGAGGGAATGCGGAATCTATGCACAAGGTGCACAGAAACAGTAAGCTAGGAAAGAAGTTCATGAAACAAGAAAAAATTTGAAGAAGAAAGTAGTAGGTGCTGAAAAACAGGACAGCAGTGAACCGAAAAAATATGGTCCGTAACAAAACAAAATACTATTTTGTTACAACAAAAAAAGGAAGCCTACCTAACCTTTTGCTCGGGCCCTCACATGGTTCCCCTGGGAGCGCTAATTCCTATAGATGCAATATTTGTATCCCCTTGAGGGGTTTTACATTGAAGCTAAAATTTACTTTTGGAAACTGCTTCCAAATAACGGTTATAAATGGATCCCCTTTCTCTATTTTACATAGTCCTCCATATTTAGGTAGGTATAACGTGGTGATAAATCTCAGTCATTAGGAAAACTGCTACTGTATTCAAAAGAGTAGCTTTGCAACCATTATGGAGTGCTCAGGTATCCAGTTTACGGGACGGGAGTAGGGGTGGATGCACAAAGCCAGCACTTAACTATGTTTTACGATTGTGTTTATTTTATTATCAAATCCTGTCATTTTTAATGGGACGTGTACAGTGCATTGTACATACAGTACATTCCCTTATAAATTTATATATTTGTTTGAAGTCCGCTTCTTTAGAAACAGCTTCTTTGTTTCGATTTGAAGGACGCTTTAATGACCGTATTTGTGTTACGAGTTTCACCAGTGCACAAGTACAAGAATATTCAATCGCGGGTGCTTTTTGGATGGATATACTTGCTTTTTATCCACATTTGGGCAATTTTTATCAGGAAAATACGAAATCTTGTCGTTTCTGACGGGTCGTGTACACTAGTTTAGGATAATGAGCATCTGCATAAAATTATGGCTTTCGAAGGTAGTGTTAAAAGCTACGAACGTTTCTGCTCACTCCCTTTGTTACTGTTTTTCGGTATAATCTATACATAGTAACATCAATACTTGAAATCAGAATACATTTTTCGTTGACACCCTGCATTCAATCAACAAGAACGTCAATTATCCATAAATCTATCGGATGGAAATAATGCCGGTTGGCAGTTATAATATTTTTTTTCTCTGGGTTTTATACGATTAACTTTGCAGCGCCACTGAAGGAAAAGATTCTTTACAGCAGGCCCTCAATTTTCACTTATTGAGATCGGTTAATTCTCGAGAGGCCATACATTGCTTCATCAATGGCAGTATCGGTCAAAGGGAACTGTCATTGCCCACTTACGGTGATGAATCAATAGCGACGGTTCTCAAGGGCCCCACGAAAGTGTATTTCCAAGTGCGTCGAAAAAAGGCGATTCTTCAAATTTCTACTTTCAGTGCTTATACTTTTCTGTAAGCGATAACAGGGAAGAACTGAACGGACCTTTAACATTTACTGTCACAAATGGAAGCCTCTTTATCACTTTTTATATGATTACGCGAAGCTCATAATCGAAGCTTCAGTCAAGGCAAGGACCATTTCTTACCGCCACAAAAAATTGCATGGGCCGTGAAAAATTTCGTCCCCTAATTTCAATTTAGGGGCAGTAAATTGTTTACGCTACTTGGAAATTCATGGTTTTTTAAGCATGACACTAGACTAAACAACAGACCCGAATTTTTTAACGCCTCTGTGGTGGACCAAATCTGATAAAAGGGTTTTGCTTTCGTATCCATGGAGTTTCTTCGGAGAAGGGGATCAATATATATTCTAGTAAATGTTAATTTTGGATGGTTGAGACGCACTAATTGCGTTATATGATTTAGCTGAATTTAGGCGCGCTTCAACGCACAAAATATCACATTTTTCAGTCATCATCATATCCGGTATAAGAAAAACATGCACAACTTATTTTTTTTAAAGGATTATAATTGGACAAAGGCTGTAAAATCTGATGGAATATATAAATAGTTTCTATATAGAAGAAAAATATAATATTTTCAGAAACATTTTAAGTAGGCTATTTTACTCTCAGAATTTTTTCGCTTCAAGATTTCGAAACCAACATAGTTGATTCAACAATTAACATTTCAAGTCTCTATTTTTTCCTCATTTTCTGTATTTGAGTATTTGACAAGAATGAAGATTTTTGGTCGCACGTATTTGCGCGTGAAATTACTAATCAAAAATAATTGCTACTAATAAAATTTAATCAGCATATTAGCACACCATCTAGACTAATGAAACCTTAGCAAAACATCAGCACACCATCTAGACTAATGAAACCTTAGCAAAACATCAGCACACCATCTAGACTAATGAAACCTTAGCAAAACATCAGTACACCATCTGGACTAATGAAACCTTAGCAAAACATCAGCACACCATCTAGACTAATGAAACCTTAGTAAAACATCAGTACACCATCTAGACTAATGAAACCTTAGCAAAACATCAGTACACCATCTAGACTAATGAAACCTTAGCAAACATCAGCACACCATCTAGACTAATGAAACCTTAGCAAAACATCAGCACACCATCTGGACTAATGAAACCTTAGCAAACATCAGCACACCATCTAGACTAATGAAACCTTAGCAAAACATCAGCACACCATCTAGACTAATGAAACCTTAGCAAAACATCAGCACACCATCTAGACTAATGAAACCTTAGCAAAACATCAGCACACCATCTGGACTAATGAAACCTTAGCAAAACATCAGCACACCATCTAGACTAATGAAACCTTAGCAAAACATCAGCACACCATCTAGACTAATGAAATCTTAGCAAAACATCAGTACACCATCTAGACTAATGAAACCTTAGCAAAACATCAGCACACCATCTAGACTAATGAAACCTTAGCAAAACATCAGCACACCATCTAGACTAATGAAACCTTAGCAAAACATCAGTACACCATCTAGACTAATGAAACCTTAGCAAAACATCAGCACACCATCTAGACTAATGAGACCTTAGCAAACATCAGCACACCATCTAGACTAATGAAATCTTAGCAAAACATCAGCACACCATCTAGACTAATGAAACCTTAGCAAAACATCAGCACACCATCTAGACTAATGAAACCTTAGCAAAACATCAGCACACCATCTAGACTAATGAAACCTTAGCAAAACATCAGCACACCATCTAGACTAATGAAACCTTAGCAAAACATCAGCACACCGTCTAGACTAATGAAGCCTTAGCAAACATCAGCACACCACCTGGACTAATGAAACCTTAGCAAAACATCAGCACACCATCTAGACTAATGAAACCTTAGCAAAATATCAGCACACCATCTAGACTAATGAAACCTTAGCAAAATATCAGCACACCATCTAGACTAATCAAACCTTAGCAAAACATCAGCACACCATCTAGACTAATGAAACCTTAGCAAAACATCAGCACACCATCTAGACTAATGAAACCTTAGCAAAACATCAGCACACCGTCTAGACTAATGAAGCCTTAGCAAACATCAGCACACCATCTAGACTAATGAAACCTTAGCAAAACATCAGCACACCATCTAGACTAATGAAACCTTAGCAAAACATCAGCACACCATCTAGACTAATGAAACCTTAGCAAAATATCAGCACACCATCTAGACTAATGAAACCTTAGCAAACATCAGCACACCATCTGGACTAATGAAACCTTAGCAAAACATCAGCACACCATCTAGACTAATGAAACCTTAGCCAAACATCAGCACACCATCTAGACTAATGAAACCTTAGCAAAACATCAGCACACCATCTAGACTAATGAAACCTTAGCAAAACATCAGCACACCATCTAGACTAATGAAACCTTAGCAAAACATCAGCACACCATCTAGACTAATGAAACCTTAGCAAAACATCAGCACACCATCTAGACTAATGAAACCTTAGCAAACATCAGCACACCATCTAGACTAATGAAACTTTAGCAAAACATCAGCACACCATCTAGACTAATGAAACCTTAGTAAAACATCAGCACGCCATCTAGACTAATGAAACCTTAGCAAACATCAGCACACCATCTAGACTAATGAAACCTTAGCAAAACATCAGCACACCATCTAGACTAATGAAACCTTAGCAAAACATCAGCACACCATCTAGACTAATGAAACTTTAGCAAAACATCAGCACACCATCTAGACTAATGAAACCTTAGCAAAACATCAGCACACCATCTAGACTAATGAAACCTTAGCAAAACATCAGCACACCATCTAGACTAATGAAACTTTAGCAAAACATCAGCACACCATCTAGACTAATGAAACCTTAGCAAAACATCAGCACACCATCTAGACTAATGAAACCTTAGCAAAACATCAGCACACCATGTAGACTAATGAAACCTTAGCAAAACATCAGCACACCATCTGGACAAATGAAAACCGAGCAAAACATCAGCACACCATCTAGGCTAATGAAACTTGAGCAAAACATCAGCATGCTATTTGCAAAAATAAAAGTAATGCAAAACAACAGCTTACCATTATCGTTATTAAAAACTAAATGGAAAATGTTAACTGTGTTTCAGTTTGAAATTGAACGCGAACCAATGCACTGTGCGAATTATTCATTAAAAATTCAACAACTAACTTACATAATATGCAAGGAATTTTCTAAAATGCGAGTTTCGTTACTACTTGCACACCACGTCAGCTCATTGTTTCAGAAATACGCACGTGCGCTCAACTGAACAAGAATTTAATCCTATGCGACATGTGACATATTCGAATTGAACTCGTTGACTGTGATGGGTGAAGCTGAATTTCGATATTCAGCTCAAATTTAAAGTCAAAAGTTGTTGGCAATTTGATAAGTTCCAAATATTAAATGGGTCCATGCCATTAAATTTGAAAGTTTGTTAATATTTTCAAAACGACCCATCGATGGGTCATATCGCAGGCAATGTGTTAAGAATGGTGAGGTCAAACTACCGATAATGAGGTAAAATAAAATTATTTCGGGAGTCAATATTGGAGTGATCCAAAAGAAAGTTGTACGGTGTACAAAGCCGCCTAATATACACCGCGAGCACAGCAACGCATTTTCTTAAACCTTTTGAAGCAAGATCATCGAAACCGTTAAAGGCGTGCCATAAATTGAATCTTATAACGCATACGATTTTTTTTTTTCAGGTAAAGAACCATATTTTAATAATACACGTTGATTTCTACAGTTCCCATGCCTTCAATTATTCACCAAGTCAACTTATCAGCTTCCAGAATATTTGTGCTAATTGGGTGGATGTGTGTGTGTAAAAAATGTATTTTACCTGTTCAGTTCTACATATTCAGATGAAGTACTCGTATGTAATAAATGTTTTCTTCTTAATTAACTCGCTTCATTTTCACTTATTACAGACGAATATTTGGTACTCAGCAGATCTAAACTGAAATTTTAAATTGGAGTCAGTTGCAGTAGAAAGGTATTGCGATCAACTCTATAACATTTGCACAGAGAAAACATATCTGCCAGAAATTGGCGCCAGTTGCAGTAGAAAGGTATTGCGATCAACTCTGTATAACATTTGCACAGAGAAAACATATCTGCCAGAAATTGGCGCCAGTTGCAGTAGAAAGGTATTGCGATCAACTCTATAACATTTGCACAGAGAAAACATATCTGCCAGAAATTGGCGCCAGTTGCAGTAGAAAGGTATTGCGATCAACTCTATAACATTTGCACAGAGAAAACATATCTGCCAGAAATTGGCGCCAGTTGCAGTAGAAAGGTATTGCGATCAACTCTATAACATTGGCACAGAGAAAACATATCTGCCAGAAATTGGCGCCAGTTGCAGTAGAAAGGTATTGCGATCAACTCTATAACATTGGCACAGAGAAAACATATCTGCCAGAAATTGGCGCCAGTTGCAGTAGAAAGGTATTGCGATCAACTCTATAACATTGGCACAGAGAAAACATATCTGCCAGAAATTGGCGTCAGTTGCAGTAGAAAGGTATTGCGATCAACTCTATAACATTTGCACAGAGAAACATATCTGCCAGAAATTGGCGCCAGTTGCAGTAGAAAGGTATTGCGATCAACTCTATAACATTGGCACAGAGAAAACATATCTGCCAGAAATTGGCGCCAGTTGCAGTAGAAAGGTATTGCGATCAACTCTATAACATTTGCACAGAGAAAACATATCTGCCAGAAATTGGCGCCAGTTGCAGTAGAAAGGTATTGCGATCAACTCTATAACATTGGCACAGAGAAAACATATCTGCCAGAAATTGGCGCCAGTTGCAGTAGAAAGGTATTGCGATCAACTCTATAACATTTGCACAGAGAAAACATATCTGCCAGAAATTGGCGCCAGTTGCAGTAGAAAGGTATTGCGATCAACTCTATAACATTTGCACAGAGAAAACATATCTGCCAGAAATTGGCATCAGTTGCAGTAGAAAGGTATTGCGATCAACTCTATAACATTTGCACAGAGAAAACATATCTGCCAGAAATCGAAGCACAAAAATGTGCGCAAAGATTTCTTGCACTCATAACAACACAAGATTATTCATCAGCTGCCGAATACAGCTTTAAGGGAGGTTATTATTTAGTCTTCCGTGCTACCCTGTTGATAGTCTATGCAATATCTGCAATGGTTAAATTCAGCTTTGCGCAGCGAGGCACTGGAAGGTCAATTTAGATCAGTACATTGCGCTAAAGTTTCTAGTCGCAAGAAACTTCAATCTTCAATCGGAGTTGCTCGATATTTAGGGTCGTGAAAATATACGCAGTAAATTCTACAAGGACGCACAATAGGTTTAATACCGAACACTACTGAATATCCGCCCACTGCGAATCGTTTCCAATCAGTGAAGTTGACTGACGAAATTACTGCAGTGACACGTGCTGCCAAAGTGCAAGAAAGGTGTTGAGTAAGCGGACGTGAGTCTGTATCGCCGCGTTATTGTCAATGGACCAAACTGCTGATGAGCAGCGCTGATTTTAATAAGGTAGTGAGAGCAGTATTCTATTATAAGATACCATTCAATATTCCTAAAACGTTTCTTTAGTTTAAACGAAGTATCGCTAGTCAGGTATGAAAATTGCAGCAACCAAGTTTTTCACAATTGCTGCACAAATTTTTAGAAGAAAGCGACAGTAAAAAATTGGGACTCGCACTATGTTATATATAATCTCATAATTGGAAATGAAATAGGCTTTAAAAACGTCAATAATGTGATACCCCGTTGTTAAAAAGAGTGCTATAGCTTTCTACCTTTATTTTTCTTTGTTTGTGGGTATTGCCTGGCACTCCAGGCTCTATTTATAAGTAGCAATATCCTCCTTGTAGTATTACCTACCGGTGCTAAATTTAAATACCTCCTAATTACGTCTTACACTAAATTTAATAATGAATTAATCTGCTCCAGCTGGGCGACGTCATCTAACACTAAATTTTAACAAAGAATAATTTATTTATTAATGTGCTCCAGTAGGGCAACGTCGTCTTACACTAAATATTAACAGTGAATTCACGTTTTCCAGCTTGATGACATTAAACTACATCACCACAAAGCATATTTCCCAATATTTTGCTTAAAATTTAGCGTGGGTGTCTATTAATTATTTTCTGCATGATATACTATGAGAGAAAAAAAACAATTTCCCATGAAAAGAGAAATAATAAAAAATACACAGAAGTATTGTGCAATCCACAATATCATGGTGAAAAAGTCATCGATGTGCTTTACACGACACATGGTGCTCTAGCAAATTAATTTACTGTTTTACTTTGATTTTTGTAACTTAGTTCGTGCCAATATGGCACGCAATGGGGAAAGTAAATGATGATTTCTTGTGGACGTAATTTCCAATCTGCAGAAAAGTCATGCGACAGAGCTGATAAATATCGTCTTATATATTACGTCTAAATACCGTTATCAATACCACAGATTATAAATATTTTCGTACCCGGAAAATTCGATACACGTAGCTATATAAAAATTCCATAAGTCTCAAATTATGTTATTCCTGGAAAGTTCTGTGTAATGCATTTGACCATCCAAAAAGGAAGTGTTCTCACCCTGATGACCGCCGAGGAAATTCACTTGAGGTGCTTTCCCCCAAAAAAACTCCATTAAAGCAATTTTTCCGGGTACTCTTGACCAAGATGTGGGATTTTCTACATCTCAGTCATGGACGAGTTCTTCGGTGAGTGACATTTGAAATGCATTCACTCATTTTTTAGAAAACTTGAGCTCTACGCAGTACTCAAAAGTATTGTTTTCGGTGTATTCTTCTCTATTTTGAAACATGGTTCTTTTTAATTGCGCAATATGTATTGGGAACAGCCAAATAACAAAATTCTACGCGTAAAGCTAATTAAACACTGAAATAATGTAAAAACAACCGGTTTACTAATCATAAACGATGTCTTACTTGTACTGTACATAGGATGATACGAAACGCATGTCTGTGCTCCCATTCAAGCCAAGACTGTGGAGCGTCCAATGAATTATTTAATATTATCCTGGAATGAAGGCATCGTTTGTTGAACATGAATACGAAATGGAAAATATATAAGCTTCTAAATAATATAAGACTTCGATTCAATGTGATTACTTTCTAACTCGTTGTTTATATCGAATTTCTACGACCTCATTTTCCTCTGAAAAAATCATTTCCTCGCAATTGATTACTAAGCAAGTCGAGAGGAAAATAAATTGTGAAATGAAGCAACCTCATTCAATCACAGTTAATTTTAAATTTAAGATTTGACTGGTAAAAATAAAATGGAGTTTGAAAACAATCTGGATTTCCCTAAGATAAAATCAACGACAATAAATTTTATTCCGAAGAAATTGGAGGAATCATTTAGAGAGGCATTTTACCGAATGAAAAGTAGAGTAGATACTGATATAGAGTGAAAGCATTCTCATGAAGATAGGTTGAGACCATGTGAAGAGGTAGCCTGAATGGAAGGGCAGATCAAGACTCATTGAGATGTGAACATTTTTAAGAAGATTTTTAGAGAACTGATTAATGAAAAGAACAACCAGGCAAGCACGAATTGGAGTCAATCATCCGACTGGAAGGCACGATTTTTGGCAACATATCTTTAAACTAATAAAAAGCGACTATAAGATACAAGACAGCTCTTATTTGGCAGACCAAATGTCAGTCCCAGCATTTCGGTTATCTTTTTAAAGTCATTTTTCAACTTTGAGCGAATACTTTAAGAAAATCCATATTCATTTCTGCTTCGTAGTTCCTTTGATTTATATGCTTTTCACACAGCGTCATTTCATAGTAGCTCTCTACCACAGTTAACTTTCTTTCAGAATCAGTAGATACTGGAGAAAAAACTGAACCCCTATTTGATCAAGGGAAATGTCGAGGCAAACACAAAACAAATAGCGCAAATCTTTTTACTGCACATGTACTAAGGACTTGTTTCTCATTCGTGGAAAAATTTACAGATCATCCTTAAAGAATAAATTTTCGCACAACGCAAAGATGCAGGTTAATTTATTTGCATTTCATTCATGAACCATGAGTTTACTGCAAAATACTTCAAACAATCGAAAATGTTTTGAAAAATAGATGGAGTTTTTTTAAGCCCGAATGAATTCTTAAAAAAAGATAGTAGAACTTTTCCTTTGCAAGAAACCACGCAAAATGGAGAATTTCCCTCAAACGATGCGGGGTATTTAACAGTATACTTACTTCTTGATTAATTGGACTCGCATTGATGTAACAGTCTTAGCATTGACTCAGAATTTTCAGTACAGGGTGGGGCAAGTCAATGCCCGAGTTTTGAAAGGCGCACGCAACGTATGTGGTGGTGACGGTAAGATGTGTGTGGTCACCACCATCGCCCTGATACCATCTTCAGAAAGTGAGTCCACAAACACCATTGTATACTGATTCGAATAAAATGACAAATAATTCTGTAAATATTGTTCTATTTTTACTAATAGTCTTCCAAAACGCGTGCATTTAATTTGTACTATTAACCTTTCAAAACGCAGGCGTTCAGTTTGACCCACCCTGTACATAGATAAAATCTCATGAAGTACCAGTTCCGAGAGACTGCATCCCAAAAATGCACAACACTTCTCTCCACTTGGTACATTTGTTCATTGAAAACCTTCCCTAATACGTATCGTTCTTAGCAATTTCTCTTCATATGTTTTTCATTGAAATTGTCAATTGCGGGATTAAAAGGAAAAGTGAGCACGTTTTCAATGTTCCTCATAGTTAAAAGAGCTTTGCCAGTTTTTTCTAACATTGCTGGGCTCCATTCGGATGAAAAGCTTTCCATTGTTTTCTTTTCGATTAACCGTACGTGCGACTTTATTCAAATTTCAATACACTCAGGCTCCCAAGCTTTAAAGCATGAACTCATGATTTTCATTTCACCATTAAATGACAACAGCGTTCATTTGTCGCTGTCGTGGATATGAAATAGTCATTTCCCATGCACGCGGAAGTCAAACCTGCATTTCTTGTGAGCGTTGGAAAATCTCAATTTCAGGTGACTGTGGACTTCATCTCATGTGGCAAATTTCTGACAACGCGCTCATGGAAGGAACTTGTTTAAGAGCCGCATTATGCGTTCTTCTGCATGCAAAGCTGGAAGATATTCCACACCGAAAATATTCCTACAATAATCTCTACAAAGAACATGAAAATTCAAACCCATGTTTACCGGTGAGCCAACGTTTTTATCACACTTTGCTGAGCCACTTAGATGTTCGTCGCAGCTTATTTTTTAGGCCATAAATTTAGTTTTGTTCTCTTCCTTTAACGAAAAGAAAACGCAGATCGCGCTTCCAGCGCTCGGTGCACTCGTGCCTTTGCTAACTTGCATCTGATGTGCGCTTCCTGTCATCATGCCTTGCTCTGCTCCTCTGTAATTCAGTTGATCACCTCACGTAAATGCAATCTCTCTCAAATTCCATTTCACGAGCGCTTCTCAAAGTTTGAGAAATTTCGCTCATGTTTTCTGGCTGTGAGTTAAACCAGGGAAATCTCTCACGGTTGTGTTGCAAAAATGAATGTTGTCTTTTGTTTATAAACACCGCGTGAGATGGATGAGTTGGAGGAATTTTATGTAATGATAATTTTCCGCATCTTGTGAAACAGCATGCCTTTTTTTCTTTTTAATGGCGCATCTAATTTTCACTGTTTTCTAATGACAAGGTTAACTCTGAGCAAACTGAATGATTGCATGCAACGTTGAAAATTTTAATGCAAAAGTTCAATAAAAAATAAAAAGTGGCACCTCGGCTTTAATCGCATCACATGTTTTTACTGTGGTCTCGCGCCACTTGTTTTTAAAGTGCTATTAAAGGGCCATAACACAACGGCTTGGCAATGAGAAGCGAAAAACCACATCATGAGGAGATGTGTCAAACAAATAATCAGAACCAGCACATAAAACAAGTTGTAAAAGCGAAACAGTTGAGGACTATGTGAGTATTTTTAAATCTCTTCGGAATTTAGTCTTCAACTTCTGTGGTTATCATACGTGTGAAAATTATACAACGATCTTAAGCTTCGTATTCAGCTGCACAGGTAGATACGTTAAGAGTCCAAGCTTTGAAAGAGCAAATAGTTACAACTCAAAAAATTGAATTTCTTCAATATTTCCCAGTCCACCCTCCAGCACCTTATCATTAAGGTACATGCCAGCCACTTGGTGACGTGTGAAGTCATTTCAATTATGATTTTTGGCCGTGCAGGCATTAATCAAGAGCTGGGTAATCCTTCATTAATTCAGTGCCCCTGTCATCCGTTGTTGCAAGGCTCATTGAATAGGCAAGGGGCCAAGACGGCTGAAGGTAACGAGCTCGGATTAGGTCCTGATCTCACTTTCGTAATCACGGTGTGCTTTGAAGTCGGGTTTGCATTTGCTTTGTGATATTGACCGTGGGAAGAAGAAATTTTTGCAAATAAAAGTACATCTACATTTTCAATACATGCTAAACTCTAGCACTGATGGTGGAAAATGTTTTTTGGTGAATTGGGTAATAAATTCTGAAAAGCTTGCAATCGCTGCTGTTGATGGATGTCTCACCCGTGCAATTCGGGAAAACCTGTACTGTTTGCAGTGTGTTACTTCTGAGTTTTATAAAGACTTTATAAATATGAAATTCCATACGAGAGACCGAAAAGTATTTCGGGCTTATGAAATACACTTCCTTGTGTTTCAATAAATGTTTCGGCCCGAGATTTTTCTGCTTTTTTTCTCATGAAACCTGAGATTTAAATTCTATTTTTAATAGAGATGTTAGAAGTTTTTCGAATGTTCACATCTTATCAAAAACCGAAAAATTCCTAAATAATCATTTTTAAGAAGTATGTGAAAGCTTCTGTCAGAATTACATCAAGTGCATAACAGAATGAACCATAATCTATTGTTTAAAGAACTGCCCAATTTTGTTCAGGTCTTGCTATAATCTACTTTAATCAACCCCAATATAGGTATAAATTAAGTTGTTTACATTTCACTCCTCTGATACCTGCTCAGAAATATCAAAAGTTCATCTTCTTTTCGTTTGTTTTCTCGCTGCCTTTCGAAAATGAGTGTGGTCGTTCAGAAAGCAATACTCCCTACGCAGAAAGAAATGCATTGTTTAATTTTTGTCGACAGAAACTACATCAAAAGGAGATGAATAAAAAAATTTCTTAATGGGTGCGAATCTTGTGAACTCGAGCAGAGCACTATTAAAAAATATAATTTTTATATTCCGCCCCAATTAATACATGCAGCCTTTGAGCCCATAAATCGCATAAAAATATGGCAAAACACAGCTCATAGATTAGGCTTTAGACTCTCAAATAATAATGATTAATCAGAGACTCGATGAATTTTCGCTTGGGTGTCGTTTCCTTAATGAGGGAAGCTTTTACCACGCGCAATATTCCTAAATGTACACCAAACTTAAGTCCATTAAGGAGTATTTGAAGATCATCGGACAAAGTGCATCCAAAAGTCAGTGTGCTTCATTAAAACGCATGTATCTAATTCCTATTTTAGTGTCAGGTAAATAGATTGAAAGAAATTACTGAATACACTTCCCATTCCCTCGTAAATGTACTTCTGAAACTCACGCCACCAATCTGAGCGTTGTGTATTTGATCCATTATTCCTGTTTTTCCACTTCTTTGTTTATATTCCGTAATCCAAGACTTATGCTTCATGGCATCGATTGAATTCTTTCAACGCGTAGAGGAAATAAGCAGTTATTGAGACTGCTGCTCCAGTCATTCCACCGTGAAGAAGCCTTTGTCTTTTTGTCTTTGTCTGCGAACTAACGGAAGTCGCAGTGCTTTTCTCTCGCTTAAGTTGCCAAAAAATGTAAATATTTTGTCTCTGCGACGCTTTCCAGCAACGGCACAATCAAGTTTTAAAAGCTAGCCATTTACACTGAAAGTTCAGTAATGAACATCAGTACAATAGCGTTTTTTCATTCAAACTTACCGAACCCCTGACAACAGGGAGCTTCCAAAAAATTTTACTTTCCTTCCTTTCGCAATTACCAAATTGAGTTTGAGGGACGAATTCTGTTTCGATAGAACTGAAACAACGTAATTTGTCCTCCGCCATTTTTTCTAATGTGCCATGCCATTTCTTCTGCCCCTTACAGCGTCTAAAATGTTACCATTTAAAGAATTAGCTTTTGGCAACACTCAAAACTTATATAAAATAATGGCCCAATTTCTGAATTGTTTATACATAGACATATAACCTACGTTCATAAATATAATGAGTATTACAATATTATTAAATTAGTTATTAAAGCATGCTCTGCGAAGTTATTAGGAAATATAATCCCAATGACAGATGTTTGTATTTTTTCTCACTATATAACAAATAATCATTCCTTGAAAAAAAACAACGGCATCTTTGGGATGCTTTATTTCCAATCAAGCCTGATACATAAGCATTGGTTTTTCAAATGTCTTATAACTAACCCTATATATAGGAAACCATGACGGTTCCCCCGTAAAGCCGGTACCCATTTCCGACACCTGGGTTGAGTGGGGTATTGTGCTTGAGCTTTCCCTTGTACCCAACGGGGAAAATCTCCGCGCCAGCGCCGGGATACGAACCCTCGTCTCCAACATACAAGGCTGATCCCTTAGCCACTGTGCCACGGAGAGAATAGTTCATTTTGAGCTCAAGTTGATATTACTCGAGTTCGTGTGAGTAAAATATATGATTTTCAAATATTCTTCTGCAAAGATTAAGTACAGTGCTGGCGCACCAAGATAAATACTACTATCTTAAATACAGTTTGTCCTATTCTATCCGATCATCTCACGAACATTTAACAGCAATTTTTTAGCGTAAAACCAGGATGAATAATCAATTCTAGCCTTGCAAAAACCAAGTAAGTAAACTATCAAGAGAAGTAATTTCACTCATTCCCTACAGAAAAAACGTGTAATCCATTATCGGCTCATTTTTCTCGTAATGCCGTTATCAAAACCGCATCCATAAAACTAGCTCTAGCATCAGGTTATCACCGACGTCAGAATAAGGAAAACACCGCCACTCAGCAGGGAAGATCATAACACACAAAAAGTAAAACTGTAACGAAATAAAGCATTTTGCAGCAGTTCATTGACAATAGTTTGGATTTTACTCGTAAGTAAATGTCCAAATTCATGCGAACTTAGTACTAGATGACCTGCTCCGGATTTTCCAGGAAGATCAATGCACAAGTCTCGCATATATAGGCGGCATTTTGTGCACCTGGAAGACTTGTGAGGAAAATTCATCTGTACAAAATACTCTCTTTATTTCGAAACGTGACTGTTGAGTTTGAAAGCCCTGAGTTTGAGAAACACAGATACACTAAGCTAAAAAAACCACTTAATAATTACGTGTGAAGTACGGGTGATGTGTGTCAGTATTAAATTTTGTCCAACAATTCACTCATGGTGTATTTGCCGTTAAAATTATATTTGTCCAAATACATGTTTGCTTTTATATTATGGATAATATTAATACTCAGGGTAAGTAGGTACATCATCGTGTTATGAATATTAAATACTATTCATATTTTCTTGAATTTCATACACGGTAGTCTTAAAAACGTTATTAATTTCCCAAATGAATTTCAATCAAATATCAGTGTTCAAAAATGCGCATACAATGTTTTTGTTTAAAACAGATATTCTAAATTTTTACCGTGTTACACATTTATAAATATCACACCAAGGTTAGGTTACGTCGGTATTCAATAACTTTGATCAGAATGAGGAATGAATCTGAGTGACGAGGATGCGGCTACTCGTTTGATTTTCAATTGGCCAAGAACGTTTCCACTAACAAACTGATTTGCATCAATATTTTAACTACTAAATGTAAATTATTTTCCTATTTTTATTAAATTTGAGCCAAATTTTTCTTGTGAGTTCATGAGCGCAGGATATGTTGAATCCTTTTTCACAAAAACATTTAACTTTGAGTTTTTTCAGTATGATTACTTTTTAGATCTAAGAATTATCTGATTTCCAGTGCAGCACCGATGTACACCGATGGCTAATATGCATTAGATTTCTATGAAGTTAATGTATTCCAAAAATTTTTCAGTGACAGAGACATGCAGCACAGCTGGCAGTACACTTGTGTTATCCCTTCCAACCACCACATCCGGAGGTGTGTTCTCTTTTCCTTTCATGGTGTTCTCCTGCATAAGCGTAAAAACATGTATCATAAATGTACATTCAAAAATCGGTCGCAAAGTAACTCTTGAGGCCTTCCAGTCCGTGTATTTCAGTGTTCCGTTGCGGCTCTCATTTTCTCTTATTAAATAATGTACAAAAATGTTCTGTCAATTTCCTTCAATTTTCAATTTTTTTTCAAATTAAATTTTTAGTCTTTAGTTTCAATTGGAAAAATCCTCAAAACGGTAACAAATAACTAGCGATTGAAAAATTACTGTGAATAAGACAGTCAGGCAAAGTCACGATAGCGTAACAAGTGGCGTCACCTTTTCGAAAACGCGCGAAAAACGATCAAATGACTTAGGTTACTTTAGGTAAAGTCATTTTATCTCATGTCTAGTTGGTGTTAAAAATTTAAAATCCGGTAAATTGTAGGTCCCCATTTGTGAAGTAAGCAATTTCAAAAGCCCATCAAACTGGTAAACTCATGAAAATGTAAAAAAATACAGTAAACAAATGCAAACTTCAGCACAGTGACATGTATGGCGCAATTGAGAAGACCTTCAAATAAAAGAGAACAGTCCCAACTGTGGTGGCTAGAGAGCGATACATACACAGGTGTGAGGCAGCTGTGTGATTAAAAAATGTTTCCTGAAGCAAATAAATCTTTGTGCTCAGATTCAGTATGTTCTAAAATCCTTGAAACTGATGAATCACGAATGGCATCGTGGGCTTAGTGTTGCCGTGTTTTAATGGGTTTGGAAATGATGTGTGTTGTGGTATTTGTTAATTTGAATAGAGGAAACTGAAGTTTCCCCAAATATATAGGTGACCATGTTTAAGAGGGTCGATTCAAATAAATCATACACGAAATTGCTGCTAGGAAAAAGGAGTACCTTTCAGCTCATTTGTTATTTCTCAAACATCACTGTACAAAATTGAAATCAAATTAGTTTGTGAAATAGCTCAGTTAAATTGACAATGTCAGATTTTAACATGATATATGAATAAATTGCTCGATCATTCGTGAAAGACGTGTTATTAATGGCGTGAGTGATCTATTTTACATATTAGATCATTTATTGGCTAAGAAATTAATTTCTTTAAATAATCAAATTGTCATTATAACAACTAAACATAACGTAACACGAAACAGCAAAACCAGATGCAGCAAAATTTTTGCTGCTAATAGGAAAAAATTATCCCTGAATATTTCATATAATATCAATTTCGGTACATTTTCTGGAATTTTCTTCAATTTCAATAAAAATAGGAGAGCAAAAATCACTGATAAAAATTTCATTATACTGAGAACGTTTCATGCAAATACCCACCATCAGCTCATTAAAAAAATCTGACACATATATCACTGGAATAAAAAATGAACGTAAATGTACAAACAGATCTAAGCAAGGATTTATAAGTTAAAAGAAAGTCAAAAAGTAAAAATGCAGTGAATAACACGAAACAACTAAGAACCTATGATGCTAAGAGGGTATGAACTCAATTGGTTGTTAAGAGAAGGCTTACATTTAAAAATGAAAAGCGATTCTAAAATTCTAAGATCTAAAACACTTGAAGCTACACGTACTACTTTAAAATGAGTAGAGTGAGGAGATATATTGCACGTTTCAGTATGATCGCGAACAGCGGAGTGAGATGGACGGGTCAATGGAACATCAGTATGGTAACTAACTCCAACATGCTCGGCCACTCTAGCTCCGAGAGTACGTGTGGTCATGCCAAAGTACTCGGATGCACATAGTGCACAACTGTATGAATCCAGCGACTCGTACGTATGATGTGTATAACTTTAAAGCTGCTGATTTTTATAAAAGTTTTCAAGTGTGACCGCAAAGTAAATTAATTTCGAGTTGTTTTACGATACACTCTGTTGCTTTTAATCCCAGATCTGCGGCAAATCCACTGTAATATTTAATATAATTAATGTTTTTTTCATTCTGAGCATGTCTCTATGCAATAAATGCGGTGTTTTAAAAGCGTGTCACAATTTGTAGTCTTGTGTAATACGATGGGTATTGTCTGGTACATCCAGGAAAAATCGAGGCAAAACTGAGAATTTTCTGGCAAAAATATTTCAATTGAAAATCCTCGAAGTGAAAAACAACGATCGACTCTTACAAAAATGACATAACTCACGAATGTTTCGGCGGAAATCAAAACCTCATTAACCCAAGAAGTTTAACAGTCAATTGCTAAAAAAGTCAGAAATGAAAAATGAATCAAAGTAAAACGTGAGACTGAAAGGCCTGTGGAAAGATTTTTCCCATCCCAGGGTATTACAGCATAAGCATTTTACTAGAGGATTGGAGTTTCAATGAAATGCAGAGATCTGCCAAACATGGTTCCGTTATGGCAAGGAAAAATTACTCCAAGAATTAATTAAATTTTTTGTTCGAATTCGAAGTGCTCAGAAGAAATGCACACGAAGGCCTCTCACTTTCTGTAGTTTGAGCGAGGAAAACTTGAATGCAAAGGAAGGAGCACGTTCATTTTTTCATCTTGATAGAAGTCAGTGAAATTAACTGGTAATGTTTTATGCAGTAGCCAAAACCGTTGAACATTCTGAAAGGTTCACAACGCTCTCGAAAAGTTGTTCGAGGTCCACAATCTCACATGGTCTTGAGAATTCAAACGCAACGCACAAACTTAGACTGCTAATCAAAAATATAAGTGAGAGTCGATTCCGCGGTACGATTTCATGACATATAAAGTCGATGATCTTTAGCCAAACTAATTAAACGTAATGAATGAATGAAATTACACAGCTGTTTGCAAAAACTTACAATCAGATGAAAATTCTAACACGGAAGCAAATGTTTGGGCTGCTGCATGGGTATACCCTCCTCGAATGAGGGTCGACTGGTTTGTGTTCACTACTATGATACGTGTCAAATGAAATCACCCCAGTTCATTCCTCAGATCCGAAACCAAAGTTCGAAACAGATTATATATCTGAGTATAAAATACGAAAACGGCATCAAGAGTAACCATTAAGTTTCCGGACGATGAAATCGAGTACAGCTGTGCGTCACATCTGTTATCTGATGTAGCCACTTCTCAGTTCTAGTATGGAATATTTTTGTTTGGGGGATCGCAGGCCGCTATCAAAATCTCACTTCAAAGAAAAAATATTAATGAAAATTTATTTGTTTTAATGTGTGGCTTGGGTTGTCTTTGAGAGGCTGTACGTGTAAGATTTATGTGAATATGCAGAGGAGGAACATTCTGCGCAATGTTCTCCAGACTCTTTAAACGTCAGATACAGGTTTGGTCCCGTTGAAGGGCGGTTATTTGGCATTCGATTGTGTCGTTGTGATACAATTAGAAATTTAACAATCAAATTATTCTTCCTTTGATTTCTTTTCAGTAACGCTTCCTCCACATTCATTCATTCCCTCCAAGGCCAGTGATGTGAGGAGACTTGCGGACCGTGCAATTACAACTCGCATACTTGGATACCTATTATCTACGCGTTATCCATTTTTTATTTTGAATGTCTTTCTGTATTTTTAAACATGAGCTTCCAACGAGCAATCAATCATCCTTCGGCTACAATTTCATTTGAGCGCATCTCAGTACGTGGGACTCACCTACTGTGCGCTGCATCTGAGGATCGCTGAGCGAGCTGGTCAGAACCACAGAATCGGTTGGTTTCTTGCTCTAGTATTGGATAGCCTTTCAGCAATGGCTTGTATTACCTACGAATTAACGCTGATCATTTCAAGAATTTGGGATATTGCTTAATATCATTTAATCAGTAAGTTCTTGAGTCTCTATAAATTTGTACAAAAAATCCGCTACTTGACAAAATCTTTAAATAGCGACCCTCAAAATTATTTAGGCTCTTTTTACCCACTCCCCCAATCGTTTTTAGGTACATTTCGTTTTGTTTTCTTTCATTTTACTTCATTTTTTTCAACTGACGGTAGTTATTTTCATTTTTCATTGATCTTAAAAGAGTATTTTTTCTATTCAATGTTCAAAATTATGTTAGGAATGATCTTAAAATTCAAATTCTCGTAAATTTCATGCTACAGAAATGATTTTCGTCACCTTTTACCGTCAGCCATCTTCGTATAATATATTCCTAAGGAATTATCCATGAAAAGAATTTTTTAACATATCTTGAACAAGTATCGTTCACATTTAAGAAGTAGATAAATTGGTTACTCCGGGAACCACCAATTCGCCATAATTATATTCTGTCAATATTATTTCATTGGGGCAAGTTGTGGGTTTGATTAACGACGTCTTCTGTAGGATCAAAAATTCTCGATTCTAGATTTGTAAAATATTTCAAATCATTCAAAGATGAACAATGTTCAGATTTACACCGTTACATGATCTTCAAAGTTAAAAAATGATTATCAAACCCACTGTTGTAGGACATTTCACGAGAAAAATTATCTGTCACATCTGGAACAATCGAGTTATAACTAGAATTCGGCTGTAATGAATCATTCTCATCCCAGTATCTGTTTGGCTCTGTACCACGCGCCCCCACTTTTTATAATTCAGTTCCGAGACTGAGTGTGGTGTGTAAGGTGCTGTGTGAACAGCGCTGTAGCCTGTGATTTGTATTTGAATAGAACAGCTTTGGGCGGAATTTTTGCTGTTGTTTACTGACCTGTAGAACAGAACCGTGTTTTTCTGGATTCCGTTCTTCATGCAGCTGCACAAAAGGATCTCGTTAGTACTTTTACTTTCTGCGTTTATTTTACCATTTGATTTAAGTTGACCCTATTTATCCGATGAGAAATTTTTTTCGTCAATATGATATTTAATTGTGAAACTTTAAAATTAGCACAATAATAAATGAAATGAAAGGTGGAATAATAATAATGTTTTTTTCCCGTATTTTGACCTTACTATGTGTACCAAAGTCAAAAATATTTTGCTCCGTTTAAAAATTTTCCAGCTTGTAAAAAGACAAGGGCTGTTGAATAATTATAAATGTTTTCTTATTTACATCATTTGAGGTCGCCAATTAGCGCTGTTAACTGCCCAAATCCTTATTTTACTTGCATAAATGAGTGCAATCTTCAATAATTTTTAAATTTCAAGTAAATTCTACCACCATTGAAAGGTTTGAACTTCTACGTCCCGACCAATTACTTCATCGTTTTATGACTGTTTTTTCATGGCTGTTCAATTTTGGAAGATCAAGAGATATCAAAGTTTAAATAATTGGACAGTTATACAGTATCATTTAATGAAAACCCTCTGTAGCAATATTCTGTTTAATCGACATTAATGCAGCGATGGTTAATAATAAAACCACTCGAAATATCATGGCAGACACGAAAATGTCATTGGCCTTGCCCACACTGTTACGAAAAATTTCAGAGTTGAATTTTCTCATTTCAACCTAATTTTCCGGAGTAAATTTAGAGTCCATCATTTTTTGGCGTTCGTGTTATGTTCTTCCCGTCGTTGTCTCGCCATTGTTATAGTTGCATGTTTAAATTCTCCGATGCCACGTCATTTTCATGGACGCTCTCTTTTTTTATTCCATATTTGGTGATTTATTTTAAGCGTGACGTCGCATCGAAAGTTGGATTGATAATCCATGAAAATGACGTGGCATCGGATAATTTAAACATGCAACTACAACAATGGCGAGACAACGACGGGAAGAGCATAACATTCGTCGAATGTGTTTAATCACATTATTAATGAGAATTAAAAATTATTTTCTTTGCGCATGTATTGAACTAAACGTCAGAGCTAAAAAACAACATTTCATGACCATGAACATTTGTGTATTTTTCAATTTTCGTAGTTCTTTACTGATTTGTCAGTTTAAATGATCTTTACTAATAGCATCATTTTACAATAGAAATATTTCGCATGCTGTTGCAACGGTGTTTCATTCTGAAAATGTATAAGAAGAGAGAAAAATGCAAGCTAGTTAAGTAGTAAGGTTTACCGTACAACATCTCTTGTATATCGTCCAATCTTTCAACATCACCACAAAAGCTTGCTAGTTTAGGCAGAGTACTGCTTGGACGGGTTGTAGTATCGAACACGACACCTTTTCACTGGATGATCTAAACTTGCCACACCGACATGAATCAAACACAGTTTCGAAAACACAGCAAGCTTTACATAGCTCGAGTTACATACTTCCCTGCGACACTTGTATACATGAAATTTGTTGTCATCTTGAGCTATGCTTTTGAGATATTTTAACGTTCTTTTTCAGAATATTTGGGCATTCTTTTTCAGAATATTTAGGCCTTCTTTTTGAGAATATTTTGGCTTCCTTTTTGAGAATTTTTTGTCATTGTCAGGTCAGTGATGGAGATTTCATTGATGATCACCCTCTTCCTGGCCCCATCCACCATCGCTGCCCCCTCTACTACCGCCGCCCCCTCTACCATCGCCGCCTCCTCCACCATCGCCACCTCCTCCTCGCCTGCTGTAAGGGAAATTCCCAAGTTCAAGTGTACAACCGCCAATAAACTTTCCCAACTCTGAAAGTCTCGTTGGGTTACTTTTTTGTGTTATCACTGCCAACGCTCATCGCTCGATAGTAAATTTTAACGAAATCCAGCCCCCAACGTTTAGTAATGTTTAATGCAATGTTTAAAAGCGTGGCTACGATCTGATTACGAATAAAATAAAAACTGATGCAAAAACCTGTACTTGCGGGTCTCGGGGAGTCTAGCATGGATATAAAATTTTAAAAATCTTGCTTGCTTGGCAACGTTTGGATCTTCTTCCCAAAAAAATACACAGAAGGAAATTCATCACCCTACTTTGATAATATTTATTAATACAACAGCATTTAAAAACTTCACACGCTGTTCTGTTTACATGATTTATTACAAATAATAATCTCACGCAGGATATTACGCAAAATAAAACGAGACAATCAACCTGATTAATCAGGTTACGCAAGTACAACTGAACTGGTCCACGCCTTGAATTTAAATTAAACAAACTCACGCTTATAGGAATCAAACTCGAGTAGAAACGAACCAAATTGAAGCTCATATTAATCAAACTAAAGTTCAAATTAATCAAACTCACGCTTATAGGAATCACACTCGAGTCCAAACAAACCAAATTGAAGCTCACATTAATCAAACTAAAGTTCAAATTAACCAAACTCAAGTACAAAGAATTCAAATTCAAATTCATATTAAGCAAACTCAAGTTCAATTAAATCAAACTCAGGTTCAACTTAATCAGACTCAAGTTCAATTGAATCAAACTCTAGTTCAATTTTTCCAACCCAAGTTTATATGAATCAGTTGAATATAAAAACAATACGATTAGATTCATATTTCTTTATTTTCGAATTTTGCGCTAAGGAAATATTCCGCGGATTAAAGCCTTGTTGCAATACAAGATATGTCACGATGGGATAAATCGCTTTCCGTCGTAGCTATTATCTTTTCGACAAAACTACGCCATTTCATGAAACCAAGATATGGTGATATATGGGGACTAACGAGTGTTATTGTCGAACATCGGTGATATCCAATTTTTCATGTGTTGCTGCGGCCCTTGATTGTGCTGGATCAAATGAAAATGTCAGTCACTCATACATTGGCTTATGTAACTCGTTTCCCGACCACTTCACAGCGTAAATTAATTTAGTTCGTTTGCGTATTTGTTCAAATACATGGTTATTAGACTCCAATTTATTTTGGTGGCTTTATAACGATATTGCATTAATTATTGATCTATTTCAGTCTTTGGAATGAATAAAATTGATCCGTTGTACATAGTACACTGGTAATTTTTTACAGGATCTGTAATTCATATCACATGCCTTGATTTTTTCCGGCTATACTAGTGACTGATATTACTCTATTTTACTGAACTTTACAAAAATAATTAATATTTTTCTATTAAATTGGTCGTGATTCTCAAAAATTAAACGATATAAATTTTTTCAGCATATGAAATTTCCTGTGCAGTTGGAACATACATATTCTGAAGCACTTCATAATGATGCTCACTAAATATGTGAATGCGAGACTTGCCTACTTTCATACAAAAGGTGGTGATGGGTCAATATTTGTGAATATTTGTGACTTTTGTGGACCCCGCAAATCCATTCGTTTCCGATCAGTGGAGCAAACTAGCGGAATTACTGCAGTGACACGGGCTGCTAGAGTGCATGCAAGCTGCTGTGTCAGCAGACATGACGTCTGTATCGCCGCGTTAGTGTCACTGCGCCGAACTGCTGAAGTATTGCACAGATTTAGATAGAGGAGAGCCATGAGCTGAAGAAAAGTAGAGCTCGAGTATCATGTATGTAACTATATACATGGAAAGTGCACCTTTTCATGGAAATTCCTTACTCTGATACTGCAGAAGGAAAATGCAGTCGAATGTGTATTAAAACCTTACACACGTGTTTCAATCTATTTTTTTCTGCAGGAGAACGCTTCAAATTCAACTACAATGCCACCAAGTGAGTATTTTTTAAATGCAGACTGTGAGTCTCATTTAATGAGTGGAACATTCCGAAACTCTTCGCTTATAAAACTGTTTGTCTTACATTGTGAGTACAACGATCCAAATAATATTTCCTGATTTGTTTTCCATACATAACTGAATGACACTGCTTTTATATCGTACATAATGTGCGAGGAGTTATGCGAAAAATAGTATACATTCTGAGCTCAAAAAGCAACGCATATGAACAATTTAAACAATTTATTTTGACGGATTTGAGTGAAGCTAATTGTTGGCTAAATAAGTTCAGCGACTTCAAGGGCATCCTCGCATCAACGCTATTTTAAGGTGTACAGTTATGTTTAACCTAATTCATTTAACCTATAGTTGATCTTTCGCCTGATCAATAAACTGGTTTGCTCAAGATTTAATGCTTAATTTTCCATAAATAGTTAACATGGGCTAGAACGGAACAGTATATGCTAGAAAAGATCTACAGTATGTCATTATTCATGGTAAGTCACCCTGTCAAGATGAATCATATAGCAGAAAAGGTTTGACTTGATTACCTATGTGATCAATATTCCGATATAAATAGAGATTCTAAATTCATTTTGAAAGCTTCGTAAGAACTTTTTTCATGGATCTTACTAGAGTTCGAATTCCAAGTCTTAAAGGTTTCAATGAAGATTCTGTGGTGAGGCCGAGCATTTGAACGATAAATAAGTATAAAGTCACTTCTATTTCGGGTTATACGAGCATAATCATGATGTTCATATTGTTTAGTTAATAATTGTTCGTTTTTGTCGTCCTCATTAGTCAACGATTTACTAAAGAAATTTTCTACGGAGAGCTTGTGAAGTTCCAAAAGCTCTAGCATTTTTAAACTATTAAGTAGATCATTCGTCTGAATATAAAATCTAATGTTCAGACAGCTCTAATGGCTTTTTTCAGCAGCACAAAGAGCAAGCTGATTTATTTTCATTATTTCCGTGCCATGTTCTATTCCGTCTCCTATGATAAATATGGTGAATTTAGCATTCGAATAAGTATTTCCTGGGCTCCTTCAAGTTATAAATCTATTTCTCTGTTGAAGATTGATATGGATTTTGATACTTAAGTACTGATATGCGTAATATGCTCTTTATTTTTAATTGTATGTCAAATGTCCATCTATTTATTATAATGCCCAGGAACTTACGAGAGTTGGTTTCATCAATTTCATCGTCACTAATCTTAATGTACTGAAAAGACGCATTCCGCTTGTATGAGAATATAATGTATTTTTTATCATCTTTATTGACGCTTATTTTATTAGATTTGAGCCACATTGATACTTTTTCCAGCTCATGATCTATACTATCTACAAAACAGTGGGATTTTCATTAGAAGAGCCGTAGAATGCGTGCTGTCATCAGCGGAAAGAATTAATTTTCAAAAATAAAGTTAACAATATCGTTGATATATATATTGAAAATATGAGAGGCCTACTGACCAGATCCTTGCAGTACTTCATTTGGAAATGTCTGTAGTTTCGATTGTGAATCAGCAATGACAACGTATTGCTCTCGGTTTGTTAGGTATGTCAAGAACCAACCGTGAGCAACTCCTCTAATGCCACAACAGTAGAGTTACGAGAGTAAAATGAAGAGGGGATGAAATGGGTAAAATGTGAAACTGCTCACATGCATCAGATATATGAGTTCAGTAGTTCGCAATATTGACTTATACAGGACTTTCAATTTGGAAACGAATGATTTATTCAACTTTCTCTCGCAGAAATGGGGTCAATGTCACCCGAGACAATCCCAAACTCTCCGTTGGTAATTTGCGTCGAAGCTCCGTGCCCAAAGCTGGGAGATGAGGTACGTAATCATAATTTTACACCTGCATAAATTTACTGAAAACTTCTCTATTTCTATAACGTGACAGTAGTACTGATATTTCCTAGACGTTACTCGCCGTTCCATTCTATACCGTGTCACTATTTATAACTGAGTAGTGCATAAATAGCTCATTAAGACTATTTTGTCAGTTGAACGTCTTTTACGACAAATTGTACGTTACTTATATGTTCGCTTTAAATTCAGTGCTACTCATGATTGGGCAACACTCTATTAATAAAGCATCCGCCTAATCTCACAACTAAAATTAAAATCGACGGCAAGTATTACGGTTAGTAGGATATAAGGCAATGTTCAAAAATGTTGCTACGATCTGATATATATATATATTCGTATATTTTGGAAACAGTCTTTCTTTCAAGCATATTTCATTAAAAAGTACGCCGTTTTTATTATTGATGAGTTTTTTATTAAGATTTTCTATTTTCCTAAATATATTCCTAGCATCATTGCTAAGGAGGTTAAAAAGGTCGCTAATAGTCGACGCGTTTCGGCGCTCTTGCGCCATTCTCAAGCTATGCGAATAAAATGCAACTATGATTTCTGAGGTGCTACTGTAATGGCTGCTCGGGATCAAATGAAAGGTAGGGTGGCAGAGTCGCCAATGTGGATTGGCTTTGTTGGCTCATCTCATCAATAATAAAAACGGCGTACTTTTTAATGAAATATATATATATATATGAATTTTGCGAGAAACATTTCCTCAGAAAATATAATCAAAACCTGTGTTTACAGGTCTCGGGTAGTCTAGCATGGTCATGAAACTTTGATAATATTGCTTGCTTGTCAACGTCTACCCTCCGCTTTCTTTGAAAATACATTGAAAGAAATTCATGACCCAACTTAGCTAATATTTATTCATACAACAGTGTTTACAAATATCACGAACTGTAATGTGGACGAGAATTATTACAAATAATAACTTCACGCAAAATATTTTCAAAATTGCACGCGATACTAACAACCTGATTCATCAGGTTGCGCAAGCACAATTAAAAAGGTCAGCACCTCCTCCAATTTGAATCAATCGCACTCAAATTTATAGCATTCCACCTCGAGTCCGAACGAATCAAATTCAAGCGCAAATAAATCAAAATCAAGCGCAAATTAACCAAACTCAGGTGCAAAGAATTTAAATTTAAATTCAAATCAAACAAACTCAGGTTCAAATGAATCTAACTCAAGTTCGATTTTTTCTTACTCAAGTTTGAATCAATCAGTTGAATTACGATAAGATTCATAATGTTTGTTGTTGTCGAGTTTGCACTTAGGAAATATTCCTTTTTTTAAAAGCTTGTTGAAATGCAAGAAAAGTTACGATAGGCTAAAACGCATTCTATTTTAGCAATTATGTTTTCGACAAAACTGCGTCATCCTACAAAACCAAGACATTGTGATACATGGGGACTAATGGGTGTCGTTATCGAACATCGGGGTCATGCAGTTTTTCTTGTGTGTTAGAGTGGCTCTCGTACATCAGATATTTGAGTTTGGTTATACGCCATAATGACGTATTCACAGTTTACAAATTGGGAACAAATCATTTATTCAACTTTATGTTGTAGAAATGGGGTAAATGTCACCGGAGACAGTCTCAAATGAAATATTCGTATTGCTACGGTACTTGGTTGCGCCAGATCCGATTGGAATGTTCAATCACTAATCCGTTAATATTTGTAAATCGTTCCCTGACCATTTCCCAGCGTAAATTCATTTAATTCGTACACATATTAGTTTCAAACATATCGTTAGTAGAATTCAAAAATGTGTTGTGGTATTGTAATGATATTGCATTAATTATTGATCTATTTCAGTGATTCAAATTAATCAAATTGATCAGATTTATCCAGTGTACTTGTAAATGTTTCACAAGATCATTAATTCCTTTCACATGCCTTGAATTTCACTGCTACTGCCGTGTTTTACCCTATGATTCATAAACGTTACAAAGGGAATTAATATTTTCTTGGAAAACTGGTTATGACTCCCAAAAATAAAAATAGACCAATTTTCTCAGCTTATGAAATTATCTGTGCAGCCTGAACAAATATATTTCGATACATTTCATACTAATGCTCACTAAAATTCTAAATGCCTGACTTGCTTGCCTTCAGACAAATGACGGTGATTGGCCAATATTTGCAAATGCTAGTCACTGCTGTAGAGCCCCAACTCTACTCGTTTCCGATCAGCGGAGTTAACTAATGAAATTACTGCAGTGACCCTCATGTCTGCTGTGTCAGCAGACACGACGTCTGTATCGCCGCGTATAGTGCCACTGCGCCGAACTGCTGATGTGCAGCGTCGATTTTGAATAAAGGCGAGCCATGAGCTTAGGGAAGGTTGAGTTCGAGTATGACGTACATATATGTAACTACATACATGGAAGGTACACCTTTTCATAAAAAATTCTTACTCGGATGGTGCTGATGGAAAATGCAGTAGAATATGTATTAAAATCATGTACACGTGTTTCAACCTATATTTTTTTGCAGGAGAACTCTCCAAATTCGACTGCAATGCCACCAAGTGAGTGTTTTTTAAATGCAGACTGTGTTTCTCATATAAATACTGGTAAATTCTGAAAACTTTGTTGATAAAGTTGTTTATCTCACATTTTGAGTACAAACGGTTCAAATAATATTCCCAGATTAGTTTACCCATATATAATTGAATGACGCTGCATTTGGATCTTATAAAATGTGCGGGGAGTTATGCGAAAAATAGTATACATTCTGAGCTCCATAATCAACGCAAATAAACTATTTAAACAATTATTTTGACACATTTGAGTATAGCTGCCCGTGGGCTGAAAATGTTCAGTTTCTTTAAGAGCATCCTCGTATCAACGCTATTTTAAGGTGTATAACAGTGATTGACATAATTCATGTCACCTAGTTGGACTTCTGCCTGATCAATGAATTGGTTCGCGTAAGATTCGATACTTAATTTGCCATAAATAGTTAATATGGGCTACATAGGATCAGTATGTTTTAGAAAAGACTTAAGAAATACCGTACGTCATTATTCGTGGTAAGTTACGGTATCAAGATGAATCGTATTACAGAAACGATTTGACTTGATAACCTCATGTGATCACTATTCCGATTGAAATTGGAATTCAAAGTTCGTTCTGAAAGCTTTGTAAGAACTTTTTTTATGGATCTTATGACAAGTCTTGCTTTCACTGAACACGATTCTGTTTTTTGACCGAGCATTTGAATAATAAGTAGGTATGAAGTTACTTCTATTTTGGGTTATATGATCATAATTTCAAGGTTGAGCAGTAAATAATTGTTTGTTTTTGTCGATCTCATTAGTCAATTTTTTATTAATGAAATTACATACGGAGAGCTTGTGGAGATCCAAAAGCTTAAGCATTTTTAAACTTTTGAATAAATCATTCGTGCGAGTAGAAAATTCTAATGTTTAGACCGCTGTAAGGGCTCTTATCACCAGCACAAAGAGCGTATTGTTTTTATTTTTTTCATTTCCGTGCCCTGTTCTATTCCGTTTTGTAAATAAAGTGAATTGAGCGTTCGAATAAGTATTTCCAAAGCTCCTTCAGGTTATACATTTATTTTTTTATTGAGGATTCCTATGGATTTTGATACTTGGTACTGATATGTGCAATATGCTCTATTAAGATCAAATGTTCATCTATTTATTATAATGCCCAAGAACTTAGGGGAGTTGGTTTCTTCAATTCCGTCATCACAAATCTTGATGCATTGAAGAGACACATTCCACTTGTAGGAGAAAATAATACATTTTGTCTCATCTATATTGAGGCTTATTTTATCAGATTTGAGCCACATTGAAATATTTTTCAGCTCGTTAATTATACCATTTCCAATTAAAGCGGGATTTTCGCTAGGAAGGGCCGTAGAATGCGTTCTGTCGTCAGCGAAAAGAATGAATTTGAGAAATAACGTTGATTGACCTATATCGTTGTTATCGATTAAAAACAGGAGAGGCCCAAAGACATCCTTGTGGGACTTCATGGGGAATTATCTGCAGTTTCGACTGTGAATCGTCAATGGCAACGTTTTGCTTTCAGTTTGTTAGGTAAGATTAGAACCAATCACGTGCAACTCCTCTAATGCCACAACATTTAAGTCGCGAGCGTAAAATGTAAACACGTGTTCGTAGGAGTAGCTTGGGATGTGATGGGAAAAATGTGAAAATGCTTTCGTGCATCAGATGTATGAGTTCAGTTGTTCGCAATATTAACTTATACAGGACTTTCAATTTGCAAACGAATGATTCATTCAATTTTCTTTCACAGAAATGGGGTCAATGTCACCCGAGACAATCCCAAACTCTCCGTTGATAACTTGCGTAGAAGCTCCGTGCCCAAAGCTGGGAGATGAGGTACGTATTCACAGTTTTATGCCTGCATTAATTAACCAAAAAACTTCTCTATTTCTCTAACGTTACACTAGCACTGATATTTCGTAGACGCTACTCGCCCTTCCATTCTCTACAGTGCCACTATTTTTAACTGAATTCTGCAAAAATAGCTCACTAAAACTATTTTGTCGGTGGAACTTAATTTACTACTAATTGTACGTTACTTATTTGTTAGCTTTAAATTCAATGCGACTCTGGGCAACACAATATGAACAAAGCATCCACCTAATCTTAAAATTAAAATTAAAATAAAAATACGCCATAAATACCACGTTTAGTAATATTTAAGACAATGTTCATAAATGTGGCTATGATCTGATTTATTTAAGAATTTGTCGAGAAACATTTCTTCAAAATATTGATATCGAAACCTGTGTTTGCAGATCTCGGGTAGTCCAGCATGGTCATGAAACTTTGATAATCTTGCTTGCTTGTCAACGTCTACCCTCCACTTTCTATAAAAGTATATAGAAGGAAATTCATCATCCTACTTTGTTTTCAAAAATTTCACACGCTGTAATGTGGACGTGAGTTATTGCAAATAATAATTTCAAACAAAAGTTTTCCAAAAATATTAACGATACAACCAAACTAATTCATCAGGTTGCGCAAGCACAATTTAAAAGGTCACCACCTCCTCTAATTCAAATAAATCAACCTCAAATTTATAAGAATCAACCTCGAGTCCGAACAAATCAAATATAACGTTAAATTAATCAAACTCAAGGGCAAATGAATGAAACACAAGCACAAATTATCCAAATTACAAAGAATTCAAATTCCCATTAAACCAACTCAGGTACAAATGAACCAAACTCAAGCTCAATTTTTTCCAACCCAAATTTAAATCAATCAGTTGAATGCAAATTAAGAACGATTAGATTCATGTTGGTTTTTGTTGTCGAGTTTTGCACTTAGAAAACATTCCAGGGTTCAAATACTTGTTGAAATACAAGATATGTTACGATGGGCTAAAACGCATTCCCTTTTAGCAATTATGCTTGACAAAAACTGCCTCATCTCATTAAACCAAGACATTGTGATAGATGGGGACTAATGGGTGTCGTTATCGAACATCGGAACCATCCAGTTTTTCTTGTGTGTTAAAGTGGCTCTCGTACATCAGATATTTGAGTTTGGTTATACGCCATAATGACGTAATCACGGTTTTCAAATTCGGAACAAATGATTTGTTCAACTTTATGTTGTAGAAATGGGGTAAATGTTGCCGGAGACAGTGTCAAATAAAATATTCGAATTGCTACGGCACTTGGTTGCGCCAGATCCGATAGGAATGTTCAGTCACTAATCTGTTAATTTTGGTAACTCGTTCCCTGATCTTTTCTCATCGTAAATTTACTTAATTCGTACGCCTATTAGTTTTAAATATATCGTTGTTAGAATCTAACATACTATTGTGGTAAAAAAAATTTCTCGGCAAGTGTCACGGCAGTTATTCCAAAAGTTAACTCCACTGATCGAACGCGAATAAAGTTGGGGGCTATACCGCAGTGGCCAATATTGACAAATATTGATCCATCACCATCATTTGTATGAAGGCAGGCAAGTCAAGCATTTAGAATTTTAGTGAGGATTATAATGAAATGCATCGTAATATGTCTGGTCCGGCAGCGCAGATAATTTCATACGCTGAGAAAATTTGTGTGTTTCTATATTTTAAATTACCTGTGATGCCGGACGAGACATATTACGATGCATTTCATTATAAGCCTCATTAAAATTCTGAATGCTTGATTTTCCCGCCGTCGTACAAATGATGGTGATAGATCAATATTTGTCGATATTTGCCACGGCTGTAGAGCTCCCAACTCTATTCGGTTCCGATCAGCGGAGTTAACAAATGGAATTACTGCAGTGACACGTACTGCCAAAGCGCAAGGAAGCTGCTGTATCAGCAGACATGACGTTTGTATCGCCGCGTTGTGTCACTGCGCCGAACTGCTGAAGTACTGCGCCGATTTAGATAGAGGAGAGCCATGAGCTGAAAAAAAGTTGAGCTCAAGTATGACGTATGTTATTATATACATGGAAAATGTGTCGCTCTACTGAAATTTCTCACTCTGATACTGCATAAGGAAAATACAGTTACAATCTTACATCATTACCTCATCCACGTGTTTCAACCTATGTTATTTTTCTGCAGGAGAACTCTGCAAATTCGACTGCAATGCCACAGAGTGAGTATTTCTTAAATGTAGACTATGTGTCCCATTTAAATACTGAAACATGCTGAAAATTTTTTTTAAATGATATGTTCCTCTCACACTGTGAGTACAACGCTCAAAATAATTTTCCCAGATTAATGGGGGAACAATTAGAACGTACATAATGTACGCGGAGTTATGCGACAAACAGAATACATTCTGAGCTCAAATTGCAACTCAAACACACAGTTTCAACAATTTATTTCTCACAAGCGATACACATGTCAACTGTTTCTTAAGCCTACTACAATGGACATATTCAAGTAAGGTTACTTGGAGGTCCGAATAAGTTTAGCGGCTTCCCTGTCAAACTTTTTCGGCGGAGCATGCATGTTTTTCGCAGCCTAACTGATTTTATTACTTGGGCTGCGAAGAACATGCATGCAGGCGGCGAAAAAGTTAGAATGGGTTCTAGAGTATCCAATCAAAACGCTATTTTATGGTGTACAATTGTGTTTAACATATTTCACTTATCCAAGTGGCAGACAAAACTGGCCACTGAATTAGTTCACTCAAGATTCCATGTTTAATTTTACATAAATATTAATGGGGGCTAGGTGAAAACAGCATATTCTAGAGAAGACTCAAGATTAGACTTATGATCTACAGTATGTCATTATTTATGGTAAGTTTCGCTATCAAGATCAGTCATATAACTGAAAAGGTTTGACTTGATTACAAAATGTGATTAATATTCCGGTTGAAATAGGGATTCAAGATTCGTTTTGAAAGTTTGTAAGAACTTTTTTCACGGATTTCAGCAAAGATCAAATTCCAAGTCATGGTTCCAATGAAGAGGATACTGTGTGACCGAGCATTTAAATAATAAGAAAGAATGAAGGTCTTGAAACGGGAATGCAATTAAAACGAGATTTTCATTATTAAGAAAGATGAATTATATTCAATTATATCGTCGATAGAGATTAAAAACAGGCGAGGCCTACGGACAGATCCTTGTAGTATTTATGTAGAATTGGCTGTAGTTTCGACTTTGAATGGTCAATGGCAACGAATTGCTTTCGATTGGTTAGGTATGATTTGAACCAACCATGTGCAACTTCTCTAATGCCACAACAGTGGAGTTCCGATAGAAAATCTAAACAAGTCTACGTAGGAATAGCTTGGGATGTAATGGGAAAAATCTGAAACTGCTCTCCTGCTTCAGATATATGAGTTCAGTTGTTCGTTATAATAAAATATGCACTATTTTAAAGTTGAGGACGAATAATTTATTCCGCTTTCTGTCACAGAAATGGGATCAATGTCACCCGAGACAATCCCAAACTCTCCGTTGATAACTTGCGTCGAAGCTCCGTGCCCAAAGCTGGGAGATGAGGTACGTATTCATAATTTTATTCTTGCATATAAATACCAACATTTTCTATTTCCCTGAAGTTACATTAGCACTCATGTTTTATAGACGCAACTCGCCGTTCTTTTCACTATAGTGACTCTTTTTTTAACTGAATTATACATGAAAAGGTCATCGAAAACGATTTTGTCGGTAGAACGTGTTTTACGACGAATTTTACTTTCCGAACATGATAGCTTTAAATTTAATGCAACTCTTGACTGGATAACACAGTATTAGTATAGCATTCTCTAACCTTAATTACGAGTTTGATAGAAGTTTTTGTAATTATATTCATGAAAGAGATCCTGGAATTGAAGTATATTTTTTGCAGTCATAGGCAACCTTTGAACGTTTGGACGTTGTTCAATTTGTCATTTGCAAAATCGAATTGAGATATCACAACAAACACCTTCAGCCTGAGTAATGACTATAAGAAAAAATCTTCTAAGGTGAGAAAAATATTTATAATTGTGCTTGCTGTCAGAATCAATCAACAAGTGTTGCTTACAGCGTTTTTAAAATGAGCTAGATGAGAACAGTATATTCTTAAAAAAGACTTACGATTAGACTTAAGATCTATCTTATCACATTTGGAAATTATCTCCAGTGAAACTTTTTAACATGTTAATAATTTCTACCAGGACCCGGACACCTAAAGCGTATAGCTTACCGAGCTTCTCCGCAGCAGACATCCTCCATACAGACACGCTAGACACCGACCTCCGCTGCAGACATCTTCCATACAGACACGCTAGACACCGACCTCCGCAGCAGACATCCTCCATACAGACACGCTAGACACCGACCTCCGCTGCAGACATCCTCCATACAGACACGCTAGACACCAACCTCCGCTGCAGACATCCTCCATACAGACAAGCCAGACACCAACCTCCGCTGCAGACATCCTCCATACAGACAAGCCAGACACCAACCTCCGCTGCAGACATCTTCCATACAGACAAGCCAGACACCAACCTCCGCTGCAGATATCCTCCGTACAGACAAGCCAGACACCAACCTCCGCTGCAGACATCCTCCATACAGACTTGCCAGACACCGACCTCTGCTGCAGACATCCTCCATACAGACAAGCCAGACACCAACCTCCGCTGCAGACATCCTCCATACAGACTTGCCAGACACCGACCTCTGCTGCAGACATCCTCCATACAGACAAGCCAGACACCAACCTCTGCAGCAGACATCCTCCATACAAACAAGCCAGACACCAACACCTCACCAGCACGACGACACTAACGGGCCCTGTAACTTGGAGGCACTTCTTACAAGACCTGGAGACGTGTGTTGTGTGTCAAGATTTTGTTGTCATCATTACGGCTCACTTGTTATGATTTACAGTTTGTTATGATCATTTAGAGTTTATTCTGATCAATTACAGCTACGTTTTTGTGCATAAATTTTAAATCTCTTTCTTATGCTTAGAAATTCATTCTTTAATTCAATAAAGCCTCTCTGACACCATGGGAGAAGCGTATCGCTTTGAACGATTGCAACTCATAGTGAATGATTGTGAGTAGACTGCGGTTGCAGAAAGGGGCTATCAATTAAAATGTTTTTCCCCGATTGTGTGGCCACTACATTGTCGGTGCGCTTATGTAATGATTTCCTTTCATATCCTCCTGTCAATTAGAAATAACTCTCTTCAGTAGGCCAAGTGACCCTGGATCTGATTCTTTGCAATTGATGTTTTATGAAATTTACTAAATTTTAACTGAGGTATAGAAAGTTTTGAAATTCTTCTTCTTAAGAAGCAGTCATGGTTACGCTGGATTGATTTGAATAATGTCCAGTAGTGTGTCTCAATGGCTAAAAGCAACACCTGGATGACTTTTAACTTTACTTTGAGAAAAGAATTCTAGTAATCGTCGACTTAAATTTTGGCAAATTCTGTTCCATTTCGCTTTTTGAACTTTCCTGATCTTTTTGATTTGGAGTCAACCGTTTCCTAACTTGAATTCTGGCTCTCGGATACGATCTTGAAATTAGCGATGCAACTAAGGCAACATTCTCGCCGAGTGACTCCGGTAAGGTCTTCGGTTAGGTACATTTTTAAAGTCTACGAAAAGCTAAATGTTTCCAAAGACTAAAGGAATTCAAAGACTTTTTTTAGTCCAAAGATAAAAGGAATCTATTTTTCTTGAAATTAAAAGTGTTTTTAATCGATATTTCATTTTGTTGTGGTCGAACGCAACCGATTGAAAATCAATTTTTTTATTTACTTTCCTATAGCTTTGTACAGGGTGCGCCAGAGAAACTTACTTATTTGAAAGGTCAATAAAAGCAAAAGTACTGCAGTTATTGTTTTATTGTCTTTTTTATTTGAGAATACAATATCCCAATTTTGTTTTACACTGTTTTGAAAATGACATCGGCTAAATGGCGACCCCCATTGCGCATACACTGATTAAGTCGATTTTTGAAGTAAACTATCCATCACATGGAATCCCATCACCGTTCAAACTTTGAGATTTGGCTCCACGCAATTTCTTTTTATGGGGTTATTTGAAATCGCTGGTTTATGTCGATCGACCACGGACAATAGCTCACCTCAAAAACAACATTCGCGATGCCATTGCCAACATACCGATTGATATGCTGCAAAGAGTGGACACGCACTTCAAAAATCGACTTAATCAGTGTATGCGCAATGGGGGTCGCCATTTAGCCGATGTCATTTTCAAAACAGTGTAAAACAAAATTGGGATATTGTATTCTCAAATAAAAAAGACAATAAAACAATAACTGCAGTACTTTTGCTTTTATTGACCTTTCAAATAAATAAGTTTCTCTGGCGCACCCTTTATGGGTTTCATTTTAACAACTTTACAGAAGACTCTCTGTTTTTCGTATTATTAGGAGATAATCGAATGGTGGAAGCTTCTTACTTCATGAATATGCTACACTCTATTTTAAATATTAAAACCTTCCATTGATTGCGCATAACTTGAGATGAAATTACGGCTATGTTGATCAAGATTTCAAGATATATCGAGGAGTTCGTCATTCCTTTAACGATATGAAAATCTCATCTTTCATTTGATGAAGAACACAACTAAAAATTAAAATACTAATACATCTTAGGGCTGCGTTTTCACTTTGATTGAATGCTGAGTTTATGCTGAGTTAATACTTAAGAACTTGAATGCTGAGTTAATATTTAGAAATGATTTAATTTTTTGTTTGTCTGACCTTACAATTTTATTGTGTTCATTTAGAGCCACCACAAAAAATTAGCCAGTTTACTGGGAGGAATTGATGATTTTTCTAATTTTCTTCTGTGAATCCGGAACTTCAATTGACTTTTCACTTCAGTTTAGAGTGAGAGAGAAGCATTCTTCGAGCTCGTTTAGCCATCGTTTCTGTCAGTCGTAAACAAGCAACTTTTTTATTGCGCAGAACTCGTACTTTATGCTATTAGGAAAGCAGTTTCTGCTTAGCTTTCTGCCAAGCATTTTGTTCGTCTCACTTTCAAGCTCATTCTATGAATTTCTCCTGAATTTCTATAAATTGACTTCTGAACTTCTCATGACCATGATCGCGAGGCCAATGAGGCACGCCTGCTATGATGTTTTGAGTCTTGCGCTCAACCCTGGCGGCGTTAATGAGGGTCGAGCAGTATACTGCACCAGATGTTTTGCAATTTATTGCTAAGGTAAAACTAAGCGTTTTGCTTTTGCTCTTTTTCTACTCAACAAAACGTTTGTGTTTTTTTTGCATGAGGGAAAAGTTTTTTAACATCGGCGTGATGTTAGTTCGTTGAAGTGAATATCGTGCACGTGATATAATTGTAAAAATATTGGCAAGACTGATATAGTAGTGGAAATATGTGCGACACTGATATATTGGAATAAGATATGGAATAAAAAAGAAACCGTGACCAAAATCAGAAGCGTGTTAAATCTTAGGATTTCCCTCATTATATTCTGATATTGATACTGTTTTACAGCATTTTTTTTAGCAACTTAACTACATGACTTTAAGTTTAGACCTATTTACAGTAGTTATAATTTATTTGCTTCGATTTGTAGATGAATGTCCGAACGAATAGTGATTAATGTTGAAAGGTATATTAGGTAGCCATACTCATCAAATTGTGTTGAATGACATTACACACATCTCAATAATTTTGTTACGTAAATTTTGTGAAATTATCTCCTTAAGTTACATTGATTCTTTCATTTCTCGTAGGATGTTAATGTTTGCTCTTACTAATTCAGAACTATAAGAAATAGAATCAACGTCTGCAAAATTTCTTGAAAATATTGAAACACAGTTTCAAACGGTAAAGAAAATGTGCATAAGCTAAAACTAACATCTTATAAACAAGGTCTTGGATCTGAAAACAATACTATGGAAACTGATTCTATGTATGTACATTAGCGCTTCTAGAAAACTACCATATCCATTGACAATCTATGACTGCTCAATTAAAAATAACAACTCATTTTTCTTATAATTATTTAATTACTCGCATTAAATTCATTCATTTAAGTGTCAGTGATAAATTTCAGGGTGAGAAGTAACCCGTGAAAAAACAATTTTTTGGTGTGAATCTGATGGATATTTTGTTCCTTGAGGAGTTAAAGTGGTTTGGAATGTTCTACGCTAGCGTAAATAAATTACCAGTCTAGGTATAAGGATAATCGGAGCTAGCGAGAATATTGTCACCAGCATACGCCAAAGACATGTGGAGGCAGGGGCCAGGTCTCCAGACAAGGACATCTGGAACTAGCTAGAATATTGTATACTAGTGTATTCAGAGCCCTCTCTAGAGAAGAACAACCGGAACTGTTTAGAATGTCTTACACAGTGCACACCGAGTTCAATTTTTGGGAAAATGAAGAACACGAAAAGCAACATTAAGAGCGATAAATATAGAACATTGAGCTTATTCTCACCGCAACATAATGTTTTCAAAAGAAAGGCTGAGTGTAACGCTGAGAGCTTTTTTCAATTGAGTTTAATTTAGCATAACACAGTTATACTCAGATCATAGAAAGAATAGGGATCCGTAAATTCAGTTGAATATAATTGGGCAAAATTTAAATGTTACCCAGCTTTTCGAGTGCTGCAACTAACTTTACTTTCTTCTAACAAATGGTAACACATAAGCCTTGTGTTATATTTTGATCAGATTTTCAACTAAGGAGGATACGTTCTGAGCCTTTGTGAATAAAATGGTAACAGAATTAAATAATAGAGGTACAGAATAATAGAGATACAGAACAATTAACGAAGCGAATGGTGCTATAATGAAGCTCATTCGTCTGCTCGGTGATGATAAAATTAAGGATGAGATATTTATGGCAGCAAATAAAGCTTGCGCCTTAATCCATAACTGATCCTGAGAATATTAGAAAGGAATAATTTAGCGCTCATTAATCGATTATTATGAAAAACAATTTTGAGGCATGCTTCCCAATCTCACTCACGAGACGAGACAAATGTTGCAAAATAGTTCGCGATATCTTCTTTAAAAAATTATTGTGCAAAAGATCCTGTCATCAAGGCACAACTACTTTGAAAGTTGAATTTCGAATGTTTGGAAGACAAAAAAATGACGTTTTCCTTCAAACTCTTACATGACTATCATCATGCGTCATAACCAGAAGCGTTTGCAGCACACACACACGCACAGTGTCAATTCATTTCAGTGTACTCGTATTAGATCCAAAAATCATTCGATGTCACAGTTCACTTTACCATAGTTGAGTATAACTATCAGCGTAAAAACTAGATACTACCAGCGTTCAACTACCAGCGTAATGTTAGATACTTAGCGCATTACTCTCTCTGCACATATTGAGAGTTTTTAAGTGGTGTTTTTATTTATGCATTAATTTTACAACCGACCCAAATACAACAGAAAATAAAATGGAGGAATGCATCATGAAAAATGCCAAAACATTTATTGTGCCCGCTAAGCTGCTGAAACCAAAGCGCGATTTTCAACTTTAATTTATCTTATCATATGTAATAAAATGAAAACCCCTCGGTTGTACAGAAAAATCTGGTACCTGGTATGTCCTAAATTATCTGCCTGTACGAATCTCTACCACATCTCATTAAAACATAATTACAATTTCAACAGAGTTCAAGTTATTATTTTTAAATATCTGACCAGTATGAATGTTACGTCCTATTATATGGGGAGTTGTATATTTTTCATTTCCCTAAATGGTCTCCAAATTAAAAACGAAAAAGTTGACGTGCTCCCCACGTTTGAAAAAAAATAAAGTAAAAATAGAAAAATACAGTAAACTAACTTGCTTAGTCATTAATTTACTGTAACAACGATGTATGCGAAAGGTAGTCTAATCTGAAGGAAGAAAATTGTGGTAAACAGTGATTAGCAGTGTTAGAGCGCAGTACAAAGATTTTGCATTGTGATAGTAAACGCAAGTCAAAATAGTTTGAAGCTTGATCTCACGAGAGCAGTCAAATGATCATCATTTGTGCATTTCTTGCCTAAGTGCAAAATTTAGAAAATGATTGCCTCTCTTATTAGTAGGGCTTAGAAAAAAATGCAACTCAATTTGTCCGTACAAACTTCCTTTCAGCTTACTCTCTGAACAACACAACAATTACCCCTCATCAGACAGCATTTGGAGCGCACTAGAGTAGTTGTGCTCGTTGTGCATCTCACACGTGCTCTGGATGCCAGAGTAATGGAGCTTGTCGACATAATGGTCTGCAGGTACGTGCTCAACACCTCAATCATATCCAGAATCATGCTGAAACGTTAAAATTGCTAAATTCAAGATTCTCCTGCTCTTTTAAGAAGGAATTGATCTAATGAGTCACATTCCTGCTGCTTTTGTTTTTGACATTCAAACAACCAGCAGGGAAAGAAATGAGCTCGAATTTTATCAATAAAACTAATAAAAACTTTGATTCTTCGCTTCTCACACGTTGATAAATCCTGCATAGTTTTTTTCATAGCATTTTTTACATAAATTTTCCCTTTTCACTAAGTCGTACGTGTTATTTTGTGCCTAAATTTCGCTAGAAACAAGAAGCCGTAAGAATGTGATAATACTCCTATACCTGTTTTGAGCGTTGTTTTTTTTGGGCGTATTTTATCACTCACGATGTTTCTTGGAACCTATATTATTGCAGCCCATGACTGCGCTAACAACTTTCTTACAATATTTACTCGCGATAATTAAATAAGCCTTTATTAATGAGATAAAACTACATAACATCAAACAAAAAATAACGTATTGCAGTGTCGCATTGACCATAAATTCAGTTACCGTAAAAATTGATTTTCTATAATACCAGTATTTTTTCTCCGAAAGAATTTTCTCCAGTTGCATCTGTATTTAATTTCCCGACCTACAAGCAAAGAACGCCTGCGGCCGTGTCCCACTATGACCACTGTCTGCAAATAAAATTATTGACTCTCCAACGTTGAGTTCATACTTTATACTCCCAGCAAATTAATTTAGCACTATTCCTGAATTGGGTCAACGTATATTCCAATTGCTGCACATATGTAACTAATCGTTCTTACTAGAATATTTTTTAAATGCTCTAGTGGTTCATGAAGCTGATGCCAATGCTGCACATAGCTCATTGCTCTGACTAATTTTTTTTATTCAAACGCTATATTTTACCCTCCTACATCTGATTGATGAATTGAACATCACCGTGCGTAATCCTTCAACTACTCAGAATTATTACCAGCAATTCAACTTATGCGAAACTTGATTTAACTTAAGAATGACTGGGACTAATTTTTATCCGTATAAGTTTATGCAGTCGTCAAATAATTTCGTACTACTCAAAAATTGCCAAAGTCCATAACCACGGAACAATTTTTCAGGCCAATGTTAATGCATTCAAATATGTTGACTAGCAGTGCAGGAGATTCAAATTTATGGTACGGATAAAAAATGCGTATATGGGTAAATAGCGTTTCTACAAATATTTCGTGAACTGTAAATATGTGCTTCTAGGTCAAAATTATCCATTACATGGAGCATAAAGCTTTTTTTAGACCTACTGAATGATTTTCACAATTCACACCTTTTTTTCTAAACTACAATTCGACGATTATTTTCAAGGGAGTCAATGAAATACCAAAATGTCAAAAAACACCGTACAAATAGGCAGTATTTGAAAACATTTTATCGTACGTTTTATCCTCGTAGGTATTATTAAGGAAAATTTCAAAGCCATCCACATAGTTGTATAGAATTACACGCAAATTCAGCTAGAAGCCATTTTACCGTATAACTACCATGCAAGCAAAAACTTCGCCTTTTATGTCTTCGCCAAGGCTTAGCCTATCATATTCAATGAGACATGAATAATTATTCATGTCTCATTGAATATCAGCCATCGCTTTGTATCAGACATCTTATGTCTCTGTATTAGACATCAGTCATCGCTCTGTATCAGACTTCAGACATCGCTCTGTATCAGACATCAGCCATCGCTCTGTATTAAACGAAGCAGGTCTAGAGCAGATACAACGTTGAGCTATTTTTACTCGGTGTTCCTTGAATTCTTTCCGAACTAATTTATGATATAGAGTATTTCCTTTTTTTAAGAGTAAAATTGGTGTTCCCGTGAATCATGGCTCTATTACCAAGTCAAAATCAATGACTATTTTGATTCGTTGGTGTTGTAGACTGCTGATATGAATACAGGGTGCGGCAGTAAGCCCTGCCATTTTAGGCTTCCACAGCTTTCTCAAAAATTCAGGATTAACTGCAGCACCCTGAGTGTGATCACCAGACTTCTATCTGACGATCTGATACGTGCATACATGCATGGTTCGTTATAATCAAAGGGAGCAACCGACCGACGTACTGCACTTCGTTCTTACTATCCTAAGGGTATAACTAGGTAATTCACTGCCCATAAATTTTAGTTACCTAAAAGAGCAGTCGGCTAATTTACAGTCCATTGCTGGTGGTGACCCAAAGAAAAACCGATTTATTGACTGCGAGGATATTGGCCAGTTGTTCTCTAACGCTACAGTATTAAACGAATAAATATCAAATGATACATTGATCACATCAGCCTTTTTACTGATAAATAACATTCATTCGTTTATTCAGCATTCAAACCTTAAAATGCTTGAACATATGTTTTGCAAATAATTATATAATTATGACACAGTGTAAGGAACTTGAATATTGGTCTACAATTTTGTTGAGCTGCCTATTCATGGTAAAAATTATGATTAGAGAATCAGCTCAACAAAGTTGTTGAACTATTTTATTTAGAACGGTCATACATTGCATTTAACCTTCACAGGCCCGAAAATGGATGTGTCAGATTTCTATGGTACCAGTATTAGACATTTGCAAGGTTTGACTCCAAATTTGCAGATGATTCTGATGATGTATGGACACGGACGACGGTGTTGCTGATCCTGATTTTATTCCCAGCACAAATGGTGCTATAGCTGATGACATTGATGAAGGCGAGGATGCATGTGATGAAGGCGCAACTGTATTGCATGCCAATGAAGGTAGCTCAAACCAACAGCTACTGGGAACAAGTACTAAAAAACGCAAAATAGGTAAACAAAATGTTGATGTAATTCAGTCGACTGATGAACTTCCAGATGAGCCCCTCGCGTGAACGACAGTGGAGGAAAAAAGACATCGATAATTCAAATCTACCAGAGATTGAATTTACTTGGCTAGATAAAATACTTCTCTCAGTTCTTCACAAATGACTAGTCAGAATTTTTCTCAGTTCTTCACAAATGACTAGCAAGAATTTTTCTCAGTTCATCACAGATAAATGACTAGCCTTATCTCGTGTCACACAAACTTATACTCAGTCAAACAATGCATCTAGAATGTCAATACAGATGACAATGAAATACAACAATTCCCAGCAATATTGCTCCATATGGGTGTATACAAGCTCCCTGCAGTGGACGATTACTGGAGTACACAGCTGAGGTATGACGCAGTAGATGTTATAATGAGTTCTATGAGGTCAATATCTCTGAAAATATATATAAATTTACTGACAATAGTGTAGTGAACACAATAATGACGATAAATTTCGGAAGCTTAGGCAGCTGTTTGAAATGTTTCGTGACCACTGTAAGAATGTTGACGGTAACCCATACCAGAGAGTAAATGAAGAAATGATGTTTTACAAAGGCACTTGGGCTGGAAAAATATGCTTTTACATCAGAAATAAACCCAATAAGTGTGGCTCCAAGATCTTTTGTAGATCAAGCTGTAGTAAACTCATTCATGATTTACTATTTTATCAAGGAAAAACAACATTTACCACAGAATCCTGGAAGAAAATAAGAGAGACCTATTGCGTGGTAAAAAGTGTTGATGGTAATGACATGATCTATCCCTAACCCTCAATCAGCTGATGTTTTTTGTGATAACTTTTTTACAATCGCATAAAGTGTGATGTATTCTCGCGCCTAAAGAATAAGCAAACTTGCTTTCTTGATTGTCACAAGAAGCGCACATGCGCCATGACGGTAATTGGAAGCGACTCTAGTTGCATCTTCCAGTTACACTGGAACCCATCCAAAGACTTTTTTTATTTGATACAAAACAACCCAAAGACTTTCAGTTGATAGGGCAACAAAATGATGATTTCCGCTTTTCCCATCATTCCTTGTATTTCATATTAGCATTAGATGGAAGTAAGTTTGTTACTTATGTTACTGTCTGTGAAAAATATATTGACATAATGAGTCAACATACAAGTCTACCTTACAACCATAATAAGGCAGCTCAACAAAATTGTAGCTACCGTAATGTGGCAGTTCAACATCATTGTTGAGACTCGTAACTTGAGAAATATGTTAGATACGGAAAATTTTCTTAAGCAAAAATTGTTCCTCTACTTCAAAGATAAAGGAATTCGACATGAAAAAATATTTTTTTACACAAATTCGACATGTGACCATTAAAGGGTTAAATACTTCAATTACTGTGGTCCAAGTTTTGATCAGACTTTTGGAATTTGTACTCCAAATTTGACGAATGTTTCGTGTTTCGTTGTTTTCTGTATTAGAATTTACAAAATATCGCACGTGATGCTTAATAAATTCAAGATCATTGGAATATTAGCCTCACCTACAAATGATTAAGCTGAAATTACGCAATCCATCTCTATGACTTAAAGATGGCATGATGCCAGAAGCTGCTAGGAAAAGTTAGTCAGGACGGGAGTTAGACTCGTCCTTTTCAGCATAAAATTCTATCCGTATTTCAACAAGCGAATCATGTATCATGTATATAGGACGCAAAAATCCAACTCTTTATGTTTATTTTTTTGCAGTTGCTCACCGCATAATTACATGTTCTATCTACGTTAAAAATTCATATATGAGTGTGTCCATTACGGGACATTATTTTTAGGGCAATATTGAAATTGATTTTGGTAGTATTCGTGGTCGTGCGTGGTTCAAGATCTTAAACAAAATGGGCATTCATCACTGGGCGGTTAGTGTCAGTCCTCTATGATGAAAGTGATCAGTCTGTCATGCCGGATGCGCTAAATGTGTGTACTTAATATTAAGAACTTACAGAAGATGGGTTATTTAGGCACACTCTTTGCGCACTTGGCAATAGAATCATTTTTGGTATATCATTTATATCAGTGTTTTAGTTAGTTAGTTTATCAAATAAATACTCGTACGGTGAACGTAAAAAATAATAACTATAAATTACAGTGTGCGAGCTACATCACTCTAAGGAACGAAACGAGTGAATAAAACGTCCAGCAAGTACCATTGCAGCTCTGCAGAAATCATTCAATAATAAAATAGGCCACACAAATTAATACCTAACTAATATGACGCATCAAATTGACATTTTTATCAATCGGTCATGAAATTCTATACATGGTGCATTTTTTGCAGTGATTTAAGTAAAAAAAGGAAATGAGTTGAACATGCAGTGAAGCATCCACATTTTTAAACCGATTTTAATTTGGAAGTGAGAGTTGCCTTTTGCATTTTGCAGGGCACGCAGTACTCTGCAACCAAAGTCCTTGAATCAAAATTGAATTCTTTGGTGGATCGAAATTCCTGGAAAATTCAATTTCCAGGAAGACCGCATCATGCACCGCTGTCTGCCTAACTCGGCTCTGGCAAACGCCTCTCGAAAATTAGAGCGGCGGCATGTGGGCGTCGAAGTTTACCGGCAGCGAGACCCGTCAATGCCGCCGCGAAATGGATTGATGCGAGCTGCTCAAAGAGTTTTCAAAATCAAACGTGGATGCTTGCTTGACATTCAGTTCTCGACTGCGATTAGGAAAATTCAACTAGAAAATGGTTTTTAAATTGTTCCCACCGAAAGGGTAACTCCCATGAAGAAACAGACACCTTACAAAATGAGATCATGATGATCTCAGTTCAACTTTTTAGAGCATTTTTATGAGCCTACTAATGAACTATTTCTTGGATTACTAAACATTCACCTTCCAAAGCAAAACTGGTGATTTTACGATCGTTTAACATGAACTCAATTTGAAAATACAAAAAAACACTAAGTTATGTCAGAAGCTTATTCCTGTACCAGTCCGTTTCTTTCTTCACGCAAAAGAATTTTTTATAAGTTTTTGTTTGCTGATAGAGAAGCAAAATCAATCCGGGGATTTCCCGTCTTCCAAATATGACATAAAGGTTTTTTAAGAATTATCTGGCTGCCTACAAACCAGTCACCAATTAGGATCTCTTCAATCTCATAAGCTCAATTTTTAAATACAATTGATAAATTAAATGAAAACTACCAGATGGTCAGTAAAAAGATCAACAACAGATCAAAAAATATGAGAAGTATTTTTCAGGAACAACAAAATGTATTCGTAAAATGGATTTTAAAACTTTGTATTTTTGATGACCTGGGCGCACTCGAAAGGTAAGAGGTAAAACCGCTCGTTCGTTTCCGGCATGGCAAGCTCATGCAGAATTATTGGAACAGCAGGATCATTTTTGCTAATCATTTCCATTCTGATTTCTGAAGTGAATTTCTTATACTCACACAATAAATACTTTAAACTGATATAAATTATTTAGGTTTTCTTACGCGGGGGTTCTCAAACTGGGGTCCGCGGACCGCCAGGGGTCCGTGGCACTTTGAGGGGGGTTCGCCAAATTTAACGAGTTTAACAGTGGATGGAGTTAAGGTATTCATTTCCAGCTTGCCATGACTGCTGATGTTATGGAACAGTGCGTACAGGGTATACATACATATGTTCCTGAGGAGAACACATGTGAGGTCCTCAGCTTATTTTTGTGTAATAAAAGGGTCCATGGTTGAAAAAAAATTAAGAACACTGCTCTAGCGTGCACACGCTAAATTCTACCGACCTGACACAAAAAGACGCAGTTGAATAATTATAAATGATATAATTATAGATAAGCAACTTTTATAACATAAAAAATTATACAAGTAATTTTTTTTGGATGACCTCGCAAATAATTATCGTATTATTGTCAAGATCGCTGAAATAAACGAAATAAAATACGCAACTGTTTGGATTCAATAAATTTCGAGCATGTTGGAATTAACGAGCGTACAGGGAGATCTTGTTTACGATGTAACATAAGGCTCCATATTGATGGAGATATACAGAAAAATGGAAGACTATTTTATCTTCATAATACCCCTACAGAGCTCTCCAGCTGACCATTAAAATCATGAGAAATATTATACGAAAGAGTTCAAGAGTGTCGATTGAGCCTTTACTATAGCGCTGCGTAGTTTTCAGCCTTTATTTAGTTTAAATTTTAGAGATCATTATTTTTGAATAGAGTACTCTTATCTTTCATATGATGGTTCGACGTGACATTTATTTATTTAATAATTTATTTAAACTATCCCTTAGAGAGCTTTACTTTTGAATAGAGTACTTCTATCTTCCATAAGATGGTCCACCGTAACATTTATTTATTTATTTTTGCCTTAGGTGAGCTTTATTTTTCAGTAGAGCACTTCTTTCTCTCATTAGATATTTCGCCGTGACATACCTATATACTGTCTCACACACTTGCGTCTGTACAAAAAACACCGTTCAACACCAACAGTACGACAACATAGAACAAATAATCCCCAAGCTATCATGTACTTGTGTGGTAACTCAATAGGGAATAAAGAGTGCCAATTCATTTACGTACTTGTGTAGAAAGTCAGTAGCAAATAAAGAGCACCAGGGATTTAATGCACTTGTATACTAAATCAGTTGTTAATAAAGAGCACCAAGGGTTTAACGTACTTGTAGACTATGTCAACGCAATACAAAAAGCTCCAAAGATGTAACATTCTCGTACAGTAAGTCAACAGAGAACGAAGAGCTCAAGAGCTTTACCTGACTGTTCTCAACAGAGTACAAAGAGCACAAAGATTTTACCTGAAAATAATCAACCGAGAACAAAGAGTTAAATGGTTTTAGCGCACAATACTCAACAGAGAACAAAGAGTTAAATGGTTTTAGCGCACGATACTCAACAGAGAACAAAGAGTTAAATGGTTTTAGCGCACGATACTCAACAGAGAACAATGAGCTAAATGGTTTTAGCACCCCATACTCAACCGAGAAGAAAGAGTTAAATCGTTTTAGCGCACAATACTCAACACAGAACAAAAAGCTAAATGGTTTCAGCGCACAATACTCAACCGAGAACAAAGAGCTAAGTTGTTTTAGCGCACAGTACTCAACAGAGGACCAATAGCTACAAAGGTAGTCTCGGTCTTGACAGAGAACAAAGAACATCAAAACTTCAATGTACCGCACATCAGCGGAGAACAAAAAGCTCATAAGTTTTAAGGTTTGTTACGGAAAGATTATATTAAAAGCTCAAAAGCTTAGTTTCAGTTGCAGTCACTGTACTCTGAGACCAGATTGACCGTCCGAGGTTATTGACTACCTCCTTCACTTGAAATAAAATCATGTAACATTTGTATTCTCTTGTTGCCGCCAGTTTACTGTAGCTCAGCCCTTACTAAACCGAGTGTCCCGCAGAGAAAGATAACCGAATTTTAAACACTTTAAATTATAACTGAAATCATTTTAGGCAACTTAGTGCGGCATGACAATTTGTGCAACATTTGTTTTTTATAAGTGAAAAAGTGTTTTCTGAATTGTAATTTCAGTATTAAATATCCATTAAATGTTCCACAAAAGTCATAAACTTTGAAAATTAAATCTATAGTGAGAACTGGTAATATTGTTACACCATGGTGTACACAGCCAGTCAAAAATTTGGTATTCAAAATATTTATCAAATAAATAGTATTCCGGTAACGTATTCCGGAAACGGCTCTCTGAAAATCAGCCTTTGCGATGTTTGACCCACCTTGAAAATGTTATTTGCATTTCATTTACGACCCTATGCAAAAAGTATTAGGAATCCTCTTTAATTTATGTGCAGTTTGACTAGGACATTCACAACATTAGCTTTTAGAAAACGTAGCACATTCGTGTCTCTGATCTAACGTCCGGCTCCTTTCAAAACCAGCTATTTCTTTTCCTCATTTTACAGCCGTCGGGAAAAAAGTTGCATGCTTCAGTGACCCGTACAGGACTTTGATTTAGAGTTCGATATTCCTGTGATCTTTAATGTCTGATTTTCAAGATATAAACAATTTTCGAGTGCATTGTGACTAGAGCTTCAATTACCTTACTTATTCCGTCTTCAAAGATTTGCTTGTCGCATACGACAGAGGGATAGTAAAATGAAGTGCCTGACGTGAAATAAAAATGTACAAAGTTCAAAAGCCCAAAACGTTTGTTATGAGCGAAAATGATATTAGTGGGTGCGCGTAGAAAATAAAAATGCTAATTAAAATTATTTATCTTAATTCAACGATTTTATTATGATCTTATATTTCCAATAGGTCGATTCATAGGGAACCTTACGCGTAAGATAAAAAGGAGAACCAACGTAAAATATATATTTTATTTATTTATTTTATGGCAAACATTAGGAATGTTTTTAAGTGTGACTGCTGCATGCAGACTTATGTTGTTAGTACTAAACTTCAACAATTTATTAGACACAGCCAACATTCAGGAATTTCCCATTGAACCGGTCGCATACTTTCCTCTCCTTCTCAATCAGCAATCCGAGATCATTGTCAACAATTTAATCATCCATTCAGAATAAATAATTTCTCCACTCTGTGTACCACCAACAACGAACTATGGAGAATTCTGACATTCCCCATTGCCCTGAGAGATACTTAGCAGTTAAAACTTTAGTACCTTCGCAGCTTGGCTCGTGCCAGGTGAGGTGGGAGCTGCTTTACGGAGAGAAAAAGAGAGCTTCATTCCATTCCTATTGAGTTTTGGGGTTGTTCCCTTTTATTTTAGTGGTACCGTTTGGTATCTCTTGCTTTTTTGTTCCTTTATTTAAGTTGCGACTTCCTAGCTATGGTGGTGACCTTTAGTCGCGATCTCAGCGGTTATCAATCCCGAGAGTAAAGGCGTTTCCGCAGTCGTGGGTGCCGGCGCTCGGTGTTCAGCCGTGGCACGTCCTCAAGCGCGTGTCCCGGTGGATCGCTTCTTCACTTATTCTCTCTCTATATCCTAAAGCCATCCTTGCTTCTATTTCTTATGAATTAATCTATTTGTCCTATTGCTCTGATAGATAACTTTGCCATTGTATGACTGTGAGTGTGAGTGATCTTGTTAAGCTACCTTAAATCTCTTGAATTATTAAGTCCTTAAACCTTAATATCTTCGATATCTTAACACTATATCTAAAATTCTTATAACCTAAATCTATTTCGAGCTTGCTTGGAATAGGCCCTTAACCTTTTTCCATAACTTAATTATCCTACCTGGAGCCTAACTGAAAGACGGCTTACCAGCTGTCTGACTTTCCGGGTAGTGCTATTGACAATTAACCTAATTCTATTTCCTAACTTTGCTCTTGGTTGAGCCTTTTTCTTCACGTTTACCATCTTTCTAACTCTACGAGTGGCTTCCACACTGAGGCATAATTAAACTCAGGTTAGCATATGAAATAGTCCTGCTATAATGTTCCTGTTTGCTGCAAAATCATTATGAATAACTTCTTACTCCATTGACTTCTTCATTGCATTGATTCATTTGTTTCATTTTTCTAGTATCTGCGTCTTCGGGCTCCAAAAGCACAGTTTGAGGCTGCTCTACCGGGAGCGTTGCGGGACTGCTGGTTTTAATTCTGCGCTGCGATCTCAGAGGAGGCTGTCATTTCGGTTGTGCGGTACTGGCTACCCTGGCTGTTGATTCGGCCTACTAAAGCTGCGTTAAACTACTGACGATTATCGGGGCCATGCGGCTTGAATGTTGCCTGCTGGGCGAACGGCCAGTCCTCTGGAGGGCCACGCCGCAAGCTGATTAAGATCGCCGCTGAAGAATGCAAGGTTTCGCGCCTTCGTAGTGGAAACAGTGCTGCTGCTTTTTTAGCCACCATGCAAGGAGTCGCCATTTTTGTTAATTTATAGGGATCGCCTTTCTTTCGTTTATCTAGGTTAACCTTACATCCTTCGTTCCTGAACCTTGTTGATGTTAATTAGAACTTATGTAAGTTTGTTCTCTTACACGCTGAGCAGGCGTTAGTCCTAAGATTTGTCCTAGTGGATTAATTCTTGTTCCTGGCTCGTGAACCTACGATCCTGATGTTCGGCCTATTGAATGGTTCGTAACATCTAAATTTACTGCTACTTGCAGCGTCCAATAAACCTTTTTTGCTGTCATTCCCTGTTTACCATTGAACCTATTTGTGTGGATTCTCCACAGAACAAGAGCTTCGCACTTTAGAATCTTTGTTCATATCTACTCATAAACCTGACTTAAATAAAGATTTGAGTGCCGTGAAATTGAACATTGCGTCAACCTACTGACATATTTCTGTGTGTATGCATGTATGTATAGGGGTGTGTTTGCGCGCGTCTGTTTGTTAGGTTCCCATGTGTAAGTGTATGAACGTATGTACTGGTAAAAGGGTGGGTGAATGAGCCATTGAGAATGATCGTATTTACTGTAGTTGAATTATCAGTAGGATTTAAGTTTTATATATGCTTGTTTGCTAAATTTTCTTGAACTACTATGAAGTTTCTGTATTTTAAGTTTTTTGCTCTTTTTGAACTTGTATGTTTTTCAGCACTGAAGATGGAATTGAAGCATTCCAAAACGTTTGCCATTAAAAGAAATAAATAAAATGTATTTTTTATTATGACACGACGAATTTCAGTTAAACACTTTTGAAAAAAAAAACAATCTTAAGCACATCATTATCAAGGAAAAAATTACAGGTAACGGAAACGATAATAATGGTACATCTATATTTTTTTTATTATTTCCAGACCATGATATAACGTGCATGTTTTAATTTTTATCAAAAGGTATTTTTTGTATTGAAGTTAAACAAAATAGGTTTCGTTTTTACCTACGTCATATTAAAACTCTCAACTCGCTACAGGAACAGAAAACCTGGCATGAATGAACCGAAGAACATTGAGTAAGCTTTCAATGCTCCAGAGCCCCAGAAATGAAAAAATGAGCATCTTCTAAATGAACTAACCGCACGAAATGACATAACATATGCACATAATTATAAGGCTTTCTTACAATACATAGAGTGACTAGCAATTTCTGGAATAAACTTTAACATAAGGTTTGGAACATTGAAATCCATACTTTTAATCCATAACCTAATATCGAAAATGCACCGTTACAAAGTTACATGAGCATCGAATTTGGAACTCATGTTGGAAAAACTCTTACTTTGAGGGTAGCAGGGAAATGAAATGCAGAAGTTAGGAAAGTGTTTTCATCATGAACATAAGAAACAGAATACTAGCCTAAATTAACACGACCAAGAAAAATCAAATAACAGTCTAAATTATCACGACCACAAGAAACAGAATAACAGCCTAAATTATCACGATCACAAGAAATAAAATAACAGCCTAAATTATCACGACTACAAGAAATAAAATTACAGCCTAAATTATCATGAACACAAGAAACAGAATAGCAGCCTAAATTTTCACGAACACAAGAAACATTTTCGAATTATGATAGGATAGATATTTACTAAAGATGTTCAACATGACGCCCAACTGTAGCGATGCAGGCGTTCAAACGCCGGTGCAATGATTGCCGGACGCGATCGAAAACACCAGAAGTTTCATGAATCCCTGCGGAGGCGTCAACAATTCTACTGATGAGGTTTTTTATGAAATTAAATGTTCCGTCTTCGCACAATCTGCTTATATTGCTAAGAATGTTTGATGCGACGGAACTTATCTGCTGGAATATCTTGCTGCGTAAATTGGTACAGTCTTCTTATAATTACCACTTGCTGAAAAGTGAGCTAGGTATTATTGGCTAATTCGGCATTGGATACAAGCTTCTTCGTAGTTAACCTTTGCAGCCGATGAAATGTTCAACATAAAACAATTTTAACCTACGAATAATGGAACACTCAGAAAACCGGAGGAAAAATTCAAGTATTTGTAGCTCTATAACGAAAAATTTTCAACCACACCGAAGTTGAGATGAAGGTGTTCATTTCAGCGGTCCCATCCTGAGGTTAAAATTTTCTCGACAAAGTGCCGGTCACCCAGTATATGCTAGTAATACTCGTATACACTAATATACACACTAGTATATACATTCAATATGATACACTAGCTTATTTCACTTTCAGATAACCAAAAACATCTGGAAGAACGGGTTGAAAAAGAATTTGAGCTCGATCTTATAATGGAAAAAATTGGGTACTCTAGGTTAAAGCGCTTTTATTTTTAAAGTAGCATCACTTCAATGAATCTTAGCTCTTTGGATGCTATTTCTTCTTAGCTGTTTGGATCAACGCGATTCGGCAACTTCACATCCAAAATAGCTGATGATTGCAAATAAATTAAGCTAAAAATTACAATGGAAGCATTTTGTTAGATTTAATTCCATTTCATCTCAATGAAATAGAAAAATACACGCAACCCCAGCCTGAAGTCTCGTATTGGAAGCAATGCACTTCATTATTATTCGTGAGGTGCTCACGGTGTAAAGGTGTGTACTTTCGTACTTGGTCTGAATCATTTCAAAACCTTAAGCTCGTCAATGAGGGATCAATATAGTGTTTTAAAATTGTAGTTTCAACTGAAAAAAATTCCTTGATATTCATTTTACTGCCCAAACTCATTTTTAAAACTTTTATTCAGCACGTGAGAGCGATATAGTGGAGAATTTTTTGTTAGAATTCAGTGAGTTGTTTTATGTGATATTATCTTTTCATTCTAAACATTCTATTTTAAAATTTTAAAATAGATTTTTTTTTCATTCTTACCTCGTATTTCACATTCCATAGCAATAAAAACCGTTTCTTTATATGATGGTGATATTTATAGTTAAATAGATTCTTTCATTGAACTCTTAGGACCCAGCTTCGATTTCATTGGTTTATGTAATCAGTTTGCAAAAGTAATTTTCGTGCTTTACTGACATAAGAGTTCATATTAACTGTCTGATGTGTTGCCGTAGTTGATCGTGTTGAACATCGATAAGTAGCGAGAAAGCGTAAAAATCTGACCTAGCGAATTTTCAGGCGTCTGGCAACTTCAATCTAACTTAAGCTTCCCGGCGGCCAAATTTGATTTTGACCTCATTTTCCGAGGCCGAGAGCCCGTTGCATCTTGGGAAGCACTCCTAGATACATGCTGACAGAGCCACGTGTTTCTTGGGCTGCTCGTTCTTGTATTGGAGCCTCTGTACATCGTCTGTCGGAGCCTTCGCGTTGTGAAGTATTCTCTCAGCACCATTGATCTTCAAGTTGTACGTCCTGTTACTCGATCCTAAACTCTTAACGATGAAATAATGTCCTATTTATTCATAACTTGAATCGAGAATTCTATTATTTGTATAACCAGGACTTATTTTCATTCCCATAAGTTGCGGTTAGTCTGCAGAGTAAAACTCAAAGATCGAATATATTATATCTAAGCTTCCCTCAACCAAAACTGGGCACACATTCTCGTAAGTGTTTGTGTTCAATCTAAGTTCGAAAGAAACGTTCACCGTTTTGCTAAATATTTGTTTATTCTTGCCTTAAGAGTAATCCTCACTTTTGATGCAATTTCATTCCTCAATGTTGTGCAATCACTGCGATATAGTTTTCTCAGTAATTAAGCAAAGTTTTATAAATAATTCAAGTCCCGTCCACTTTCGCACTCAAAAAACAGTACAATGTCGTCTGAGCAAACATTGAAGCTTCAACGCGAGCAGCAAAAGTTATGGACGGACCAGAAAATTGCGTGATGTAGTTAAGAACGATGCGCTGGAACACTTCCGTGACAGGCCTCATTCAAGCAGCAGCTCGTGACTTGGGAATACCAAACCAGCTATCTACATCCTTTATATTTTCAAAAAGTCCAGGATCTGCTCTCGACCGACTACATCCCTCTGATACAGTTTGCGCTATAATGCCGGCGATAAAAACAAAACGATGATAAATTATTGATACATGTTCTCTTCACCGAAGAATCTGTTTTTATACACCACGTAACGTTCAGCACTCATAACATGCACAACTAGCCAGATGATGACTTTCATGAATTGATTTTGTCCAAATACTAACATCGGTTAAGCATCAGGTGTAGACTGGTGCTGCTGGCAACCCTTTTATTGGCCCAAATCTGATGCCGTATACTGTAAATGGACAAGTCTAGGTCATTTCACTGAGGGACGTTTTGTCTGAGAACGTACGAAATAGCTACCCCTCTAGGAATCTCTTTTCGAATGTGGATCCTGTACGAAGGAGCCTCAGACCATACCGACAAGAATGCTCGCCGATATCTGAAAGTCACTTTCCGGGATTGGTGAATAGGTCGCAATGGACTAATGATGTCGCATCCAAGACCTCCAGACATGAGTTCAAGAATTATTTCTTAGGAGCTACATGGACTCATCGATTTATGAAACGCCAGTAGAGTGGGCGATGGATCTTGTCGCAAAAACGGTTGGAGCATCTGACATTGTAAAACAGCCATGACATTATTATTTTGTACAGCAATCTATTTAGAAGAGGCACCAGACCTGTATTGGCACAGAGCACCGACAATTTTAACAGTTTTTGTTAAGTTTGTTTAGTAAACATGTTTCTCTAAATATTTTTACGAGTGCGTTGTTCGATGTTATATGTCTCGTAATTTTTTCGAAAATGGTAATCAACGTGCAATAATCTGTGGAAAGTTTGATGTACCCAAAATACATCTGCAGATGTAATTATAATCTGCTAGATCAATTCTGAACCCGAATGTAAAATATTGGCATTACTTCCATCGAACCTGCGTGCAATATTTTGTTTTTTGACTTTGAATAATGATCATGATAGTGGCCCCCAAAAAATTCTTTTGATTTCACTCGGTTCTGAAAAAGTCTCTACTTATGTAGGCCTCATTGTATATCAGCAAAATTGAGGAAAACACTAACAGGTATTTTTTAGCATGATTTCTGAGAAAACGGTAACCATTCGAATTTTCAGTGAATAAAGATCTCGTTTAAATCATCAATTATTATCCCATAAACATTATAATGTTCAAAATATTCACCAACATGCAACAAACGACTTGCATGCTGAAAAAAAACAGCTGCTCTCATACTCTTATCAGGCAGCTGTCTTTTCAATCAGAACAAACAGTTTTATTCCTGACATGGACCAATATCCTACACCCTTGAAGCACCGCGCATATCAGGACCCGCATGTTTGACTTCAGATATCTTTGTTCAAATGGCGAGTGTCATAAAATCGAGAATTTGCATCCAACTTTAGATTTTCCCTTGACCAGCTTTACCCCCGAACACCTGAGTACCCTCCACAAAGAACAAGCCCCAAGCAAATAAATATCAAGCGCGACGCTCCCGTGAGTCACATCAGAGGTACACTCGATCTCGTCCACGAACATACACTTACTCATATCGCTTTGGAGGCGAGGCACTTCTTCGGTAGACTAAGAATTCTGCTTATATTTCATTGATATAGGATGAGGCTGCACTTGTACGCACAAGTCCGAGGTACGTCGCTTCCGTTGCATGTACCTTTGTATTTTTAAAATTACGCAAAAATATGATCATGAATCTTATGACCGTTTTTTTCTAAGTTATTTCCTACTTCGATGCAATTAATTTGAGAGATTTGAACTTATTTTCATATAAATCGAGAATTTTTGGGTATGTTTGATGATGATATGCAATTAATCTTTTTTATGCGTAGGTAACCCATTGCATGTTTAGATGCCTGTTTTTGTATCGTTTTTCTACTGGACGTACATCCAAAATATTGTCTAAAGCACTGGACAAAATTTGTGGATTGCTATGTCCCTTTCTAAATGTGCAATTTGCGAAACCTGGATCGTAGGAAAATTCGGAAATTTTCAGTTGTCAAAATTTGTCTCATTCATGCCCAGCATTTTGCAAACTCAAATTTCACGACCAAGTTTCATCCTCAAAATTAAGCAGATAATTCTACTGCTTAGAAAGTGCTATTTGACAGTGATGCAACCTAAATTTTTACCATCTCTTTATGAACTTCAGCTTATTCGTATGGATATACATGAGAAATTGTTGCCACTGAGTACAAAATAGAATGAGAATAGCAATCAAAACTCAGTAAAACTTATAATCTGGAATTTATTTTCCCCTTTAGGAGAGATTAAATTTTTAATTTGGAGTAATTATGACTTTCAAGTAAACATAGGGAAGTACAAACATTTGTAGGAAGTAGCACTGTAGTATCACGGGAGTTTGATAGTTTGCACTGATATCTTGAGGTTAACGAGTTTCTTCCAGTTCCTGAGACTGCTCAGCAACACAGTGTAGTGCAATTATATTATTAAAGTCTTTTCTGATATTTGTTGCAAAAAGAGTGAAAATTATCAATTTCGACAACCTAAAATTTCAATTTCTGGGAACTTTTACATATTAGCCACACTTAAATTCCGGAATGGCACTATAACCAGCTTATTTGAACCTTAATTTAAATTTGAACTCGAGTTGAATGAAGCAAAAAATTTATATATTCGTTAACGCTAAATTAAGCTCCGGTATGAATTTATATCCATCCATGTGAAGATTAACAGCTAAAACAACATGAGATGATTTAAATCTTCAAGTTACTTCCTTTTAATCATGTGAATAAAAAATACATATTCTGTTTTTTTTCGACCTTGTCCAAAAGTGGGCTCCTGGCAGTTTGCTGTATGCGACCGTAGAACAGTACGCGGCTCACTTGCCCCTCAGCTCTGCACCAATGATAGCCGTCTTCCCTCGTGTGCTGGTGGTGGAGGCCGTCGCTTACACGGCATCTTGATCTTAAGTTGTGAGTGATCGAGTTCATTCATGTATAGATAGTTCATTGAAAAAATATCATAGAGATATTGTTATTATTAGTTGACGACTTCGCCTATATCAAGTATAACTGCGAGGAAAGATTCCACTGCAAATATATATTCCCGTGACTTGACTCAGTTGTACATCAAATTTTTGCAGGTTTGCAGCGAGGATAAAATCCGCCGTCCGAGATTGGATTGGATTCTAAGCTGAGATGGACCATAAATATATGAGTGCAGTGATTGAGTTCTGGTAGACAAGATCGTTGGCTGTAAAATTTCGCCCTAATGTGAATTAACCTTGCGAAGGGAGCCGTTTCTAGAAATAACGTGAAGGATCAATAACCAATGAAATAAATGAACACGTGCAGTGGTTCAAAGGTATCCGAGACACAGCATGTCCTGGGAAGTTTGTACGCTTTTAACTCGTCGAAATACAGTGGGAGAATGCTATACAGTAATTGCCCACAATTCTTAGTACGAAGCTGTCTTTGTGTGGACGCTTCTGGCAGTGTTTCTGCAGAAAAGTGATAGCTAACCAAAAGGCATTGGGGTATTCTAACAATGACTTCAATAGGAGAATTGTCACATAACCTGACACAAAGACCCATAACAGAAACTATATTACTGTTTTTCTAAAACGATTGAATAATTCTAGGTATTTCAAACAAAAGTCATACCTTCAAAGAAAATTATTGAAAACGTATGTTTCAAAGAAAAATAATGGAAACAATGCTATTCATAAAACGCCTGAGTAATCCCAGGTAATTGGGCTCCAGGTAGAAAGCAACCGCGTTTTCCCAGGAGACCCATCGGAGCGCTCCACTGGATAAGTTGAGAGACGTGAGACAAAAAATGAACCAGAGCAGCCATGTGCTGTAATAGAGGCTCACATTGTACACTATAGCTTCAATACAACAAAAATAAATAAAGTAGAAGAGTTTATCTAGGTCAGCAGTTCGATCTCTGAGAAGGCAGTGCGAAGTTCTTGGTATGTATGCTTCTACCGGTGTAAAAAATTGTTCTCTATACAAAGAAAACAAGTCTGTCAGTTGCAAGATGAGTACTTGGACTTCGAAGTCAAATTCCAGTCAAAGTTTTGAACATCTTTGGCTTTTTGGTTGATCAAACAAATCCAGTTTCACCTCTGACCAAAAATTGAGCTTTAATTCCTTGATTCTACTGAAATTACAGTGCATCAAAAATTATTTCACTAACTAGACTTTTAGTTTTTGAAAACGTCAAGTATATTTCTAAAACAGAGGCATAATTTGAGGTTAATTTTAGTTATGTTTTCATAACTTACTTTTAATAAAAGCAAGCTAGAGTGAGATTATGAGCGTTGGAAAAGCTCAAACGTCCTGATTAAAAAAACTTTACCCTCTAAATTCATAGAAACAGTACATTTCAAGAACCTAAATTGTCGATGAGTTTATGTTTCTTTTCGATTTCAAGATCTCATGCATGAATTAGAAAAAAAGCTAATCAAAGAAACGGTAAGTTTGTCTCCTAACTTCCGTGTTCATTTGAATCATTTTAATCAGACTCGCTCTCTGTTGCTTCGGCATTTTACTTACAGTTTTGAAACTATTTCTTGAATGAACTTGTATAATTTAGAGATGAAGTTATGATTATTTTTTGACAAAACTTGGTCTATTTTTTACACATGATCGTCCGTTTGTTATGTTCGTATACGTTTTATGAGAGCCAGAAATTTGTATCAGTTTTTCAATTTAACTCAAGGAAACTGACATGGACGGGAAAAAATTCGTGATTTATTTTCTTTTATTTTTCCCTTCAGTTGGATGTTCCTACCCAAAGCTGCATATGAATTAGTTGGTGCGTTCAACTCAAAATAATGCTAAATTCGCTTTTTAAGGTTCGAACAATTGAAAGAACAGACGTTATGGCATTTTGCGTTATAATAAACGGTTATAGGATGCTACGTGTCAGGTGCCAACCCATCTACAAACGAAATATGAAGTCTAAAAAGATGTTTCGCACGAGTTTTAAAATTTCATCAGAATTTAATGAAAACTGCATGTGTGAAAAGAAATTATAAAATGAAATGAAGCCAAAAATACAACAATGTGTATCTAATAAAAGCTCAAATTCACCTCAAATTCATATTTTGCTTTTGTATGGCACCCTCATCACGCTAATTTGTAGGTGTTAAAACGTTCACATTTGCTGCAACTTTATCGTGCCACATCTCAATTTGCTCAATAAATTCTCCATGTCAACGCCCAAACTGGGCGTAAATACCGCAAGTATAAGACTGAACGAAAACATTATGTATGATGGATTTGATTCGTTTCATTATATCATTCGCATTTTTCGTGAGCACTTAAGATTTTGCAATCGCCTTCAATGTTGCTTTCCTTTACACTGAAGCTCTTTTGATGTGCTTTTTTGCATTTCTGTTTAATCATGGACTGCCGTAGGGACTATTGTTCAATTAAGTAGGCGAACGAGGTTCTTTTTCATGCACTGCCATGAGCCTGAAAAATATGCATTTAACTATCGAAATCAATTTTCCTTTTTCTCCCATAGTTTATTGAATAATGAAAAGAGGAGCTCTAATAATAGATGAATTCATCAATTTTACGACGTTTCATTCGACTGGCTTGATTGTCGAGACTTAATTAGGCTTCCGTTCCTGGCATGTGAGCGGCTGCAGCATCAAGAAAGTCCTTGGCAGGCTGCCTACAGCAATCAACGGAGGCTTGTTTGCAAAATATTTTCGCGAGTCAGTAAACTAACCATTAAAATAACGTCGTTTTCCCTGGCCATGTCAGGAAGCTCCTTGACCCGAATTATTTCCCAAGATCTTACCAGTTCCTGACGTTTTTCACTAATATATCACATCGGTTTCCAGGCTCTCGGAATGCAAGAGAAGTCTTCCTCATTCAACTCTCCAACATCTACCTTTGGCTGCCTCAAAATATCAATTTCGACATCTGGCAGTAGTTTGTTTTCTCTTTGCCTTGCTTAATTCACAGCAGCACGCTGTAGCTCCAAATACAGCCTTGATTTACTTTCAAAAATCTCCTTTCCAGTCGGGTTCATTGCTCCCACAATTAAATGCGTGCGCTTCGTGTTTTTGCTTTGGTCGCGGAAAATGAAATGTGGAGAAGCGCCAGATCTGGTAAACTATTGCCCACTTCTATCAGGTAATCCCCGTTAATTTATTTTTAATGTTAACAAATAACTTGAGAATTATATCTTTAACAATGGTACAGTGTTTTGAAGTGGAAACTCAGTCGATTGTTTTGGAAGTGATGCAAAAACATTGTCAGGAGAATAGCCGTTGCTTCAAACTTTAAAACGTCATTTTCAAAATCCTCTCTCTGTCGAAACATTTTGTACAGAGTCTTCAGATCAACAATATAGAAGCCACTCCATAACGTTCAGCTCAGAAATTTATCTACGCATCGAACAGTTACTTTTACTTTCTTCTTATATTGGTAGAAACGAGAAGAAGAGTACGTTAGTAGTATCTTTCGATAGTAAGACTGTTACATGGGAAGTTTCATAAAAGGACAGAAAAATTTGAATTTACACATTGATTGACAGACAAATGCAACTTTTAGCGAGGTTTCAAATTTTCCTTATAATCTTTCTTTCTAGCTATCACTCTTGTTCTGAATTAAACAATGCGGGTTCTCTTATTACACGAAGTTTTACTGTAAAGATTTTTATCGTATATCTTTGTGTAAAAATTTAAAACGTTTCCTCGAGCTATTAAAAGCATGACCGTAAAGAATTCTGCCGCCAATTTACCGATTGAAATAATGAAGTCTCGCGCTGCATACTGTAAAGGCTTAACAGCCAGGATATTGTCAATTATAGCTTGCTCTCTTGCGACTCGATAAAAAAACTTCCCCGTAGAAATATTCCACTAAGCTATCTCCCCCAAGCGTTTCAATTAGCGCTTACCGAGTACAAACGTTTGCTGATATCTTATTGACGCTTCCACTCATCTTTCCAGCACTTTGTTGACTAGAGGAAATACCTTTTGCAATTCTTTCATTTTTTCTTTCTTGCCCAGTGCTGTTATTCGAATCTGAGTCGAAAAAACTTTATCTTGGTAATTTTCGACGATCTTTTCTTGTAGCGAAAATTACCTTCTCCAAAATCTAGGTAATTAACTTTGAAACTGAACTGAAAAACCCAAAGGCAGTTTACACCTTCAGAAAATGCTCGTCGAAATCGACAGTTTCAGAGCTCTTTTCATCAACCCATGTCACTGGCAGTGATTGTCGAAGTGTTTACTTCGGAATCACTTGCTCTTTTCAATTCAGCGAGAGGAAAATTGCTGCTCTGATGCTTATGAGCTTCACATTCTAGTAGAAACTTAAGCAGACGACGTGCTCCGGAAGTGAGGTGGGGCACCGAGAGCTATCTTGCTTGAGATATGCAGTTTTATTGATGTTAATGTAGGGGAGAAGCTGAGAATCCTTGACCGAACTGACATACGGTTTTTTGATATGTGATATACTAAATGAAAAGGAGAACCAAGGCGTATATAAATATTTTTACTTGTAAACATTTTTACTTGTAAACGTTTCGGAAAATCTGGTTTCCATCATCAAAGCGAATTCATGGTAGAAAATTCTTATCAATTTGTACGTGACCTGTCTGCTATTGAGAATATGGATAAAATGTTTATGTGTAGTTATCACATTGAATCGCTGTACACCAATGTCCCTCTGGACGATTCAATTAAGGTTCTATTTGACAGCATTTACCAGAAGAGGGAGCAAATTCTTAATTACGATAAAGTAGAACTTAAACGACTTCTAGAAATCGCTTTGAAAGACTCCTACTTTTTGTTTAATGATAAGGTTTATCAGCAAATTGACGGGTTGGCAATGGGCTCAAGCCTTTCGCATTTAATTGCAAATTCTATTTTAGCTAGTCTGGAAAAACTTTTTTAGAGCAATGCCCGCCTGAATTGAAGCCCAAATTCTACAGACGATATCTGGATGACACCTTTGCACATTTTGATTCCCATGATCAGGCTGAGATGTTTTTTCATTACATTAATAATTTTCACTCTAATATCAAATTCACAATGGAAATGGAGCACAATAACCAATGACCTTTTTTAGACGTGTTAATTCGAAAAAATAATTCTACGTTGCTAACATCGGTTTACAGAAAACCCACATTTACGGGCCTTGCAACGAATTATTTTAGTTGTATTTACGAGGGATATGTGAAATCAAGTGTTAATACGCTCTTGCACAGAGCATATAATATTTCTAGCTCGTATCAAATTTTTCATGAAGAGGTTGAATTCTTGCGCCGAATGTTTCTTAAAAACAAATACCCAATTTACCTGATTAATAGGATTGTAAAAACATTTTTAGATAAAAAACTTTCTTCTCCTCCTTTAACTCTGACGGCTGCAAAAGAAAAAGTATTTGTCAACTTACCTTACCTCGGCTATTTGAATACTGAACTGAAGAAAGAACTCATGTCGTTGGTGCATACGTATTTTATCTCTATTGACGTTCGTGTATTTTATAGGAACAATTTTAAAATAGCCTCATTTTTTCATAGGAAGGAATGTGTGAATGAATGCCTGCGAAGTGGTTGTGTGTATCTGTATGAATGTGATTGTTGCAGGCAATCGTATGTTGGTAGCACAATGCTCCAGCAGTTTATTCGCCACAGCCAACATTCAGGTATATCTCACCGTACAGGTCGCCCATACGCCTGCCCTTCTCAGTCTGCAATCCGAGACCATTGCTTTAAGTGCGACCATCCATTTGAAACCTCAAATTTTTCAGCTCTTGCTAAATTGCTAAAACTAATAGAGAATACGATCTGAGAGTTTTAGAATCACTATTCATATATACAGTTAAACCGAAATAGAATAATGATCAAAGTGCCGCAAAATTACAAATTGGCCAGACAGCTTAGGTATGCCTATAGTTTTTAGTGTCCGTGTGGATGTGTGTGTGTGTGTGTGTAGGTGTGCGATTATAGTTTTTAGCAGTACCTTTCCCCCTTTTTTGTTTATACTCGCATTTTATTTTTCATGTTTATTGAGGTTACTAGAAGTTCTCTTATTGTAGTAGACATCTAATTTTATTTTTTATCTGTTACTTCATTTTCAGTACTGATGATGGAAACCAGATTTTCCGAAACGTTTACAAGTAAAAATGTTTACAAGTAAAAATGTTTATATACGCCTTGGTTCTCCTTTTCATTTTGAAAATAAGATTTCCGAAAAATCGACCTATCAGCTCAATTAGTGATATACTAATTATTAAGCTCTGCACTCGCCGTCGCTGAAGAATATTTTGAGTGATGTTTGAGCTTTTTTCCACTTCATCACACGTTAAAAGAGGAAGAAAATTGTGTATCATATTTAATAAAACACTCACTCTATAAAATTCAACATCACTGTCTATTTACACAAGCAACGTTTCGATATACGAACATCATTTTCAGGCAAGAAATTGCAGAGTAAATTTACAGTCGAAATAATAGAAATGTAAATCAAATGCCGGAAAAATTCCGTGAGGTTGAGAAGTGAGAAAAAAAAGATGTTAGAGCTCGTGATCATCAGTTGGTTTTGTCATTTGAACGAGCATTTCTGCCGCATGATCATTCTCCATTTTATTTTTAAACTTATTTGTTTCGTTCATGTCATTTTGATGCTTCAACTTGTTGAACTTCCGTTTCAAATTCGAGGAACGTTATGATTTCACTAAACGAAAACTGGGTCCAAAACTTGACCTTTCTAAAATGGACTTGCTTGTTTATGAATCTACCCATTAAATTTCTATTTGAACATCTGTCTCTATATTAACACCCTACAACTATTACAGTTTGCTCGAAGTTCAATCATTGCTCTGCTTTATTCCTACTACTGAGTGTTCCTCATTACTCATGATGAAAAATCTGCATTTTCCTTGTAACCAGTGAATCGTAAGACATTTGTTAAAAAACCGTGGAATTATTGACTATGTTAGATGTAAAATGATTTCGTTTACGCATTTAGACTATAATTTTAAATTTTGTTTCTTGTCTCTGTAAGTTCCAGTTGCGTTCTAATACATGAATCTAATTAGAGTTCTTTCTTGGGCTTCATGAACTCCAACCACGATCGGAATATTTCTAAGCACGCAAGATGAGAGTTCACTGACCAATTTTGAAATTATTCCAAACCTATTCGAACATTTGGCAAATTTTTAAGGAAATCTATTTTTGGTCATTTTTCAATAATTAGCTTGCGAAAACTCTGAGCATTTTCATTCCCACATTTTGCTCAGACTTTCTAGAGAGAGTTTTCCTTTGCGAGGTTTGTCTTCCACCTGTCACCAAGGATTGCATGAGGAGGCAGTTCTGCCCATTTCTTCTTCATTTCTTTCGATTTTTGCGTCTCGGTTCCGGAAGTTCAGAAGAGCTTTGGCCAGCGTTTGAAGCATTTTTGAACTCAGAGCATCGCGTCCTCGAGGCTGGAAAATCTAAGAGAAATTTCACCGCTTCCGTGTACTGAACTTTGCGTCCCAAAAATTGCCTTCCATCCGGAAGAAAACAGAAATTGGATAAAAGTACCTCATAGAAAGAAGATAAAACCTGCTCAAATTATGTAAGCTAATTAAAAATTCTAAGTTTTTGGTGTGAATATTTTCCAATGTGAAGCATGGCTGTTTTTACAACGATATTTTAAACGTCTGCACCATTCAAAAATTTGAGAACATCATCAGTACTTGAGAATTTACAACTTAATGAAAAATTGAAATAACTGTTAGGTGAGCAGGTTCATTTTTTCATGCATCACCTGAAAGATGTTCAGGAAAATCATAATTCTTCAGACGGATGTTCATCAGGAACTTGAAAACGAAGAACACAGCACGTAGTGAAATCATTTTAATTTTACTTCTTTCTTTACGCACCTAATCTATAAAAGTGAAGAAACTAAAAACTAGTAGTCCTATTTTCTTAAACGTTTCGGAGTCCAGCTCCATCATCAGTAAGTCATATCTGAAATTTACAATGAGAATGGTTAAAAATGCAATGATATTTACAAGTTTTTTTATCTCATACCCTATAAGTAATTAAACTAAATATAAATTTGCAAAGGGAACGAACTGGTGGCATTATTAAGGACCGGTTTGTCTTTTGCTATGTACAAAGATTCTAAAATTCTCAAATCCAAATCATTAGAAGCAGAACATAAAATTTTGAAATCATCTTCAGACACACGGGCACTGCACTGCTCCGCATGAAGGCGGACAGAAGAATGACCGGGCTGCGTAAGTCGATTCCCCGTTCTAAAGCTCACACCACGATGCTGGGCAATCCTCACGTAAAATGGCAATGTCGTCATTCCGACATAGCCCGATGTACATTGTACACAACTAAACTTGTACACAAGGGACGCCCGCATTCGCTTAGGTATAACATCTTTGTAACGAAAAAACGAACCAATTTTATGAGAATTAACAAATATAAGGCGAAGATGTGCTGCCGAAAAATAGCGTTTGAAGAGCACTTCCAGTTCTCGTGACATTTTATCAGAAAAGCAACCCAAGTAAGGAAAAACGCAATAAAGAGGTTCTAATGGATCAGCGGTGGAAATGGAATCTAATTACAATCCCATTGCATTGAACATAAAAGGCCCATATAAAGGTGGTGGTCGCAGGCCAAGAAATGAAACACATCCGACGAGTTCAACCATGCTCTGTGATAACATCTGGGGAGTATTCAGCAAAGCCTTAGTGATGACTTGACATTTGAGGCAAGATATTGATTTACTTACCGCACGACCTTTGAGCAATCGATATAAGCTAAATGAGCTGGTGTTATGAGGATTATTCTTCAGTATTGTACATGTGATTCGAGAAACGTTCATCTTCTTTTTTAATTATCAAAGTAAAACGAAAGATAATATAGTTCTGAAGTTCGTGGTAACACCTTTTCGATATGAGTTAGTGCGTGACTGGAGAATTAAACTCACAATTAACTCATGCCTCAAACGCGAAAATAGAAATTCGCTTTTAAAAAAAGCATTTTTGAGTGGCATAAACACCATGACTGCATCATGTGCCGTATATGAAGCAATGTGATCTGCCCCAACCTGCGTCATGTGCTGCCCTTGGTTAATGGTAAGATTTAACTATACTCAATAATTGCAAGTGATGCATTATACTGATGATTGAGAATAACTTTTCAGATTGTCTGATTTTCGTATGAAGTACGATACGCTAATTACATCGCACCTAGTACCGATGCTGTAACGCTCATAGCCGTAATCAACCTCTCCCTGTCCCTGACTCAGTACGAGTTAGTGCGATTTTAAACCAGATGCAGGTAAAGCATAACATTTGGATTCACAAAAGTGATTGAAATACCAGGTGTCCCTCAAAAATGTACACGACTTTTTAATTGATTATATCTCTGCTTCAATTTAACATATATATGAATTGTGCTTTTTTACAATGTATTAAATTTTGTTTCTTTTTCGAATAATTTAAGTCATGGAAAATGGTTTAATAACCACTTTACAGTGATCGATTTACTGAAAGAGGCAGAAAAACTAATTGTTCAAATGAAAAGTTTTGAAAACAACACTGGTGTTCTTCATCATTTCTCAATACTTACTGTTAAAAATAATTTCACAATGACGTATCCTACATACCACCAAGTATGTATCACCCCCATCATTAATAATTCTTCGACAACGAATTGAAGAAGTGTTTCAAGAACTGAAAGAAAACGGTGAAATAATCCGCAAAACTCTTCGTTCAATCGTTCAATGGTGGCTAGAAATAATACTTGCTCTGAGTGAAATGGAGGGTATGTCGAGTGATACTTAATTACTTTATTTATTCAAATGTCTTTAAGGCAATGATATGATACTCTTTTAATTTTTTATTCGGTTTTTGGAAAGTACAAAATAAGGAAGAATATCAGTATTGTTTTGAAAACTTTTTCATTTAAGCAATTAAATTTTCTACTCGTTTCAGTAAATCGATCATTGTGAAGTGGTTATTAAACGATTTTCAAAAACTTAAATTATTCGAAAAGAAAACAAAATTTACTACATTGTGAAAAAAGGTTATTCAAATATGTTAATCTAAAGCAAAAATTTAATAAATTAAAAAGTCGGAGACATTTCTGTGGGACACCCGGTATATTGCTCACGCTGAACAAAACATTATACCAACGTTAATAACAGCAATAATGCCAAATAGTAATTTGAATTTTCGAACTTGAAAACAGTTACGCTTATTAGTTCAAGACCCCTCCAATTTCTTATGATATCTTCGATTCTTTAAAGTACTCACTGCATGATATATAAGAACTTTACAGTATATATTAGAAAAATCGCTCTGTTAGAACGCCACTTTCTGGCATGTAGATATTTCTGATGGTTATCATACACAAAGATTAATACAAAATAAAACAAAGCAAAATACCGACAAGGATTTTTTGATGCAATGATGTTTGATATAAAAATTCGAAGTTTAATAGAAACACGATTCCCTCCGGCTGACCTGCATTTTAATTGCTCTTTTCAGAGGGAAAGATATATATTAAAACATGGTAGTCATGGTAACCAGAATAGAGCTGAAGGGCATAAAAACTCAAACTTAATCCAACCTCGAATTATCAGGTGAATAAAAAACTCGATCTTCTCTCGCAATTTTACAACGCACCAGAAGTGTTCAATAATATAACTTGTACGCTCTTCTCGCCCCACTTTTGTGTCAAACAATGCGCGGTTACTCTTGATTGCTAATTAAAATGTCAGTAAATTTTTGTAAATATATTTTCTGTGATGAAAATAACGCAAAGACGAAAACACTGCAAATACACTCGTACAAGGATGAAAGACGGAACACGATGTTCTGTAATTTCCTTTCTACGAGCAGCGTTGGGCTGAAATTTGCGTTAAAATTAAATTCTTTTAAAAAATGTTCACCAAAAAAATATCGGATGTGGAGTGGGCGAACCCCTCAACTCAGATAAAGCAATAGGTGAAATTATAGTTTTAATCTTTTACGAGCAAGTTTCTTCATTTCTGTGAAATTTCCGCAACTAAACGTTATTTTAATGTATCTAAATTCCACGCTAACATTCAGAAAGTGAAGAACAAACATGTAAGTACCTGTGCTTCCAAAGCAATGAGTGTTAAATGTCTTCAGCCCATTTTCAAACTATTTCTCATTACATCATAAACAAAGTTATCGTTTCAAACTACTCAGCAGTGGAATATTTATTGGACAAAGAAGACCATTCATTTCCAATTATATTTTCAATAGCAGAAGTTAGTGTGGTCAATGGAGTGAATGATGAGTCAATGATGGTGAAGGCAAAATCCTTTGATGAGTTTCTGATCAGTCTCCACGTTTCACAAGCAGTTTATCACAAGCGTGTTGATGTTCTTCAAACTTTCCACAAACTCAGCGATTACATTCTTTACGTTTGTGCTTCTATAATATGTTCTATATCCTCAGAGCTTGATGTAATAATGGCTGTGTCAGTTTGTTATTCAATAGCTCGCAAGAACCTTTTAACATTAAGACATATTAAAAAATGTGTAGAATTGCAATTTGTGAAACCACTTTTGAAGAAAATAAAGATTCTAGTGCATTTTTATTTTTGACTCAAATTCGTATCCTGGAATTTACTTTATCAATGACTCGCGTTTTATATTTTTTCCTACTGGCTAAAACGCTTAGATTTATTGTGCAATACATTTAGCGAAAATATGCGTTGAAATGCAGGGATAAAATTTGATGAGAGGTAACAAATTTTGTTTACGATAATTTTTGAAAAATTTGCATCGATTACAGTCCTAAAAAAAGGTGTGTTGAATGACGTGCCGAAAATTCTAACGTGTCAAACCTAATTCCTAACAATTTGGCTTCACCGGGAAAATATCAGGGAGGATTTATTTGAAAATATTTTTTCATTAAAATGAAAATGAAATGAAAAAACTTGTTTAATACATTGAAAATGCCATGAAAATGTGTGTTTACCACAAATAACAATCCTACAAAGAAAACCAAAGTAAACTACTCCGTCAATTTGAAAATGTTGTGAACGACGACAGTTTACTAAACTGAAGGGAAAATGTACAGCATACCAAATGCGTTAAGGGACAAACCCTTATTGAAAATAGGAAAAAAATTTAAAACTAATTACAAATCCGATCATGCATGGTTTAGTTTTGAAAAGTGCAATTTTATTCATTTCAAGACTGAACTACATAAAATATGTTCATTTGCAATATTTCCATCAATTTGTACTTGAATTATTGTGAATAATAGCCGGCGAACATTCATTAGCAATTCTTTTAAGGAGTTACTTTTCCCAGAAGACCTTTGCATTTCCAGCAAAATATTCAAGTATTATTACTAGAAAAAATTATGCTGAGCCCGTCGTAGCCTACACAAGACAGAAGGATTTTGCCAGTAGTTTGAGAAACCGCATTGTACTTCAAAACTCTTTTAACTTGGTGCACGAGGAATAATTCTGGAGTATCTCTCGTTCCTTTCCTACTACTAGAGCAATATACATGAGTGAAATACTTTTACGGGCTTATAAATTCTGACCAATATTCGTGCGCACAAAACGTTCATGTACTTATAAATTAGCAACATTTTACATGAGCATAATAACTTCATTTGCTTCTACCATAAATTAAAAACAATGTACGTAAGCATTATAGTTTTATGTCCTTGTATGTTACGAACAATATCCACGAGCATAATTGTTGTACGTACTTATAAATTAAGTATTATTGCTTGGGTAGCCTTAGTGACTTATTATTTAACCAAAATGCTCAAAAATATAATTTCTTGTTGAATAAAAAATGGCATTTACCCAAGCCTAACTTATTTCATTTTTGCAACAAAATTCATGAATACCTGAACGTTTTAGCCTTGCTCTTCCAATAATCGTCAATCGTAACCAACAGTGAAGAACAGTTCACCCTAGATGATAGCTTACCCTAGCTGTTAGTATACCATCAATATTAGCTCTTAACTTCTTAACTCTTAATGTATCGTGAAAAAGTTTACTCTCACAAGCAATTTTTGCACAGAGTTGAAATAATAAACTTTCAGCATTTTTTTCTGGAAGATCCGACGAGGTACTGAATTTACACTTAGGGCCTTTATCAGAAGTTACCATGTCATGATCGTTGGAATTTAGTCTGTCCAAACGACGTCATCGACCACGACGAATGCCTGCACATTCTGCATAGAACTTGAAACCGCGGGTATTAAGACTTGATTTCATATTTTAAGTTAGAAATTGGGACGACATTCAGATTACTTTGATATGAATTGTTCTGTATTGCGATCCTTATGAAATTTTTATTTAAAATAGTTGAAGAAAACATCATTGACAACCTAAATGTAATGAGTGAGCACGTTGAGCGTTGTGGCAGCCTGTGTTGATATGGCAAATTACGCGTGAATATCTTTCGAAAAAAGTGCGAGAAGTGCGTAACAAACTGACCCTGAAAAACATCCTTTTTTTTCTTATTTACTTTATAGGGAAGGAGCCTTTGTCCATTTTCGCATGAAAAACTCAAACATTTTAGACTATAAAATGAAGAGAACCTGTGATTATTATTTATCTCTTCAAGATACGATATTGTTATTATTTTGTACTATTTTGAATAACTTTGATTGAGACGAAAGTAACTTAAATCTTGGTAAGTAATTCCGTAGATTGTAACCTAAAATGTCCCGCACATAATAATTGAAAGGCTAGGGTATTTACTCGTACTTTTTGAGTAACTTGGCCACTGCACAGAGCAATCTTTAAAATGTGATATTCGTCATGTCGATGTTACAAGCAATCAAGTCCTTATATAAATGTATTATTTAATCCTGCAAGGAATAAAAATGATAAAGAAGCCTTTTTCCAAATATTTTCAAAACAGTTTCACAACCTTTGATTCAGTTTGAGTAAATACAGAAGCATCTAAATTACCTACAAAGTTAATAGCAAAGGAGAATTTTAAAAACATTTTATTGAAGTGTTCCAAACCTCAGCTTAGCATCATGATTAATAATTTGATAAATGTAGATCAGAACAGAATATATGAGCAAGAATGTTCTGCAAGTTTCAGGTTAGCTGAGGCTTGAAGCGGTTCATTGAAATGCTTTCAAATGTTTTCTTTGTTTTTATCGTTCAAGTTCAACTACTTTGCAGAAAAAATACTTTTGGTATTATGAACATCATAAATGAAATCATGGGCACGAAAATTCATGAGTTTATTGGAGTCAAGACAAAATTATACGATAGGGAAAATATGAGTTTAATTCCTATAACAGGCTGGTATACATGTACTCGTACACATGCGAAATATGTTACTTTAAAGTTAGATTCTGAATTCATGAAAACTGAAAATTCCAACACGCACACATTTAAATCGGGAAGTTTCTCACGAATATCCCACTTTAGAGCGTTGTAAATAATTTCTTGAGAGTTTCGTGAAATTTTTGTCAGTGTTGTGCTTGACCAAAAAATATTCTCAAGCTCGGGGTTCTTAACTTCTATTAACTTATCTATTCTGTAAACTTATAATTTAATTTCGTAAGATAGAAAAAGTTTGTTATTAGGTTGAGGACAATTTTTATTAGGTAAGTAGCTATCCTTTCTTTCTTCCTTCTTCAACTCTCAACTTGTTTCACAAACTACTTCCAATTTCAACATTTCTATGGACTTGTGATCCTATGTGGGAACACACCATGTCCGTAAATGTCCCGCTCCCATTATTACGTGCTATACGTTATCTTCATCTTTCCTCGCGTGGAAACGCCTTAAGGATTATTCAATCATAGTCATGTTTTCCGTGTATCCACGAGCCTGGCGGACACTACATTGCTGGATAAGATATTGAATACTAAACATTTACGAAACTTTTAAAGAATATTGGTTATTTATGCTAGGTGAGGCTGCCACTATTGTTAGCTCGTGATAATGACTCAGTAGTTTATGACAGTAAATCGTCAATTTACGATTATAATACCCATTTATAGTAATCATTACTTTGTACCGTTGGGAAAGAAGTATCCTACAGCTGATGTAAAATTTAGCATTGCGGACTCGAAAAATATATGTTTATTCAAATTTCAGTACTCCTTATTTGGTAAACTTATAACACGGCTAGCTGTTCATTTACTTATTCGCGTATTCATTAATTGCTCTTCGCTAATTAGTGCACAAATTTTTGTTCATTTTCACGAACAGTCAAGTTAATGCCTTAACTTCACTAACACGAAGTGCGCGGGGTTCCACAGAGTCAGACGAGATGTCAGAGACATAAGAGACAGAATCAATATACTTCAGAGAAATAAAAATTCTTCATTCTATTTTGAAAAAAGATCAGTAGACTACTGTAGAAATACAATAGAAAAATATCTGATGATTGTTAGTCATTGAAAATTCACAAAGTAACATGGGACTGTTCGGCATATGTGAGTATTAAAGTTCGAGGTGTAAAATATTAATATTTTACTCTCATCAAACAATAGCTCATCAACCAAACTGTGAAGTTTTAGGCCTTTTAAATATTCTTAACTAGGAAGTTCTCATACTTGATTTTATTGTAGATAAAAGCAAGGAAGGAAATGAAATATTCGACACTCAGAATTTTGAGTTTCTCAAAGTCGTTAAAATTGCTTTAAATGAGGACGTAGTGGCGTTCAATTGCTTCATCATAATAAAAAAACGGCAGAGTAGCGTTAGTCAACACAACAACGCAAGTACTGGTTACTTTGGTTGAGCTGTGTTCTACACCCCAATGCTTCTATCGTCCTGTTCTTGAGTATATTTTTTATGCAATTTGTTTGGTGTAATGAAGTCTCTCAACGTTCACTGTGCCGGGCGGCTTCAGGTAGTTTTTTCATCGAGCGAAAGGCATGACAATATCAGGGCAGTTGCTTCAACATCTCACCAAACTGAATGTGCAGCTACACTAGAACTGAATACTGAATGAACTACAAAATCAGGATAAGGTATTTCTTAGAATGAGATTCAGCCAACCAGCCATGACAATACTTGGCTTTTGCTTTTGAAATGAATCACTGACATTTACCATTCTTTTGAAATACTGCTTAATTAAAATATTCTTTCATTCAACTGGTAGTATTTGGCAAGCAATTTATCAAGCTATAAAGTAAAAGTTTCAGCCAGAAAACTTAGCCACGAACAGATTTGCATAATTTTTTCTATTTCTTTTCATATTTTTTCAGTACACTAGAAAATCAGAATATTCTACTGGAAGTTTTCCTTAACCCTTTAACGTCCGAATTTTTGTACTCATATTACCGTTAACACAACCACCGTCAGTAAACTGGCGCTGGCATCAGGCAGTCACCGATATCAGGATGGGATAGGAACTGCCACCCGGCAGAGAACTTCAAAGAACACATTAGGGATCTAATTGAACAAGAAATACAATATATTGAGGGTATTTTTGAAAGAGGACACTGGTGTCCTCTGGGGCGTTAAAGGGTTAACATATCTTTTCAAGAATAACATGAGTACAAAAATATATTAACTGGTGTAATTTGATGCATGGATGATTATTAATAAATTGTTGTTACAACTAGAAGTTTAAGAACGATATCCTCCGCAACACCTCGCTTATAATAACCCCTGGGTTGGTTTATATATGAACCGTATTTATATCATACTGCCATTAGTAGTCTCATCATCATTCTGAAGTATTCAATCTGCGTTAAATAAATAAATCTCATGGTTTGACCAAGTAAGGTTTTTAGATATAATGTTTTTTATTTTTCACTCAAAAATTCTGTCAGAAAGAACTGCTAAAAATCGAAACATTTGTCTCTCGAAGCGCTGTCAAGAAACAAATAACAGTAAAAATAAGGAACGCATCAAAGTTATCGCATTGGTAATTTGGGGGTCATTGAATACAATTCCAACCCACACCATGTCAATTACAAAATTGTGTCACGAGTACGTGTAGTAATCATAAAAATAGGGCGTTTGAAACTCAATGAAATTATTTCGTTCGTGCTGCTCCTACGGAGTGACAGCAGGCAGGAGAACAGAAGTTTAATTTCGATTAAGGATAGTTTTCTTAATATTCCATTTCAATTTTGGTTCGTTAGAATGGTTGAAAATGTCAATTTTCAGCTCGAACATTGTATCGATTCTGAACAATCAAAAATTAGAAAAAAATCCAACAATGCTGCAGGTTTTTTGTCTGATTTTCGGCACAGACACTTCAAAATGATTACAACTGCATTTTGGGCATCGAATGCAGCGTAAAAAACTTGTCTTCTTCCACCTTCATTTCTTGAAATGCAACCCCGCACCTTGAGTCTTAGAACCCTGGCATTGGAATGCAGTTCCGCAACGAGAGTCTTATAATCCTGGTATTACTTTTGCTACGCCCAGAGCTTCTGATTTACCTTGGCAAAAAACCCGGATGCTAACTAGTCCTCAAGACAAAAGTTCCCTCTAGTTTACTTATAAATGAAATAATTCAGCAGAGGGCTGTTCTTAGAAGATCAAAGCTTACGCTTTAGCATCTGAAAAAATTGCTCCATTCAAAGATTTGACTGAGCAGTGAAGAGACGAAATTGTGCACCTTTTTAAAACAAATGTTCAAATCTACTAATCTATAGTTTTAAAATTTGCGAGAATGACTTCTATTCCTTGAGTTAGTTTTTAAATTGATTTAACTTTAAATTTTAATAGTTTCGTTATTTTTTGTGGGTTGATTTAGAGATGCACAGGACATTAATTATAGGAAAAGAAAAATTGAAAGAATAATCAATGGTCTTCTTCTTAGAAATGTGATGAGTATACGTGCGTTGTTTGAATCTAGATTGAAAAATTAATCTGAAAGCTCGATATTTTCACTTTCCACTTCATTGAGTCTTCTTGTTGTCTTGCAATGCTGCGGATTTCTGCAGAGTTGACGGATAATTTAAACCAGAAAATGTAGTGCAAGTTAAATAAAATTCACTAGCCACTGCAACACTCTGAGTGGTGTTCTGTGTCCGAGCTTTCAATATTTGAATGGTCGTTTAAAGTTAATCTGAGCCCTGAGTTGGAAAAAGAACTAACTACTTATAAAGCCATGTGATGAATGAATGTAAATATGATTTCAGCGTCATTGGCTCAATTTTTTGTACGGTCTGCTTTTTGATTGGTGAAAATTATTTCTTAATTAACTTCCAGTGATTACCTCATGATATTCTTCAAAAAAAATAGTTGACATTTTGAAATTGAAAACATAGAAACACCGAACCTTCTACAAAAACTTTATTAGCAATTGAATTTATCTTTAAAATGAACAGGAGTACTTTTTGAGCATAGGAAACTCAGTTCTACTTTGAGGGTGCTCAGAGATTCAACATATTTTTCATTCTAACAGCCAGCCACTTCGGCATTGTGTAGCTAATAATTCTTGATACTTTTTTCAGAAAACTGGTGGCACGAAACGTTTCCGCTGGCTAAAAGAATAATACCATGCGTTCTCCAGACACTTCCTCGGCTGAACCTAAAATTTTTATTTAATTCTAAGGTAGAAAAAATTAGGCTACACTTCCTCATTAAATAAAACGAGATTCAGATTTTCAAAAAATTTGTGTCGTATTGGCGGTGAAGCTGGCAATTGAAGTTACTTGAGTCAACTGCAGCTATTTACTGTAAAGTGCGCACATTACACAACCATAATTTATTCAGTATTTTTTCTTGCATACACACCATTATTTCCAAAGTTCATTTTATGACATTCTTCTTCAACCGAATTTGCTCCAATTCATTATGATTTTTTCACTTCACGTCAATTACTCACACGTTTAATGTTGAAAAAGGCATTCTAACCTCATCTGAAGCTGGATTCCAACATATACCACAAGCAAAAAAAATCGGGTTTATGCGTGTGAAAGCACTCGTTAGTAAGACACTCCAAATCATTCTTACGCATGACCAAGGTATTTGATAAATACACGTTAAAATGCACTGATGCATTGCCTCTATATTAATATGAATACATAATTCTTATTCCCCCCTGTGAGACCACGTTCACAGTCCCGAAAAATTTGAACTAAGAAACCTCCTGTAAGTTCGCACTCTAAACTCTCGAGAAAATTAACCACCAATCTTCCCCGGCGTCCAATTAGCTGGAAGTACTCGTAGTGTGTAGTGTTGCTCCGCTGCAAAAAATTTCGTCACCGAGTTTATTTTCGAGGAGCTCTTAAGTTTTCCTTGAACTAAAGTTAATTAATCAGAACTCTGCTGTAAAAACGTAAGTGTTGTTGTGAGTGTTCAGTAGGACCTGCAAACGTACGTGTTCTGATAGCACAGAGATTTCATATAGAAGGCCTAATTAAATAGGAGGCCTAATAGAAGGCCTCATTAAATTGCGTGGCTTAGAACAATCAAATCCAGTCTAAAAATGGTATTCTAATTAAAGTTGATGCCGTCTCCCCACATATTGAATGCATCAGAAAAATATTTAGCAAATATAAATGGAGTAAATTGGACTAACCGAGGTAAACTGAGTTCGTGAAAAGATTGCAGATTTATCTGAAACTGGCATAATACTTTTTCCGAGTTCGTGGATTTTTCTTGCTGAATGTTGCTATAAAAGTTTTAAGCCATCTATTTCAAGTTGCCAGCGAAAGCTCTATCGAGCCTTTTATTTATTATCTATTCACAATTAATTTCAACATCTTTTTCTGGAGACTAGTATAGAACATACATCTATTTTATCAATGGAAATTAGCGAACCAAAGAGATGTGAAATTCCGAGCGGTGGATTAGGCATGGCGTATTTTTGTCAATTAAATTCTTACAATTAATTCAATAAAATTAATTCAATTGAGTTGTTTATATACGCAGATGATCTGGTGTAGGGACGCACCTTTTGGATTGATTCTCTGATCCCTTCACTACGTACTAAATGATACCTTCACCTTTCTTCGCTTGGAATTACTTTTGTTGAGATTACAGAAGCTTAAACTAATGAAGAATCTAATTTGATCTTATTTTGTACATGGAAAAAGAGGAACTTTGATACGATGCACCTTGCGGAGACTCGTATTACGCACAGTGCTTAAAGTATGACTAATCAGTGCTCATTACATGACCTGTTTATGACATGACCATTGCATGACTCACTACTCATTGACATGTTAAGTCCTCAAAATATACTAATGTAATTGCTATTATGGTGTTGCAGTAGATCTCGAGTGAGATATTACAGAATTGAACACCTTCATATCGGCTATGCTAGTAGCAGTTTTTACTCGCGACATTTCCACGAGGATTCTGAAAAACGCTGCATTATTTACTGATCACTTTACTCTCAACGCTGCGTTTTGCGAGAACATAAAGCAAAATTCGAGAGATTTTGCATCACCAACAACTTTCGAACATTTCTGAGACATTTTTGCATGAAAACAGGCTTTCCAGGCTCTGCCTGAGTGCTTGCACAGCGAGACACGTGTGTCACACCAAGCTTGCTGCCGTGCCTCCGTAAAAACGTTCTCGAAATTAGGCAACCTTGTCTGCCCCGCATGCTTCCGTTCTGCATGCTTTGAGGATGTGTGCTTCCTGACGAAAGAAAAAGTGAGAAATTTTTGAAATTACTTGGTTCGTATCATGAACTTTTGATTGGAAGAACTCAATTAAGTCTAATTTTGAGGTTTCAAAAATAGACTATATTGTCGAGCAATCGTTCTACTTTGCCTGGAAAATATAAGAAAATACAGATAGAAAATCTTTCCTATTTTTATTTCAGTATTAGTGAAATGAAATTCAAAGATTATTATTTTTTCTAATTTAAAATGTTATTATCATTACATTTTCCAATAGCTAGTTCAGAACGCAAGGTTCCGGTTTTCCTACAATACTTTATCAGTCGAATAAGTCAAGAACTATAACAGCGTCCGCAATAGAGGGAGTCTGAATTTTTTTTACTAAACTCTGCATGTGGTCAACAAGAAAAATAAACTGGTTATTAGAGAGGATCCATTCAATTTTATCAAGGGAGGTGTGAGAGTAATGTATGTCTCTACAAGGTGACAAGTTTTTAGTTGAACATATGTACTATACCATAAGGTTCAGACCGTTGAGATTAGCACTTTTTACTCAATCATGTTCGAAAAGATTTCGAGAAAAAGTTACAAAGATTCGATAATTGAAACGTGACGGAGAAAAATTCGTACTATGAGAGTAACAAGGAAATAAAAAGGAGAAGTTACGAAAGCATTTTTATTATGAAAAAATTAGCAGAATAGCCACAATAACAAAAGAATCCTCAAACAAAGATTCGCGAAACTCCTGTTGTCTTTGATCGCGTCCGACAATCATTGCACCGGCGTTTCATTGCATCGCAACAGATGGGCGTCCGGCTGAACATCTTTTATAAGCACCTAATCTTATTTGAAAATCTGTTTCGTGCGGTTTTAATAATTACAGCTGTTATTCTGTTTATTTACGCTTCTAAAAAATTACTTCTCAAAGTTCTTAGTATAAAAATACTTTTCTAAGTTCTAAGTTCTAAGTTCAAGTCCTTGGAACTCTTTGACGAAGCATTTTGGTCCACACGGTTATTAAGTATAAAAATGTTTGACCCAACCTCATGGTCCCAACCTCATGGTCACAACCTCATGGTCCCAACCTCATGGTCCCAACCTCATGGTCCCAACCTCATGATCCCTACCTCATTTCAAAGTTTGGTCAACAGAGTGCAGGTCACCCTGCAGTTTAAAAGGATCAGATCCTTTCTGGGTAGCTGATTTAAAAAAGAAATGATTATAATAAGACATACTTGAGATCTACGACAATCCGATCTTCAGCCAGTGTAAGGTAGAAAATACACTTATTAAGTATTTGAGAAATACATAAATATTTGAAACATTACATTATACTCGCTTGTATGTAGAGAAAGTGAAATTGAAAAATATCATACGAATGTACGTTATTTTTTGTGAAATCTGTACATGGAAAGAAAGAAATTGTTTCATCGTGGCTCATAGCAGCATCTTGAGCATCATTCACTAACACGTCCTGGGTTGTGTCATTTGATAAAATACAATCTTAACCGTTAAACCGAAAAAATGTAATGGGCACTCCTCAATAGAATATCACTCGAAACTTTAGAGAAGTATTGGATCTCACTGAGAACGTTTTTTTTAAATTGCAATAAATATTCTATGGTACAAGGAACATTAGCCGTCTTCTAAAAAAAATGTTTTCAACATCGTTAGCATCATTAGACATCCAATGATAACTTAGAGCTCGACTTCAAAATGCTATTTCAAACCCACAAGATCATCTCGAGTTTAAATTTCTCAAAAACAACATAAGGTTACGTTAATTTCCAATATTTTTACATTACAACTGCAACACGTCTGTCCAAATATTAAATTCAATTCACATCTAGTCTCAGGCACTAAAGCGTCGTACTCGGCCATTTTATTCGCCAAAAAACGAGCTCAATTTCTCTCGTTAAGCGGATAATAACTGCAAGGGAGTATCCTTGTCTCGTATGCGAGCCACACTCCAAACAACCTACGCTGCAACTCCCACCAAACGGCCAATGACCTCGAGAATGACGGTAAATTGGCCCATGGAGACCTGGCAGTGTGATGGGAACGTGAAACTGTAATGGCGTGGGACATTGGCTGCCAGTTAGACCTCGGCATGGAAAAAATGTGCAATATTTCTAGCCAAGATAAAGCAGAGTTGTTATTGGAGGCTCTTATTCTCGAGGCGTTTAATTAGATGACGTACTTAGTGCGGAAGACGTTTTGAGCCCTCAAATTTCTCTCAGTATTTCTCAGTTTTTCCCAGAAAAATACTTTTCGGTAGATATTTGTTTTAACAGAGTCGTAACAGTCCGATAAATGAAACGCCCAAAATGTTAACCGGAATAAATGCTCCAGTGCTATTACTTCCATAAATTTTCTTAATAAAGTTAGTTAAATTTTCTAAATACAATACAAAAATATGAGCGTTGTATCCCTCTTTGAGCGGCATGAATGAAGTGCATTGTTTAACGTATTAATATCCGTTATCTTCTCCCTAAAACTACCGATATATTTCTGTCATTCACTTCACTATACAGTGTTTAGTTTGTTCAGAGTGTACGTTTTTTGGACGACACATTTGTGTTGTGAAATCGATCTGGGGATGTCCATAATTAGTTGACGAACGTTAGATTAGTAAACGGCGAGGAAACATAACAAATTATCAACTTTTTCCTAGCAGCCACCCTGATACAGGGCCATCTTATCATGTGAGTCATCCTGTAACCCTGCGATTTTGCCCAACCTGCCACCTTACCATATTTTTATGTTGGTAAACTTTTCTTCTTGTAAACCTGCCATCCTGCCATGTATGCCATCTTGCCATCCTGTCAACCTGCCATCCTGCCATGTAGGCCATCCTGCCCTCCTGTCAGCCTGCCATCCTGCCATGTATGCCATCCTGCAGTAAACTTAGCGCTGAGTCGCAGCAGCAAACGAGTCTCCAATGAAGGCAACAGCTGGTCAGTCTGAACCCGCCGCCTGGCACCGTCTAATGAACGCCTGCTGCACCGAGCAAAACATCGCCAGCAGCATCGCGTACCACCAGCCGCAGACAGCACTTGTGTCTCCTCAGCTGGCGCTTTAGTGGCGTTGTAGTATGGCAGAGAGAGAGGCACAAACCTGTATTTTTGTTGCACATTTATTGGAAGATAGTTCATTTTCTACAGCAGCCGTTACTTTAGTGTCTTATGGCTTGGCAGAGACAGCTTTCTTCAACATAACGAAATTTCGGCCTATTTAATAGATGAGATAACAGAGCATTCGATATTTATAGTCACGGTTAACAAAGACGCTTTTTGAACTATGCGTGTGTACGAGTGGAATAATGTTATTAATCAAATCAAAGCCGTACTAGTAAGTTTTTATTGTTTCATCTTATAATAAAAATACCTCAGTCGATAGGAATATGATTCACATTCATTATTAATGACTGGGATAAATCATACATTCGTTATTGCAAATTTTCCTAGAAAACTAAAGCTTTATAATTTTCTCTGTTTTTGGAGAAGTTACTTGAAGATCAGTTTAGAAACGGTATGTCGTTTGTTATTTGTGTTCTGAGCTATATGTTGCTTTCTGTAAGTTTTTTCGCGAATTATTTTGTGTTTATTAGAAGTGATCTTCACACGGTATGTTTTTTGCTTATCACACATATACCTATAAAAAATTGTTACTATAAATTGTTTATCATGTATCATCTACTTACCTTATATTGTTTACATGGATGTCAGGCTATTGTCAAAGATGTCGACTAGTGCCTTGTAATTTAACGGGACGGAAAATAATTCTCTCGCAAATAATTGAACTCGCGTATCACAGATACTTGAGTAACGTACTTCCATCACGATCTTCAAAATTTCAAAAAAGAAATACTTGAAAAGAAAAACTTCAATGGCAGAATTGAAAAGGGAGAACTGAAAACTAAGAGAACTTCAATGGCAAAACTAAGAAGTAAACTTGAATGGAGAAAAGCTAAGAAGAGAAACTTGAAATACAAGAACTAAGAAGACAGTTTTTCAGAAGAAAAACTAAAGAGAAATTCATTAGCTTGAATTCATTTCAGCTCAACTTTCGAAGCCTGTTTTATCAGCGCGAAACTCCTTGGCTTGATTTTTATATCGGCTCGAAAACATCGAAGCTTTTAGCTCATAGCTAGAATTCGTTCGGCTCAAATTTTCGACGCTTGAAAAACAGCTGGAAGCATCTTTAAAACTACCAGATCGAAAACTCCAAAAATTACGGGAAAATATTCGCAACATAAAAAACTGTGGCCGATCCCCAACTCAATAAAATTAAGTCAGCATAACTTGACTTTTCTATTATCCCTGCAATTATCACGAAGATTCCTCCGGAGTAAAAAGTCTCTGAAATTACGGCCCTCAGAATCCCTAAGACAGGGACAACTATCAAAGGTGAGCCACCTTTGATAGTTTTCCCTCGCAGATACTATCAAATTAAGGCATAAAACTAAGCAGTTATTAAACTATCTTCTCATCTTCTCATAATAGATTACTTGCGAGGAAGAAGGACCAGCCTAAATAATTCGCAATCGGGCCGAACACGCCCTAACGATCTAGCAATTAGGCGACCAGGAAGGATCCGCCCTACTAACTATTTAACAATTTGGCGCCCGAACAAGGGACTGCCATAACCTAACATTTAACAATGAGTAATCTATGTACCTTATATTCTTTACTGTGGGCCATCTACGTACTACCTATATGTTGTTTGCCATTATTAAGCAACGCACTGTAAGATGTCACTGTAAGGACATCGACCCGACTTTCTTACCGTAAAATTCTACTTCTAAGTCACTAGCTCGAAGCTCGTAGCTTTGTGCCGCAGTGTGCCGCAGATGCTGGTCGCCCCGCACTGCAGGCCAGATCGATGCAACTGCGCGTTAACCCTTATTGCGATTCAGAACCGTTCTAGTGTAGTCTATGTACTGGCCTGTCTTTCGATGTCTTGCAGCTATTAATTTTATTCCAAAACCACCCATTTATATGCTTCCTTATAGTCTTTCTCCTTGGCTTAATTCATCATCGTTTTTTCTCTTCTTTGGTAATCAAAATTAATAACTTAGGGTCGGAATAAAAGCAGTAGGACATCCTCTACGCAGCAGTTTTCTTTCACCTGCCGCCTAACCTTTGCCGATCCTGCATGCCCTGACTTCTACCATGGGTCATCTAGGTACTATAAATTGTTTACTCTGAGCCATCTACGTACTATATGATGTTTACCACGAGTAATCTACGTACTATAAGTTGTGTACCGTTATTTATCGACGAACTCTGTACATATGGTTTGTAACGTTCTTCTTGCGTACCGTTTGTTGTGGTTGTTCACTGGTGTTGACAAAAGCACTTCAGTGTAACCTCTTTGGTTCGATTGGCTAAAGCTGTGAACAATGACACAGCCGTTCTACTTCCGAACTAAACAACCTCCTTCACACATCTTAGCTAAAAAATTGAATTGACTGGAAGCTTCGGATCTTACATCCCTTTATGGATGCAAGACTCTGGCTTCGTTTCAACAAAAAATGGCTCTCCTCTGAACCTTGCGTCTCCGAAATTACCCGAACATGCTAGAGTCTCAGATTTGACCCATCCACCAGGGGGAAATTACCTTATTCAAGACAAATTTCCAGTAAAAATAAATCAGTTATAAGTTTTCTTTTCTTAGCTTATATCTAATTTGTTACATGACCAGTTTGATGCCAAATCAATTTATTCTAACAATGATATTTTTTCCATGGATTTTCTCCTTTATGTATTTATTCAGTATATACAGTTCTTCTGTCTCACATCACTGGTAAGTGGTGTCCTGCGCTGCAGTGCTCCAACGTATTTGCACCATGCAAACATTATTGGTGGCCTGCCTTGCCCTTTTACTGATAAAAATAGCTTCCAAGCTTTGTGTTTCCTCGGGACAAAATAAATGACACCGATAGTTACAGATATTTCTCTTCGTACCCTGGAAGCTGCATAGGGTGTGCTTGATATGTTCTAGGAACTGCCCTCATGTTCTTAGGAACATTTTTTAGGAACTGACCTGATTTTCCTAGCAATCCGAACGACTATTTTTATCTAACTTCGATGGTTGGAACGTCAGAACCTCATATTAAGTTAAATGCTTTAATAGTAGGATTTCTCTCTGGAAAGTCATTAGGCGGTTTTCAAGCTATATGCTCTCCCTCGAGTTTTGTTACGATCGCATAAATATTTAATAAGAGAATATTAGTTTCAAGGTAATAACGCATTAAATTATTAGTTTTTGATTTTTAGACTCGCCACCTCATCATTGGAAAATGTTTCTATTATTTTATGCAAACACGCAAACAATTGAACTATATATATAATATATTAAAATTTCAACTTGAATACTAGTTCATTTGATAGATTTGGATGGGTTATCGAAAAATGCTTCCTCAGCTTTAGAATTTTTCAAAATTTTGGGGTATGTTGTTAGATATCTAGGGCTTTCTTTATGTATCAGTTTCACTTTTCTAACAAACCTACGAAGTAAAGCAGAAATAAGTTCATTTTCTCAGTTTTAGCATTTTATCAGCAACTTTCACCACGTTACGGAAAACACATGATTCTAATTATGTCTTCAGACCATGCTTGAAAATAATATCAGAGGCTAAAACCAAAACTAGTAACGAGAAAAAAACAAAAACGGGAAACACCTCAACAAGAAAAAATTTGCTGCTAAAAAATTAAAGTGAACACTATTGAAAACAATATTTCACGATTAGCACTAGCGTATCCATATAGCTTTCTAATGAAGAGTGAGTTATTTTAGAAGGAACCGCGGGTGGACTACAAACATAACTAGTCGTATCATTTATGTACATCAGATGGCATTCATTATTATTCAAATGCTCAAAAATGTAAAATAAGCAAGCCTGTGTGCTCAGTTTTTCATTAGATCAATTGCCGCTTATTTGTAAATTTCAAGGTAGATAGAACATTAATATTAGTCGATGCAACCACGGTATGCAGAGAAGCCGAAAGTCAACCCAAATTCAAGGAAAACTCAGGATGATGTGTAATGTTCCAGCGCAGTGCGTTGTGTTGTTGAGTAAGCAGTAAATCGAAACCAAAAGTGATCATAAAGCTCAAAACGTGAAATTAAAGCACTCATTTACATGAAAAATGCTAAATATTTCAACAATTCGCAAAAAGTAGTTGTAGTGAAGCAGCAGCTGTCATATTTGTTATATGGTATGAATCTCTATGAATACAAAGTAGTTGGATCAATTCAACTTTGATTTTCGTAAGTTGTGCTTCCGCCTAATTTTTATTATCTTGACGCATGTGAGTTAAAAAGTATGACTTTGAATTAAAAGTAGACATTATTTTCTACGCAGTATATGTGTACGTACACTTTTTGCGACTTCGTCAGTTGGTTGTTGATCTCAGTTTGTAAAAGTTACAGGTTTAGCTTGGGTAGTATACCCATGCATTATCTTGCTCTATAAAATTGAACACTCCATTGTTCAATAAAGATTACTATGTAATCACCTACTATTAAAAAACCAACTCAATTGGTCCATTTTGCCTCGTTTCACAAGTGCAAAATTCAAGTGAACAATTCAAAAAATTTAAATTTTTCATTGTGAGATGGTTTCAGCTACATGCCAATGAGCTCCAAATAAATTGTCCTTCACCCGATATAAACGCAGATACTTTCAAATTAAGGTATAAAACTAAGCAGTTATTACACTATCTTCTCATTTTATCATAATAGATAGCTTGCCAGGAAACCATGGAAATCTTATTCTTTCGACGGTGATGCAAGGCTTCAAATATTTCTTCCCAAGTCGAGTGAGGCTGAGCGAACACTTTTATCTGACGCTACCAGACTCGACCTCCATTCATACGCTCGGGAGTGAGATGATGCTTCAGGGAGCGACTCTTGGACCTTCCTGTAACATTAAACTTTTTATTTTGAAAAGATTTGGCGGATTTTTTTACCACATACGTGTGCTCTGCCACAAGTAAGGCACAAGAATAAATGTAATGGAAGTATTGAAGGAGAAATATAATAGTGAGCAAATAAAAAAGCAAGTAAAAGTAAATGAGGTACGAGGATTTTATGGCAATGCCTACAGTGCCTCTAAAGGCGCGTACTCACTTGTAGACATGTTGCCCGATGTTTCTATAGACCTGGTCTATAGACTGTCTATAGACATGTCTATAGACCGTCTATAGACTCAGGTTTTGCCTCGTCTAGCGTCCACACTATGATTTGAATTTCTCACCTAATCTCTGACAGTGCGTCATGGAGGACATCGCTTGGTGCGGAGTAAGTTCCTGCTTAGCGCTAATTGCTATTGAAAGAACAAGAAAACTTAAACCTTGGTGGGTTCTTGAAATGTTCGCAGTAGGACCTAGTTTCGGAATTTCATTATTAAATAAATTAAAACTGAAAGACGCCATGGGTTTTCAGAATTTCACACGCCTAACCCCTCCTGATTTCGAAGATTTACTTCTGATGGCTGGAGGACTGATAACGAAAAAGAATACAAACTTTAGATAATCTACCCCAGCTTCACTTCGACTGCATTCCTTAAAAAGTGGAGACTCTTTCACGAACCTCGTGTGTACATAGAGAATATCTAAGCAGGAAATCTTGCAAATGGTACCAAAGGTTTGCAAAGTAATTATCTCATCATTAAAACAACATGTAAAGGTATGTATAATACACGAATCTACATGAAACGAATGAACTTAGTTAAGTGTTGAACCTCCTTTCGAATACGCTCCGCACTCGTTCCAAGGGGCGTATATCTCACAGAAAAAAATGCATATGACCAATGAAAACACACGTATCTTATTTTTAAAAAAACATTAGTCCGGACTTAAAATAGGTGACCCTAACTCAAATGATTTAATGGTAACATACCGTTGGGTATTAAAAGCACAAAAGATTTTACTGTCTATAACTCTTAATATTTCATAGAAAAGCTACATGTTACGAGGCGTGTCCGTAAAATAAGTTCCACGGGCTGCCGCTGGCACTATAGGATCGTTTCAATGCGCGGCCAGGCAACAGAGACAGGTTGTTTGGTTCCTCCACACCAATCCCTTTCCATGCCAGCGTCGCTGCGACGTTTAGTCTTTTCTCAGCAGCCGAAAAATATTTATAATTAGCCACTCAAAAATTTTTAAATATTTGTTCAATAAAAAATCACAATACCAATTAACTCGATACATTTACAATATTATGACGAGAGCACCTCCTCGAAATATAGCAGGTCCTCTATTTCTTGAGTCGTGCGATATAGGTAAAATTACCAATTATATTTCCTCATGGCCACTGCGTTTAAAAAGTTGCCCATTTTGTGTAAATTGGCCATGAAATGGCCAATCCGGCAACCCTGTATGCATCGTCTATCGTTGGAAATGTCGTACACCCTAGCAAAACGTGGCCAATTACAGCAAAATAAAAAGCAAGTAAGAGTAAATGAGGTACGCGAATTCTATGGCAATGCCTACAGTGCCTCTATAGGCGCGTACTCACTTGTAGACATGTTGCGCGATGTGTCTATAGACCTGGTCTATAGACCAGGTTATAGGCACAGCTATAGAGCGAGCTGACTTAAAATTTTCGTAAATTGTACGTTCTTTTCTTTTATTGAATTCATTACCTGTATCTATGTATGTCAATATGCTGTCTTCCATTCCGATCGGGAGACCATAGACCTGAGACTTTTGGTCTCGCAACAGACTCGCAGATGACGGTTGGTCTATAGACGCGTCTACGTAGACCACGCTAGATAAGTCTCAGAGACCAAAATCGCGCAACATGTCTACAAGTGAGTACGTGGCTTGAGAAAGTGAGTGAGTACGCCTTCAAGTCTACACAAAGTCTTTCCACTACAGCTGCAAAGAAAAGACAGCACCAAGTCTATGCGTGAATTATGTAGATTTTGTAACAACCATCTAATTTACTTTAGATAATGTGCATTAGTAAAATGGCCGACAGCTTTCCGAAATTCCGAAATTGAAATAAATCTCTCTCAAACTTTGCTCAGAAACATGACTTCGTGAAGCAAATAAAACAATCATGAACTCATTCGTGGCGTAACAGCGGAGTTGAATCCAAAATTAACCTAATTCCTTTTTAGAATGCTTCTCAGCGCGTGCAATGATGACGACAGTGGTAACAGGCGTTTGTATTCACCCTCTGTTCTTATTGAAAGAGAAAGAAAGGGCCGCTTCACATACACACATTGTTCTCGTGGATTGGATTTAACAGATTCCCGGACTTTTTACAGTTTGTTGCTCCTTTCTATAGGATGACTGCAAAAAGTCTACGCATATGTCAACTCAGCGTTGTAACTTCATCAAAAGTGTTTAAAAACGACACCGAAATTTTAAACCAGGATGCACAATTCCTTTAAGTGCAGAAATTAAGTTCTAGAACATTGTAAGTAATCTATTATGATTGAGATGGGAGGGTGTGAACTTCCAATATAATACAGTTCAATTTTGCAGAACTACAGAACAAGGTTATGTGAAAACTACCCAAGCTAAACGTATCAGTTTTACCAGAATGATGTTAACAGTACACTGACGGTGAAGAATTCAAAAGAACTCGTAAAAAGTTTACCAACACGTGATATGCTTCGAGCAAAAAATAATACCAGATGGCACTTAAAAAACACTTTATTATCAATTAACCCCCGTACTTCACTAACACGTACAAGTAAAAGTGACCAGTACGAACGACTTTGTACTCATAGAAATTTGTACCATGTAACAGATTTGACCACTGAAACATCAATATACTAACTTTCCTGGATTGCTGAGACGTTTATCACTTTTCATAAAAGCGAAGGCTTTTTACCATCACGTTTTGAGCCTTAATGACATTTACTGATTACCAAAGCGAGTACTAGTTAAGGTCAAAGCCTCTAACACAGTTTTTTAATCTTCTTCTTAAAGCGTAATTTCAATCGTTGTGTTTTCTGGATTCGTGCTGAAAGTAGCTCACAAAACGATGAAACCCAAAAAAGATTTAATTCTAATTTTAGCTTGTACGTTTCTGAGTAAAATACTGTTGAAATAAAAAGCCTTTGATCGCGGACGCAATACCTCAAATTTAAGAGCAATTTTAAAGATGAAGAAGCTTTTGTAAGTGACTTTCCACATGCATTAGAGGAACTAGTAATGCTGTTAAAGCATGAATACATGCTACAGTTCTTCTGTCATTTTCAGACTCAAAACACAAAACAAACTTCGCACATCGACACATGAATCTATAAACAAACAAGACAGAATCTAATATTCCACATTTTATTCTCTTATTAAATACTTATGCTATACTTCATCGAAACAAATTTCAATCAAGACACATATATCCTGAAAAGAGTCAAATGACTTCGCAGAAAGAAATTGTTCTATTATTACATTAACTGGAAGTATTATCTTGACGTTCCAATTACTGAAATCAGATAAAAACTGTCGCTCGGGTTACTAAGAATATGAGGTCAGTTCTTAGAACACATTGAGCACACCCTCTTCAACCCTAGGGTACCAAGAAAAATGTTTGTTAGTTTCGGCGTTATTGATTTTCTCCATCAAAAACACGAAGCTTAGAAGTTAATTCTATGAGTTAAAGGGCGCAGAAGCATTTGCTCGCTCGCAAGTATACATTGGAAGATAGCAGTGGAGGACACAAATGAGCAATGATGCGCAAGAGGCGAAATCCTTGAAATTTTTAATCAACTAAATTGTGTAAGAACTGTGACACAAAACTTTTAATGATAAAAGCAAGGAATTACATCAAAACTAAACTATATGGGAGGGTAATTTGTTGCGTAAATTTTCATTTCGGATTATCGGATCATGTTTGAAACTCTAGGGTGCTCAAAAAATTTTACGGAGACACATGAATTAGAAGAGAATGGTTCATTCAGTAACATAACAGGAGTAAGCCAACGATAGATGCAAGGTCAGAATTGGTTCCTCAAATTAATTTCTGAACTAAAATAGACGAAAATGCTCGTCTGATGTTTGGGACTACAGCGCTTGGGTGAATGTTCTCTTCCTTGGCTTACCGAGCCAAAGGGTTAACACTAAATTGTCTTTACAAACATCAGTAAATGACCGCAGCTTACAGTACGCCGACAAAATGTTATAAATAACATATGGTGCGTAAAAGACCTACGGTAAGCAACATATTGAATCAAGCATCATATAGAAAAGAATAAAAAGTTTCCGAACACCACGTAGAAAGCAAACTACACATAGAACGCAAATAACTACGGTACTCAACATATTGAGTCAACGATACTGGGTGTCCCAATAAATGGACTTATCTTTGACTGATTACTACTTTTTTATGTTTTTGTTCCAGGTGTTTGCATGTTTTCGTTTCAGACTCATAATTTTCGTAAATTTTATGTTCTTTTCTTTTTATTGAATTCATTACCTGTATCTATGCATGTCAATATTCACATCAAACCAAATGCAAGAATACTGGGCTTTGAGGGAAGGAGTATATTTTTTGAGAACACACTGTACAGCAAACAATAAATAATTTAATTACTTCAATTATTCATCCGGTACAGCGCACAGAAATTATTAAACGTTGATTATCTCGAAAAAAATAACTAATTCAACAAGCACCTGTCACTATTTATCCCAATCGCTTAAAATGTGTGCAAACATAATCCGGCTGTTTCGAGATTTACGTTTTTAATCGATACCATGAGCAGTAACTGTTAAAGTAATGATTTTTTAACATTGTATTCCTCTTGCATAGACGCAGAGTTCAAAACCGCGTTTTTTATCGTAAATGTATCATTTAAAACGCAATGTTTTCTCCGCTATTAAAAAGCTAAAATTTCTTCATGATTTTGAAAAATGCGGAGAATGGAATATCTTCTAATAAATGTGCTACGAATGATGAAATATGAAATGATCAAATCAATGAGTATCAGCAAAACCTCTTCCATGCTGCAAAGATCCCTGAGCAACGGCTGCTGTAGAGAGTGGAATATCTTCCAATAAATGTGCTACAAAAATACAGGTTTGTGCCTCTCTCTCTGCTATGCTACAACGCCACTAAAGCGCCTGCTGAGGAGACACAAGTGCTGTCTGCGGCTGGTGGTACGCGATGCTGCTGGCGATTTTTTGCTCGGTGACGCGCCTGAGCACCTGGAGTTCATTAGACGGTGCCGGGATCAGCCCGTCCAGGTGTTGCCTTAATGGTGACCATCCCGGGGCCTCCCGGTTGTTGAACTTTTTTCGTCCGATTCGTTTGAAAATTGGCCAGCATATGTATTTGTTGAAAGTAAACCTTTTTTAATCATGTCACTTTTTCGATTTAGGCCTTATTTTTTTTTACGAAAAATTCGTTTTTTGGGGCATATTTACGTACCATTCAAATCCTAACAGGGCATTGAGTTTTGATGCTAGAACAAAACCAAAGACAGTTTTAGAATCCTTGGAACATTTCTAACAAAATAATTTCAAGTTTTTTTTTAAATTCGATTTTTTCAATTTTTCCCAAATTTCTAAACCCTTCAAAAATTTTTTGGGTTTAGAACAATTTATTTTTTCGAAATATTTGAATTTGAAAAAAAAATCGATGTTATGTTGTTAGAAATGTTCCAAGGATTCTAAAACTGTCTTTGGTTTTGTTCTAGCATCAAAACTCAATGCCCTGATACGATGTGAATGGTAAAAAACGGTAATTTTTCACTAGAGCCCAAAAACAAAGTATGTCCATTGAATTGGAATATCATGAAAATTTGTGTACATGAATGCAGTTTCCATGATTTATTTCTATGTACGAATTTTGAGCAACGTTTTCCCTCTTGAATTTCAATGAAACACAAGAAATATAGTGCATAAAATTATAGAGAAATATTACAGTTCTTCTGAGTACTCAGTCATATTGAGGTCTCACCAACTTTTTTCGTCCGATTCGTTTGAAAATTGGCCAGTATATGTATTTGTTGAAAGTAAATCTTATTTACTCATGTCACTTTTTTGATTCAGGCCTTAGTTTTTTATTATTTTTCGAAAAACTTATTTTTCACTAGAGCCCCTTTGGACCCCCCGGGGGGACCCTTTTGGACCCCCGGGGGTCCCCTTTGGACCTCCCGTGGGGGGTTTCTAGCGTCCGTAGCGCCATAAAATTTCATGGCACAATAACCCAACCCCTAAGGATCCTTTTTCAACAAAAAAAAAATTTGGTCCAAAAATGATGTTTATCGGTCCCCTTTGGACCCCCCGTGGGGGGGTTTCTAGCGTCCGTAGCGCCATAAAATTTCATGGCACAATAACCCACCCCCTAAGGATCCTTTTTCAACAAAAACACGCATTTCCATTCGGGGACCCAATTTGGCCCCGGGATGGTCACCTTCATCGGAGACTCGTTTACTTGTGCGACTTAACGCCAAGTTGACTGTAGGATGGCATACATGGAATTTTAGCACGTTGACAGGATGGCAGGATGGCTTACATAGCAGGATGGCAGGTTGACTGGATGGCAAGATAGCCTACATGGCAATATGGTAAGCTGGGAGGATTACAAAATGGCAGGGTAACAGGATAGCAAGATGGCCTACATTACAGGATAGTGGCACGACAGGATGACCTATATGGCGGGATGGCAGGTTGACAGGATGATAAGATGGTCTGCATCGCAAGATGACAGGTTGACAGGAGGACAAGATAGTCTACATGGCAGGCTGGTAGTATGGCAGGATGGGTAAATTGGCAAGGTGACAGCTAGGATGACTCACATGGCAAGATGGCACAATGGCAAGGTGGCTGCAAGGAAACAGTTTTGTATTTATATGTTTTCTCACCGTTTACTAATCTAACGTTCATCAACAAACTATGGACATCCCCAGGTCGATTTCACAACAAAAATGTGTCATCCGCAAAACGTACATTCCGAAAAAAATGAACACTGTATGGTGAAGTGACTGGGAGAAATGTATCGGTAGTTTTAGGGACAAGATAATGGATATGAATACGTCAAATAATAAACTTCATTCATGACACTCAAAGAACTATCAAGCCCAAATTTTTGTATTGTATTTAGAAAAATTCACTTACTTCGCTAAGAAAATGTATGGACGTAATAGTACTGGAAAACTTATTCATGTTAACATTTAGACTTTACAGCTTTTCGCCCATTTCATTCACGTAAATGTACCCAATCTCTTATAATAACTAGCTACCGCAAGGCATTTTCTATGAATAACTGAGAGAAATTTGAAGATTCCAAACGCGTTTTGCATTAAAAGTACGTCATCTAATTATCACGAACACAATTAACTCGGGCAAAAAAACACATCAACTCTAAATCTGCTTTATCTTGGGTAGAAATATTACACCCTTTTCCCTGCCAAGGTCTAACTGGCCGCCAATCTCCCTTGCCACCTTGCCATCACAATTTCACGTTCCCATCACACTGCCAGGTCTCCGTGGGCCAATCTACCGTCATTCTCGAGGTCATTGGCCGTTGGCTGCAGGAGTTGCAGCGTGCGTTGTTTGGAGTGTGGCTCGCATACGAGACAAGGATACAACACTGCTGTTCTTATCCGCTTAGAGGGAAATTGAGCTCATTTTTAGGTGAATAAAACGGCCGAGTACGACGTGCTGGTGCCTGAGACTAGGGGCAAATTGAGACTTAATTGTTGAACAGATGTGTAACACAGTTGCAATGCAAAAATTTTGGAAATGAACGTAGCCTTATACTGTTCTTTTGAAAAATTAAAATTCGAGATTATCTTGTGGGAGCTGAAATAATATTTGCAAGACGAAGTCTAGAGTGATTGGATGTCTAATGATGCGAGCGATTTTGCAGGCATTTATCACTGAAAAGAGAGGTAATGTCGCTCATATAATAATTATTGTAATTATTAAAAACGTTTCCTGTCCAATCATTTTCCAAAATTTCGAATGAAAGTCTGTTGAGAAGTTTTCAAGCATTACATTATTACTTTTTTTACTTAACAAAAATATGTTTTATCAAAGAGCACTCCTCAGTTTCAAAGAAAATGCTGCTTAAGATGTTGCATAAGCGCTGCAAAAGAACTATTCCTATTTTTCCTAATACAGGTTACACATGACTAAGGGTAGTATATTCGTATGTCGTCGGCAACCTTCACTGTGTTGTTTCTAATCATCAGTTAATTCTTTCTTATTGACCTCTGAATTAACGAATAAATTTCAGATTTCTTTTATTGCCTTCACTTTTATAATTTTTAACACGTTCATTTAATGAAATATTGTAAGAAGACTCTCTTACTTTACGACCTGAAATCGAACTTAAAATTCATTTTGCTAATAATAAAGAAACGAGAAAAATCACCTTTGCGTTTCCTTACATTTTTCAGGGAATTTAGAATCCCTTTTCTTGAAAACATAATTTATAATTTACAGTCTAATTCTAAAGTGAGTTTACAATTACGGTCGATTTATAAAAAAATATCATCCCTCAGAACATATAAATTTTGCGCACGAATGTGGACGTGAAGCCATTGTTTTTCAAAACTTTCTAGTTTTCGATCGGAATTTTCTAAAAAAATCGTTACAGATACATTGGTACGAATTATCAGGCTGATTTCAGCATAACCACATTGAGGACATCGAAATAAAAATGATGGTAAGGCAGACTCCATAAAAAAATTTCATTGGCGACATCGAAGTGAATAATGATGGATAGGCAGATTTGAGTGATGGAAAACTGGTGGTGACTTCAATAAAGATGATGAGCATTCACTTGGTGCTACGCATCGAGACTTCACCGTCGCTATCCCCGATGCAGCTAGTGCAACCTCTGACGCCGTTGTACACGAGGTTTACGTGTACTGATACGGCGACGGGGTCGCAAGATGGACGAATACGGCCAAGCTATGAGGGAAGAAAAAAGTTAATTAATTTTGAACCAATTTAGTTTAGCTCAATCATTATTTTTTCACTATTATTAAATGGAGAAAAACTCCCCAAAAAACTCAAATGCAGCCCGTGAACTAAATGCTGATTTAAAAATTACGGATTTTGTTTACTTCCTCAGTACTTGAACTTTTGCGCATTGCATGATTTACACAGCCCGTAAACTGTACGTGCCATGATGATCAGTCTGTAACAGCGACGTACTTTTTATGATCGGTTTCTTTTAAAAATTCAACCCATTTACTCAACTGTACGAATATTTGTTTCACAAAATCATTTCTACGCAACATTTTGATTTGAAATACGAATAGCTCGCGAGAAATTATTTGAGAGATAATTTTGCATCACGGGTATCAACCCTGTTGTGAATTTAAGAATGAATGAAAAGCTAAAGCGCATTTCGCAAAAAATTATTGAAAACTCTAAGAATTTACTCCCCCCGGATGCGTGGTAGCAAAAAGCTCCTGGTTCACTCGACGGAGGTGGAAGGATGCGCGCTGAAAAAAATGAAATTTATACAGATGTCATTTTCAGAATTGATTTTTATTAATATTATCAAGTAATTCTAGTTCAATATGGCGAGCTTCTTAGCCATATTACCATCTAATATTACTTGCCTGAATGTGTTGATATTACTATGAAGGCACTTCGATTTAATCAGGTAATAGTTACGCTCTTAACTCGTGGATTTCATTTGAGCGATATGATTTTTTAGAATTCATAGCAGTATTAATTTATTAGGTCAGCCCTACTTTTGGGGTGTGCCATATCATTTTAACAAAGAACAGACAAACATAACAGGCATCCAATGAAACGTTGGTATGAAAATAGAAATCTGTAATTACTGATATACTGATATACTTTTCATACTGATATTTCAATTATGACAACCCATAGCACGGGATCAATTTAATGCCGATGATTCTCAAGCAAATGAAATTGATTGTGAGAGTAGAATATGATTTTATAAAGTAACTCCTTTTTAATGAGTTACTAAGCAAAATGTACACCTATTGTGGAAGTTTGTAAAAATCTAACCTCGTGACATGGCTTTGATATGTTCTTTTTTGCACTCCAACCTGAAACGACAGAAAATAAATTCATTTAAATAATATTAGAAATAACTTTCAGCAATATACGATATGAAAACTGCAATGTCTCTAAGTCAAGCCAGTATTGACTTATGACAGTGGTTCCCAAACTTTTTTTATTTACCGCCCCTTTCTCAGGAAATTTTGTATCTACCGCCCATTGAGATCTCGCCGCCTCTAGAAATAAATTATATAAAAATTTTACAGTAAATTATCCAAATATGAATTTGCTATACATAAAATATTTTCCAAGATAGGCTTTAGCGCTTCAACGGCCCCCAAGGGGCGGTAGCGCTCACTTTGGGAGTCACTGGCTTATGAGAATATTCTTTTTGTAGAGGAAATTTTCATTTTCTCGCTCGTAAACTTTGATGCACTAGAAACATCCACAGCATTTTCGTGTACAAGCTTTTAAGTTCCAAGATTTTTACTCTCAAACTTAGGTATACTGGGAATTTCCCCAACTTCTCCGCGCACAAAATATACTCCACTTCACCTCTATGAAAATGTGAGTCTTTCCTAAATCAAATTAACTACGTTGCAAAATATGAAGGAAAACAATGAGTGTTGGTTCAGTGAAACTAAACAGAAATTCAGGTCGGTGTCGAATCGACAAAATTGCTGCAAAATTTTACTTACATCTGGGCTTTCAAACGTAAGAACTATGTCATCATTTGCGGATGCTTTAAAATTGTGTTTCGGATATTAGCTAATTTTTACGCTTTAGTTTTTCTCACACATCTATTTTAGGGAAGTTAATTTATTTTGAAGTAATCACATAAGAATTACAAAATGTAAGGAACGGTTTTTGTGCTGTTATTTTGATTTTCAAAAAAAAATTTGTGACCTTGCTACTTCTATCTTGCATTAAAATACATTGCAGCTACTTCACGTTTCACTTTGTAGACCTAATGATGACGGTTGACGGATATAGGCGAAAGTAGATAAAAAGCTAACTTTTTCTCGTTTTCTCTCGGTAAAAATATGGAGAATCATTGCATCAAAATAATCAGCTAGAATGAAAATTAATTGAAGATAGTCTGATTAGTAAATTACAATTAAAATTTGTGAGGCAAATTTAATACAGCGTCGGCTTGTTTAGCAAATTAATAAAGACTGGAACACAAATTTTGTTCTTAGAAAGAAATTCATGATTGATGATCAAACTTGAGTGAAGGAACCTGAAGAAAATATCAGAAAATCGTCCCTGGAAGCAAATACCCACAATCCCAAAAGAGCACGCAATTGCCAGGACGACGTTTTGCTCACGTCATCAGAGACGGGCGCGGCGCAGGCGGCGGCCGCCAGAAGCAGCACGCACAACACTTTCATCATTCCTGGAGAAAGATGCGAAACCTAAGTCACATTAACAGGTGTTATTTGAACCCCATCCTCGTGTTGCACGAACAAAACTAACATAAAGGAAGAATTATTCAAGTAACGATTTTGAACGTTGTTTGATTTCAGCGTCGTGCACAACGACGGTGATCAAAACTAAAATTAATAGGGATTGCTATGCTCCTCCCTATGATGCTCCTCCCTCTTCGAATGAAGTGCCTCTTAGTTCAAGTCGAGAAGGAATTAGTTATTTCAGAATGGCGAAGGTATTAGTTATTTAACTCGCTGGTGAAGCACGGAATTGTTGGTTTGAGTTGCACATATTTTTTGTTATATTGTAGTTTTTTTCAGCTGTCCTATTTTGTAATTAATGAAAATTTTAATTAATTTAATTAATTACTACAGTGCGCTGAAGGGATTAGTTATTTAATTTTAAAAATTGCTATAAATTTCTTGTTTCTTTAAGAATATGTACTATGAATTAAGCGCCATGGGCGTGATTAAAATATCAGTCCCCGTGCGTTCACAGGTATCTGTTTTTGTACGTTCGTTGAAGAGGGTGCCTGTGAGAATAGTGCGTCAAAACGACACAATTTTGGCGACAAAACTCAAAGTCACGTGAGAAAAAATACGTTAAGTGCATTAATGTAATTGTTACAGTCCTTGGCAAGCTATAACAGAATTGAAACGAATTTAAATCTATTAAAAATTCAGCTCAGATGTTTTTTATTTCAGTTTCGACCTAGAGCTTCTTCAAGCAGCGTAGCAATATATACTATTTTATAGTCTCTTGCCTATTAAAAAACATTAACACTACTGAAGTCAAATACAGACCGGCAATGAAAATTATACTTCCCAAATTGCGCAAATGTGTTTCAAAATTAAATGAATGCGTAGCTTAACTTACATGTAAATTCAATTTTAATCCATTGTGGCGCTTTTTGGATCTAAACAAGAGTCATACAGTGAGTCGATGAATACTTTACAATAAAACTATGATTGTAAGACAAAAGTTCTCACTAATAGATGCTAAATCTTAAATCATGAAAATTACTTCTCGTACGTAGAAATCATCACCCATCCGTTTCCTCAAAAAGCCAATCTGGAGAAAACATCAGTAATGATTATGAATAAAACTGTCCAAGTAGCAATTAAAGATGTGAGACTAACTCAAAACTTACTTTAAGAGCACGACACAACACTTGCTGGACAACCGCTACGAGCTGTGGTATACGACAGGACTGTGTGCACAGGCCAGCCGCCAGCGCATGGAGCGCCACCTCTTAAATATCATGTAGTGCGATAGAAATGCTTCCAGGTCAGCTATGAGTTCTATTATCGGTTATCTCAATGCTATCGAAGTCCGCTTGGGTACGAGAAACATCACGGTACGAGCGGGGTAAAAATTTCGGTGTTCTCTTTTAGTCAACCTTGTGTCCTCAACCTTGTGTCCTTTCTGGATGCTAGAAACATCACGGCACAAGCGTGTTAAAAAAATGTTAGACGTTCTTATTCTATCAATCTCGTTTGTTCCTAAATCTGCTTGTCCCGAATATTAATTGATCTACTATCAGTTAAATAACCTAACTTTTGAAATGGGAGTCCAAGTTTTTAGTACATTACCCAAAAATATTCGCTATCATGATTGAGATGCATTCGGACGTTAAAAATAGTCTAACACTATCCATCCATCTAACCTGGAGGCGCCGGAATCAAGAGACACGTTCAAAAGATCGTGTACATTGTTCAGTTCATGCAGTGAATACTTTTGTCCTCACTTCGCCCACCTCACTTCTTTATGTTTTCAGGCCTTACGTGCTCGTTGTTTTTTCTCCCCTTTTCAACGTTCTGTTCCTATACGCATGGTGTTCGGCGGGAGAAACTCTATTTGAGACAAACAAACCGAATATTCAACACATAAAAATAATTTTTTTGAAGTGAATGAAGAGTATGAAAATCTGACATAAATGAAATGTACGGATAGTGCTGTAATAAATGGTGCGTTGCTCACATGCTCACACCACACCTGCAGCAGCGTGTGAGTTCACTCATTCCATGAACTGTGACCTAATATTTTGTATACAGAACAACGTTGAGATCAATGCTACACAAACAAGAATACTAGCTCTTTGACACACTATTGTGCTAATTGTGTAAGACGATGTTATTGTTAATGCTAATGTTGCAATAAGCAGCCAGTCATCTCTGCAGTCGAAGCCTGAGTTACATCTGCAACAGTTCAGTTTTCACACAAATTCAAAGCTTGAATACCTCGTTCATCCTGGAACGAATTCTAACTATAGCACAGAGAAAAATGTTTATTTGGGGCAGAATGTCTTGTACGCACGTCGAACGTGTGCGTTGCTGTGGTGCGTTGCTGCGCAGCTGTTGCTTTATTAGCTCAGCGAAAAATTATCAGATTATTTTTGTCCCATATTAATAATGCCCTGGTCGAAGTATTTCGTCAATTTTTTTGTCAGTGAAAAACCAAAGCATATCATGTTCTTGTGGGCTTGTGGCTTTGTTAAGTAACTTGCTGGACGAATGAGGCGATTTTCCTGCGTTTTTGCTGACACAAATTGGCCTTTCTTCATTACATCTGACTTGTATCGATGTACCACAGTTCTGATAGTCCATTCTGATACCTGGAGTTTTGGGGAATAATCCTCATCGATCTTCTGGAGTCTTCATTGATAATGTTTGAACATCAAGTATAAATTCTGGTGTTCTTATGGCATCGAAGCGCAGAGAATTTTTTTTTGCTACAGAGGAAACTTTATTTTGCTTTTTTGCTACTGGGTTATCCCCATTATCATCACATCCCAAAAGCTTCAACCGAAACTTATGAATAAATGATCTGGCAACTCGCTGCATTTTACAGTTAAATTGCTCGTCATTTCTCTTCTTGGGCTAGGACCTTACTCTAATGAGTTTATCTGAAATAAAAAATTCTATTATGAGTTGTTTGAGAGTGATATGAACTAAAAACGACACGTCCTCAATTAGCCCTCGCACCCTGTAGAAAATCTTGAGCGTATAAAGTGCATGCGGAAACTGTAATAAAAATAAATTGAGTTCAACTTGTCGCTCTACGTATAATTTAGAGCAAGGAAGACCGCCTCGTGATATTTTTGTCCGGAGTGATATTTTTGTCTGGGTGGTTAGTGACCGAGAAAGGAAAGATGAAAAGAGGAATGATTCCAATGTGTGTCATGAGATCAACGTAGGTGTTCGTTATATGGAACAACAATGGATCTCATGCAGAGAAAAGGCTTTACTGCTCGTGAACTTTTTCGGGGGAAACTATCGAAAAGGCTAAATAATACTGGGAAAATTTCCATTTCCTATTATCTGTAATTGCTCTGCGAGTCCTGCGTGACACTCATTTGTGCAGTGATTTATTTTCTAGTTCACTGCAAAGTGGCAGTTTCGTCTCTATTGCGATGTTGATGACGACATTAAGGTTGTGCCGGCCTAATATAAAAGAGGTTGTATATAGGAACGGTAATATGATTGAAAAATCCAGCTGTTAGATTAAGATCGCGTTGGAGGTGTTGAAATTTGGTTCATGGTTCAGTAGTGGCTTCAAAACTCCGCTGAATTGTGTTATTTTCAACACTCATTGCCTCAGTGTTAAGCCTGCGAATCACATAAGTGAATAATTTATAATAATTCATAAATAGGAGAGCTGAAATAAAAATTTAATGACAAAACAAAAAACACGCACGACCCAAACAGACAATTCCGAGCTTCACCAGCGCTCACTAGCTGACCATTGCTTATATATAGATGGCAAAAACAACAAGACCAGCTCATTTTTACTCGTGTCTTCGGGAAGACTCAAGGCACAAATAAGCACGCTTGTTATTCAAATGCACTGGAGCGCGGTCAGGGCTTTTACGAAGCCAAATATTAGCTAAACATAAGATTAGAAAAATTAACTAATAGCCATCATAGTTCAAAATGTCATCAACTTTAAAATAACCAGTTATCACGTAATGACGAATTAAATAATAAAATTTTCAAGTAATACGTTATCAAGTTTCAAAGGTAGGACTCTAAGCTGCAAAATTACAACTTGAGTCACGAGGTGAAGTTTCAAAGTTTAGATTTTAGGTGAGTACTGAGCACACGCCACGCGCGTCTTCACTCAGAGCTGGCAGGGAATTCAGATTGTTTCTTAAGTGCTCCACGACGATGGGATGAAAGCAAGACGTCTCGGAATGGCAAAATATGCTTATTGCATTTGGTCAGACTAATGGACACTCAGCAAAGAAAGTAGCAGAATTCCATGATACTTCGTGCCGTACTGTTATGCTGCTCTATCAACAATGAAAATTATCTGGTACACGTGGCAATTCAAAATAAAATTGTGTTCAGGCAATTTTAACCTAAAAGGACCGCTGTCGGGTGTCCAAAATTGGCGATGGGAAATGGTTTTTCTCAAGGATGAAACAAATGGAAAACTAGAAAAAATTGCTCTTCTCCTGCTGTTCTCGAAAGACCTCTTCGTAGAAAACTCCACGCATTAGATATATGGAGAATATTGGCTCGTAAACGGTCTATGTTAACCCTGCCAACAATACCGTTTATCAAACTGGGCCAAAGCACATGCACATAGAACTGTGGAGGAGTTGAGAAGAGTAATGTGGTCAGATAAATCTTAATTCTCTCTATATGTCAATGATAAACACCGTCCTGTTCATCAAAGACTTCATGAAGCCTTCAACGAAACCCAGGCACAAGGAGAAATACTTGAAAAAGAAGGGTCTGTCATGTTCTGGGGTTGTTTCAACTACACAGAAGTAAGCCTTTAGTTGAGGTCTCCGGCAAGCAGAACCAACATGGTACATTGAGATTCTAAAAAGTAAAGTTTTGCCATTTTCACAATAATAATATGGAGAAAGGTATTTTGCTCTACCTATCTTTCAGAATGACTACTGCAATATTCATCGAGCTAGAACTCCCATTAATTGAAATGATGGTCATTCAAGATATGTCAGGCGTTTAAATTGGCCAGGTGTATTTAAAGACATAAACCTAACAGAAACTTTGAGGGAATGCCTAGAACAACAAGTTAGACGACAAAAAGATCGCCACGTATTGTGACCGCTTCGAGAACAATTGATACAAAAGTAGTTTAAAATCAACCATATGTTTAATAAGACATTTGCAGACTGAGTTCTATGCAGAATTGCCGTCGTTATAGGTGCTTGCAAAGTTCCTACATCACTTTAGGAAGAGGTGTTTAATTTTTTGCCCACGGAGCTCATTTCCAAAACAAATAGGATTTATTTGGTTGAATGTATTTACTTTTCTCATACTTGGGTCCAGAGTACACAGCTTTACACATTCATTTTGTATTTTAGCAACTCATTCTAAGCAACCTTATGAAATGCCACTCAACTTGACCTCCTTACCAGAAAAGAAGCTTTAAAAGAGACGTATACAGCTATTTGATGATAGAAAAAGTAAAGCAATCGTCATTTTGATCATTACACTAGATTTTGATACATTTTTTATACTGCATCTGGAACACAGCTCGTAAAAAATAGATGATTATTAAGTTTGAAAGGTTCTTAGTTATTTAAAGCCTCCCTAACCACAACAAAGGTGTTCCAAACAAAGGAAGGATGAGGCCCCATTTGGAATAGAGTTAAAGCAATTGGGAATCTCTGCAGGTGGTGTTTTCGATAAAAAGTGCTTTTAGGAACACTAAGCCAGAAGGAAGTTTAAGAAACAAGATACAAATTGAAAAAGATAGAAGTAGCTGCTCTAAGCAAACCTTAAATTTCCTTCTAAGACCAATTCCCTTAAATACAGTAATTGTATCCCAATGAAGAGGAATGAGTATCCAAAGAAAGTGTAAAAAATCCGCGTTCGAAGAGCAAAAAAAATTTCCCCCTCAGGATTAATAAGAACTTTTTATTCCTAATTTTAGTTCAAAATACCATGTGCAATGTTCAGCCGATGGTGACAGTCTGTAGAGCCAGTCATCTAGCTCAGATAGTTCACCATTGATCGGTATCGATATGAGAGGAGTGAGCACAAGAGGTGGTATCGTTAGGCAAATTGGACGAGGTTCAGTCAAGGACAAAAAGCGCTCAAGTTACCACTAGAAGAACGATGGCCTTATTATCAAAAATCGAAGATCGGTATTATCAACCTTGATCAGTAATTGGGAAGATTTTACGTCATTCATTTTAGCACTTATTTTTAATATGTTAAGTGAGATTCAATCCATTTTAGACACTTGTGGTGTTCTCCCCCATGCTGCAACACGCTTCGGGCAGACTTTGAGCTATCTTTTTCGTGATAGGATAGCCCGAAGCGAGTGCCTGAGGTACAACCGTATTCGGCAGGATATGGACAACACGGGGGTAACACGGTAATTATATTGGTGACTGTCAGGTACACGGAACACGGGCCATTACACTGGGCCCTCGGTGACTACTATGAGCACTGTTCGTTACTCGTAAATCACGTAATGATTGGAACACAGCACTATTACGTGATGGTTGTAATACAATACTATTCGAGAAGTACGTAATGATTGAAACACAATCCTATGTGAGAATAGCACATATATGTGGTGATTGGAGTACAATCCTATTCGAGAATGACATAAATTGAAACACAATCCTATGCGAGAATAGCACAAATACTTGATGATTGAAGCACAATCCTATTCGGAAATGACGTAATGATTGAAACACAATCCTATGCGAGAATAGCACAAATACGTGATGATTGAAGCACAATCCTATTCGGGAATGACGTAATGATTGAAACACAATCCTACGCGAGAATAGCACAAATACGTGATGGTTGAAGCACAATCCTATTCGGGAATGACGTAATGATTGAAACACAATCCTATGCGAGAATAGCACAACTACGTGATGATTGAAGCACAATCCTATTCGGGAATGACGTAATGATTGAAACACAATCCTATGCGAGAATAGTACTAATACGTGATGATTGAAATACCATCCTATTCGAAAATGACATAAATTACGTAATGATTGAAACACAATCCTATCCGAGAATAGCACTAATACGTGATGATTGAAATACAATACTATGCGAGAATTTACGTAATGAATGAAACAAGCACCAATAGCGGGTAACGTCCGCGAGGATGCTACTTACGAACGCAGCGGCGAGACGTGATGATTGGTGCTACGTCGTGCGACTGTTACGAACAGGTCAGCTGGTGCAGCGGGGCGCCGAGACGAGGCTAGTCAGCTGGGTCGGGCCCGGCAGCCACGCGGTTCACCGTGGTAGCTGATAAGTAGCTACGGCGAGGCTAGCCGGGCGGAGCGGGCGAGAGATGTCGTAGAGCGGCTTGGCCGACGACGCCGGCGCGGGGCGTTGCAACGTGACTTTTTTAACCCTTGCGGTACGATAATTCAAATTGTTTGGGTAAAAACTTCCAGGGGAAAAAGTTGTCATTACCCTGAATTGTCAGTGAAATTGTCCTAGTGTGGTGCTTTTAGCTTAAGTAAGTGCCTTCTTCATTATTTTAATTTTGAAATTTTTTGTATCTTTGAAGCTCGATGCTTGGCGACAGAAATTTTTGATGTTGATAATAAAGTTTTCGTATTTACGAAGATATTATTTATACGTTTTTGCCCGAATTTACCAAAAATCAACAAAGTTCAGAAAAAACTTGCTCAAGTTAAATGGAAAGGGTATTGAATATGTTGCTCGGGTCCTGTAGCATGAACTTACGCGTGCTACAGGGTCCTATGGTAATTACAGGGGCCTATGGTAACCTATGGTAATTTACGCGCGCAGGTTTCTGGAATTGTTTAAAAACTAGTTTAATGAATGGTTGTAATTTCCCTAATTTTGTTATTACTCCAAAATATTCCCTCACTAGTTAAATTAGTTTAAAACTAGGTTAGATGCCCTAAACTGGAAGCACTAGCCAACTTGGCACTGGAGTAGCCGTCAGGACCGAAAGGGTTAAGGCTTTGAAACACCTTGAAGCGTCAAGACGCTACTAGGTTTAAGACCTTGCAACACCTTGGGGCGTCGATAGGCAGGGCCGGTCTCCGGAGCTTGGTGCAGGTACGCGAGAGACAAGGTCGATCTCGGAAGCTAGATGCAGGAACACGAGGCTGGTGCTGGAGATGTGACTTGAACGAGGACGAGGGCTTGAGTGAACGCGAGCCTTGTTGGGGTCGCCTTATGTAGGCCTCGAGTGCAAGCCCTGAGTCCGGGCGTGAGTCCTGATTGGTCGCGAGTTTGTGGGCCTGTGGTGCTGGAGGCAGGAAGCCGTTGTAGCTTACGGGCACCTTTTCTCATAGTCGCGAGGCGGCTTCTCTCAGGTCCCGTGTTTGGTTGACTGGGCGCTTCGGGTCCGGAGGTGCTCTGGAACGGATGCGGTTGTAGTCTGGAGGCAGCTTTTCTCAGGTCTTGTGGGGGTCCGCGGCTTGCCGCTGGGATCACCACAGGTGTCCCTCTCCTGTGTTTTTTTTAAACACTTAGTACCTCACTGGTGGTCTGCTTTCTCTGCCGTATTTAGTGAATACTGCCTGTTTTGCTGTTTTAGGGATTGCTGTGCCTTTTCCAGGGAACGGAACTCCCTCGTATACTTCGTAGTTTGTTGCTCTCGGTGCCTTAGCCTGTTGTTGAGGTTTATCCTCGATGGTGGGTAGGTACGCTGCTTTGACCCTTTCCGTCGCGATGTTAGCTTTTTTTCCTTGTATATCTACGGTGATGTAGTTTGGTGCCCTTTGGAGCACGGGAAAGGGACCTGCGTAGGGTTTCTGTAAGGGTCTTCTGTGCCCCCCGTGTTTCACGAAGACGTTGGTCGCCTTGTATAGAGCGCTCGGGACATTGGCTTTTTGGGGTCCCTGTTGTCGTGGCAGTATTGGCTGCAGGTTTGTCACTCGTTTTTTTAGGCATTGTAGAAATTCTCTGGCGGGCCGGTCTCCTTTTTCTTTCTCGGGTAGCTCTCCTGCGAGGCGCAATGTTTGTCCGTATACCATTTCGGCGGGGGAGATGTTTGCGTCCGTGTGTGGCGTGGCTCGGATGTTAAGCAGTATGAGGGGTAGTGCGTCTGCCCAGTCTGCGTCAGTGACCGTAGCTTTTAACGCCTCCTTCAATCTTCTGTGCATCCTCTCCACCAGTCCGTTGCTCTGCGGGTGGTACGCTGTCGTTCGCTGTCTCTCAGCGCCCAGCGCCGTCAGCAAGTTTTTCCATAAGTTAGACTCGAACTGGACGCCTTGGTCCGTGATGATTGTTGTTGGAGCGCCGAATGATGCTACCCAGTCTTTTAGGAATGCCCGTGCTGTTGTTTCTGCCGTACAATCGGCCATTGGGGTAGCGGTGCACCATCTGGTGAAGCGGTCAATGCACGTCAGCAGGTACCGTTTGTTTTGTGACACGGGTAGTGGTCCGACGATATCGATGTGTATCGTCTGGAACCGTTCCTTGGGTACCGGCATCTTCCCGGGCGGGCATTTGGTGTGCCTTATTATTTTGCTTGTCTGGCATGGAATGCACTCGCGTGTCCACTTGCCGACGTCTTTGTTGAGTCCGGGCCAGATTACTCGCTGCCTCAAGAGGTCCCTTGTTGCTTGTATGCCGGGATGACTCGCCCCGTGGAAATGCTGAAATACGTTCTTTCTGCAGCATTCCGGGATGTATGGCCTCCGTAGGCCTGTTGACACGTCGCACCAGAGGGGTGGTTTACCGGTCTGTCTGATTATGGGGCGTAGTTTGAGCGCGTTCTTTGATGCTGGGTGCAGCAGTTCTTCTAATTCTGCGTCTCTGTTTTGTTCGGTCATTATTTTGTCGTAGTTGATCGCGGGTCCTTTAGGTATTATTGTTGACACCAGACGTGATAGCGCGTCTGCGACCGTGTTGTTGTCGCCGCTGATGTGCTTGATTTCGCAGTCGAACTGTGAGAGGTAGGAGAGCTGTCTTGCTACCCGGGGGCTGTTGCCTTCCGTGGCTTTTTGCAGGGCAAAACAGAGCGGTTTATGGTCTGTCCTGATTTCGAAGCTTCGGCCTTCCAAAAAATGCTCGAAGTGTTTCACTGCGAGGAATATCGCCATTAGTTCGCGGTCGTAGGTGCTGTATTTACGTTGGGTGTCGTCTAGTTTTTTGGAGAAAAATGCTACGGGGCGCTGTTCTTGCCCGACTTTTTGTTGTAGTACGGCGCCGACTGCGGTTCCTGATGCGTCTGTGATTAAGGTGCTTTTGCCTTCTGGAGCGGGGTGCGCTAGCAAGGTGAGTTGCGAGATCTCGCGTTTTAGGCTAGTGAACGCTGCGTCTAGTTCTGTTGTCCAGTTGATAATTTTCTTTGAGTTTTTGGAGTATCCTTTTGTCAATCCGGTCAGAGCTTGCATCTTTTCTGCTGCGGCTGGGAGGAATCGGTGGTAATAGTTGACTATTCCTAGGAATTGTCGTAGCTTTTTTACTGTTGCTGGTTGGGGAAAACTGCATATTTCCTCTATTTTCTGAGGGAGTGGTGAGATTCCGCCGGCTGACACTCTGTGTCCGAGAAAGTCTAGCTCGGGCACTCCGAAAATGCACTTGGCGGGGTGCACGCGCAGTCCTTCTCCTTGTAGCCGTTGGAAGAGTTGTCGGAGGTGTTTTTGGTGCTCCTCTGCGTTTGCGGATGCTATCAGTATGTCGTCGATGTATGCCGTTACGAAGTCCATGTCTCTTGTTACCGCGTCGATGTATCGTTGGAACGTTTGGGCTGCGTTCCGCAGCCCGAATGACATCACGGTGTATTCGTACAGCCCAAATGGTGTGGTGATGGCCGTTTTCTGGATGTCCTCGTTTTTGACGGGTATTTGGTGATAGGCTTTGACGAGGTCGATTTTGGAGAAGATTGTTTTGTTATGCAGTTTGTAATGGAAGTCTTGACAGTGTGGTATTGGGTAACGGTCAGGTTTGGTGCTTGCGTTCAGTCGTCTGTAGTCTCCGCAGATTCTCCATGCCCCGAGTTCGGCTGCCTTTGGTACCATGTGCATGGGTGATGCCCAGGCGCTCTTCGACGGCCTGATGATGCCATGTTCCAGCATTTCCTTGAATTCTTGTCGCGCCGCTTTCAATTTTTCCGGAGACAGTCTCCTTGGTCGTGCATATACTGGGGGTCCGGTTGTTTCGATGTGGTGTTCTACGTCGATTTTCTTTTGTGTGTGCCGGATGTGTTGGGAGGTCGGTAGTATTCCGGGGTATTCCTCGTACAATGTGTTGAATTCCGGGGCGGTTTGGTGTTCGATCCTGTGCACTTGTTGGCTTCTTGAAACGACACGTTTGCAGGGTACTTTGGTTCCGGAAGTTTGGGCGTAAAGGCTTGCGTTTGCGGTGTCGACGCTTAGCTGGTGTGCGGCGAGGAAATCCATGCCAATGATCGGTTGTCCCACGTCCGCTTCTATGAAGTTCCAACTTACGGGCCATAGGGGGTTGAGCAGGATGATGCGCTCAGTCGTCCCGTAAGAAGCTATGGGGGTGTTGTTGGCGGCGAGTAAGTCGTAGGACGGGGGTTTGAGCGTGTGTTTCTTTTTAGCTGGTACTAGGCTGACGGCTGAACCGGTGTCGATGAGGTATCGTACGTTGCCGGTGTCTGTGACGTACATTAGCTCGCCTTTTTTTGTCTGTGCGGAGACTGGGGCGTTTACCATTCTCCGCGGTCGTCGTTTCCCGCGAAACTTGCAAGGTTGGGTACAGTTTCTTGCTCGGTTACCGAAAGTTTGGTGGTAATAGCAGATTGCTTGGTCCTGCTTGATTGTTGTATTGCTTCTGTTTCCGTACCTAGGTCCTGGGGTTTGGTTTCGCCAATCTTCTGCTTGCTTCTTGTTTTCCTGTGGGCGTAAAGCGTTTGCCAGCATTTTCTTGAGTTCTGCTGTTTCCTGTAGGGCTTTGTCAAAATCCGCTCTTGAGACGGTAAGAGATGGTGGTTGTTTGATGGCAGTTACGGCGATGGGTTCACTCATGGCAGTTTGGCAAGCGGTTTGCCTTGCTATGATCTGATCTGCGATTACTCTGTATTCTTCGTCCGTTTTTCCCCTGCCTAGTGCCTCGATCAGCGGTTGTGCTGTGATTGGTAGCTTTGCGAGGTGCATGGAACGGATGACGGACGGTGGTATGGGTGCTTGCCTGCAGCTGTTCAGTCGTTTCATTTCGAGGAGCAATTCTGATGGCGTATTGTCTCCCATGGTAGTTTTGACGATAGTGTCGTAGTTTGCTTCCTCGTCGTGTCGCACGAAACGGTGCGTTAATGCGGCTTTTAATGCGTCGTATTTGTCGTTTGCCGGTGGGTTCAGGAGTATTTCTTGGATCTCGGATACGATGTGTGTTGGGAGTCCTCCTAGTAACGCTCCGAACTTTGCGCCGTCGTCCAGGTTTGGTACTTGTGCGAGGAACACGTCGCAATGCAGTAACCATCCTTTCACATCTCCGCTGAATGCGGGCAACCGGATATCTCTCCCAGCCATGCCTCCTATTGCCTGCCGAAAACCTCTGGGGTCAACCAGTGTGGTGTTCTCCCCCAGGCTGCAACACGCTTCGGGCAGACTTTGAGCTATCTTTTTCGTGATAGGATAGCCCGAAGCGAGTGCCTGAGGTACAACCGTATTCGGCAGGATATGGACAACACGGGGGTAACACGGTAATTATATTGGTGACTGTCAGGTACACGGAACACGGGCCATTACACTGGGCCCTCGGTGACTACTATGAGCACTGTTCGTTACTCGTAAATCACGTAATGATTGGAACACAGCACTATTACGTGATGGTTGAAATACAATACTATTCGAGAAGTACGTAATGATTGAAACACAATCCTATGTGAGAATAGCACAAATATGTGGTGATTGGAGTACAATCCTATTCGAGAATGACATAAATTGAAACACAATCCTATGCGAGAATAGCACAAATACTTGATGATTGAAGCACAATCCTATTCGGAAATGACGTAATGATTGAAACACAATCCTATGCGAGAATAGCACAAATACGTGATGATTGAAGCACAATCCTATTCGGGAATGACGTAATGATTGAAACACAATCCTACGCGAGAATAGCACAAATACGTGATGATTGAAGCACAATCCTATTCGGGAATGACGTAATGATTGAAACACAATCCTATGCGAGAATAGCACAACTACGTGATGATTGAAGCACAATCCTATTCGGGAATGACGTAATGATTGAAACACAATCCTATGCGAGAATAGTACTAATACGTGATGATTGAAATACCATCCTATTCGAAAATGACATAAATTACGTAATGATTGAAACACAATCCTATCCGAGAATAGCACTAATACGTGATGATTGAAATACAATACTATGCGAGAATTTACGTAATGAATGAAACAAGCACCAATAGCGGGTAACGTCCGCGAGGATGCTACTTACGAACGCAGCGGCGAGACGTGATGATTGGTGCTACGTCGTGCGACTGTTACGAACAGGTCAGCTGGTGCTAGCGGGGCGCCGAGACGAGGCTAGTCAGCTGGGTCGGGCCCGGCCGCCACGCGGTTCACCGTGGTAGCTGATAAGTAGCTACGGCGAGGCTAGCCGGCCGGAGCGGGCGAGAGATGTCGTAGAGCGGCTTGGCCGACGACGCCGGCGCGGGGCGTTGCAACGTGACTTTTTTAAGGCTTTGAAACACCTTGAAGCGTCAAGACGCTACTAGGTTTAAGACCTTGCAACACCTTGGGGCGTCGATAGGCAGGGCCGGTCTCCGGAGCTTGGTGCAGGTACGCGAGAGACAAGGTCGATCTCGGAAGCTAGATGCAGGAACACGAGGCTGGTGCTGGAGATGTGACTTGAACGAGGACGAGGGCTTGAGTGAACGCGAGCCTTGTTGGGGTCGCCTTATGTAGGCCTCGAGTGCAAGCCCTGAGTCCGGGCGTGAGTCCTGATTGGTCGCGAGTTTGTGGGCCTGTGGTGCTGGAGGCAGGAAGCCGTTGTAGCTTACGGGCACCTTTTCTCATAGTCGCGAGGCGGCTTCTCTCAGGTCCCGTGTTTGGTTGACTAGGCGCTTCGGGTACGGAGGTGCTCTGGAACGGATGCGGTTGTAGTCTGGAGGCAGCTTTTCTCAGGTCTTGTGGGGGTCCGCGGCTTGCCGCTGGGATCACCACACACTTATCCAACATCCCCATCTTCTTCAAGAGAATACATCGCTTCCAAAGCCTTGCTAATATTTAACATAGAGTGATCAGAATCTTATTAGCATGTTATCATTGATATATTATATCTTCAAAACGGAAAGTACCATTAGCATTTGATTGGCTTTTAAAAGTGAAATTAATATACACTCATTTTTTCCAATTTTTGTGATTCTTTAATACATCATTTTTTGAAAAATTGTCATCCGTGAATAGAAAATAGAAATGGACCGGTAATTCAAACATTATTTAGGAGATCCCTCGCTGTTTATGAGGACAATGCGAACAACTTAAAGCGGCTTAGGACTAACCTATGTGAAGAGACTTTTTCTCAAGATTGAAATACCGGCGGTGATGAATCGCCAACAAATTTATGTACAAAAAATTTGAATGAATTGAAGTTTTTCGGCAAGGAATTGATACTAGATCAAATTTCTCGCTCATAAGTTGTAAAATAACCTAAAGAACCAAGTTGTTCATTGAAAAATGCAGGGTCAGATTTTTGAGGATAATTAACCAACGGAATTTTTTAGTAAAAAGTGGCGACCGCACTGCAAAACCATTTTTTTAAGCTGTGACCATTTTTGTTTCCCCATTACTCCCATCCTCATCCAATTCAATTTAATTTTCAATTTTGGTCCGGAATTTGATGTAAAGGTGGAATTTATATATTCTCGTGTAGTTTAGATTCTGTTCAAGCAACTATCACATTTATTGCGATAACATTTAGGTTTGCACCTATCACAAAAACTTCGCTGATTGCTTCTTTCTGGATGTAAAGCATATGCGGGAGGTTTTGTATCAACTGCTTCAGCCTTAATTTCATTTCGTTGTTGAGGTGGACATTACTTACAAGAGCTACGAAGCTTCTCTTCGACTTACCCTATTTATTTAGGCCGGAGATGTCACACGCTTTTCACTGTCAGGGCCAGGTTCGAAGCCATAGTTTTTGGGACCACAATATCACCCTTCCCTCACTCTGCCAAGTCTTCGTAGGCCAATTTTTTTGTCATCCTCGAGATCATTGGCCGTTTAGTGGAAGTCGTAGCTTGCGTTGTTTGGAGTGTGGCTCGCACACGAGACAAGGAAACTATACGACAGTTCTTATCCGTTCTACCAGAAAAATTGAGCTCGTTTTGCGTTGAATAAAACTGCCGACGTGCAGACGCCTGAGACTCGATGCATTTTTGCATTAAATATAGACAAAAGGGAAAGCCGTATAGACTCAAAATGCGCTGAAAATGAATATACGTGCATGCACTTTAAATGTGACACAACCGAAATACTATGTCCACGATTAGACGAGTTCTTGGGTATCACTGGGTGTCTAATGATATCCACATTTTTGAAGGTGTATCATACGACCTATATGTTCGCCACACAAACTGGGCAAATATGTTTTAAAATTCAACTTCATTACCAAATGCAACAAAAAAATTTTCCCACTCCACTGGGTGCAGCTGCTTTTTATACGTAATACATCCCTTTACACTGTATTTTTTCGTTTAAAATCCCTGAATTTCTAGGAAGATAAGGTTTTCGATACAGATATTTCGATACAGGTATACATAATGTGTTGATGTCGACTATTATAGAATTGTATTGATTTTCACTGACAAAGTTCTGAGAGTTTCTCGAGTTAATCGACAAATTCATTCAATACTTTGTTTCATTGAATTTTTTTGTAGGTTTTAGACCTTTTAACACTTCAACACGTTGACTACGGAGTGAGAAAAATGTGTACCACCAGGTAAATTGTTCATATACCAATTATAAATACCAATATAAATAAATATCACTTCAAACCATTTTGCTAACTTCTTTTGAAGGAATTTCATCACACGAGAAAAATATTATTGAGCATAAATTTTACACATTTCTAACAAATGATGGAAACTTATTCGACCAGGTAAGTCAATTTTCCTAATCTTTTTTTTTTACAACCCAACCAAATCAACTCTACTGTACGACCCGCGCAATCGTAGTCAACGTGTTAGGTGCGACGTAACCCACCGGTGATCAATGACAGATTTTCATAATGCCGCCGACCGACCAGCAATCACCAACTCAATTTCGATGAATGCTTAATTAAAGCTAAATGAAGGTGCGATCTGTTTAATGATCCTTGTTTTCAACATTGACCTCTAAAATAAACTGTAATTTGATTTGAATATTGAACTTAAAATTAACTCACAGAACTTAACGGGTTAATTAGTAAATTATTAGCCTTATGAGCCCGTCAAAATAAACAGTATTATTCTAAAGGAAAAACTGCAATTCAATCGTTATAGCTGTTTTCAAGTGAAGTATTCAAATCTGGTTTTGATTTCTATTTTTGCTTCTGCAGCAGAGTATCTTTCGAAAGAACTTCAATCAATATAACTAAATTTTAGTTCAAAAATAAATTTGAGGTCCATATGTACTGTTTTGGTTTACACCCTATATAGTAACTGCCGACTGGGACCTTCCAAACAGGTGACCAACAAACTGTGTATGATGATACGGGGATTGTCAGCAGCTGCTATTAATTAAAGAATAGTCTGAAGCCTCACCTTGGTTGTACGGGGGAAGATTTTCAAACAGCTACAGATGTCGCTTCCAAATTGCAATTCACATTCAGCAGATCATGTGATTAGCTTATACACTAGATCCAAAATTTTTCCTGCAGGCTTTGCTCTCAGACTGAAATAAATTATCACGACAGCTACATCGTCATAATTTTTTAACTTAACGCTCCTAAAACGCGGCTTTATTGGATTGTTTAGCTATTCTATTTTGTTCTTTTGAGATTCCCATAAGTCTTGAATGCGCTTCATTTTTTGAAAGAAGCAATAAACTTTGAATTTGAATTTACGAGACAATGGAAATCGCACTTCACTGTTAAAATTTCATGTTCCAATAATGCTTGAAAGTTAGATTTTGTAAACTTGATATTTTACAAATTTGTCAAGAAACTGGTGAATTACCGCGCGCTATGCAGGTAAGGAAGTAAAACGCTCGCAAAAATCATCCATTAAAACGAACCAAGAAATAAAAATCATACGACACAATTTCCACACCTTCCAACTCTTCAGTCCGCTCTCATGCAGAGAAGTGCGACATTCCTGTTAGATTAGGCGATTTTAGAGTAACTTCCTCTGTATGAAACCAAATACACCTCCAAATTTTAGAACCTCTACACATTTTGAAAGAAAAACCGGTTTTAAATGATTTACAATCAGCCTTTCCTCTACAACTAACGTAATTTTAATACTGAACATTTTTATTTTGTTCCTTTTATTAGTTATTATTTGCATTCTTCTTTCATGATTGATGTAAGTTTGACATTTGAACAGTCTTTTCTATTTTTTTCAGGTTGATAATGGCCCTGGAAGTCGAAACGTTCCAGAAATTTTTATTCATTGACTTTCCCAAATAAATAAGGAAATTTAAGACGGGTATCTTGGCACTTTTATTTATAATTTGCCTTAATCGTTTCTCTGTTTATTTTCAACCTCTCATATGAAAGACGAACCAAATCTTAAATAAAAAGGAGAGATTTAAAAATACCGGATAAAACATTTACTCAAATAAAATATTGCAAGTAAAACAATAAAATTGTACGTTTCGAGCATTCGCTCATCTTCAGCATAATAAATACACCTGGAAAAACATGGAATGAATTGGAAAGATAATAAATTGAAATAAATAACCTTAAAAACTACGTGTTAACTATTGACAACGGAAAAGAACTCAGTTGGTGTTTAAAATTGGCTTATTTCTTAAAATGAATAGAGACTAAAATCCTTAACGTCGCGTACTCTAGGCTGCAGTGTGGCTGAGCATCGAGGTAGAAGTTACCGCACAGGAAATATTTTATCTAGTCCTTCGCATGTAATTTTATAATTCTTACTAGATCTAAACTTTCCTCTGATTAGGGATTTTCAAGTCTCTATTCATATTTAGAAATAAGCCGATTTTAAAGAACCAACTTAGTTCTTTTCCGTTGTCAATAGTTAACAGATAGTTATTAAGGTTAATTATTTCAATTTATTATCTTTCAAATTCATTTCATGTTCAATTTTATTTTTTACATGCAATTTTAATTCGAGTAAATGTTTTATACGGTATTTTTAGATCTCTCCTTTTTAACTTAAGATCAGGAAGCTTACCGATAACTTTTTTTGCGCGAAACGAATGTTATAGTGAGAAAAAACACCAACCCAATAGAACTTGAGAGTCCCCTAACTTTCGTAAGCTCACAGGAAAGGAAAAAACATCATTTAATATGTAAAATGTGTGTGTGTGCAAAACCTCGCACCAAGTTCGAAATACACTTGATTACTGAAATACAATTCAAAAGTGAATGGTGTGTCTCATTTTTGCGAGTATAGATGTTTTTAAAATATTATTTTCTTGAGAAAATCTACAAACATACTCTGGTGCTAATGTTAGCACTTTAGAATTCAGTAACGACAAACCTGCCATTCAAGACATCGAAGAGGGAATGATGACAGTGTTGACTGTACCAAAGGTACTCTTGTCATCAAAGATGTCGAAGTGAGAATGACGACAGTGCAGACTACACTAACGAAATTATCATTGGAGACATCACAAGGGAAATAATAACAAGCGACACTTTTTATGACGGACCACTGATGACATGATGTGGGAAATGGCTTGGCTGACTTCAAGAACGGTGAGCTGCTGCCGAGGGCTTGGAAGTGTTGACGCGCAATTGAGTGACGGCAAATGATTCCACTAATGACAGCAAAACAAATGCCGGTTTCCGTAGCTTGTTTCACACAGCAGATCATACACCAAGAGATCATACACCAAGCATATATTTGTGTTAATGATAATTTGTTAGAGGTACAAATTGATCGAACTTTACCGACCTGTGCACGAGAAAACATCAAATAAAATGACTTCCAGAATGTTTTCTCATGCAGCCAACAACTTTTTTCCTTGGGGAACAAAAAACCAGGACAATATTTCAGCGGAGAATTGCCGATGGACGAAACTTAAAATTAATTTTTCCATAGAAGTCACTGATTACTGATTAATCAAATTATGTCACGGGAAAATATAGTTTCACGTGTGCATTCCCACTCTTAGATTGAAGGCCTTAAAAATGCGTTTATGTTAATTTTATTCCAATTTTCAGAAACTAACGAAATTGTTCACCCTTGCTCTTGATAAAAATATGATCCAGGCACACATGACGAATATGAACATAAGTGTGCTAAAAGACGACATATTTTCAATTTAATTTACAGTGTAACTGAAAAAATTTCGTAAAATTGACGTATAACTGGGAAATTGAAAATGACAAACTCTTTATAACATATGACAACACACCTAATAGACTGATAGTGCAAATATTACAAATAATTTATTCTGTATTGATGAGAAAAAAGCGACCATTACCAGTTTATTGGTATAATAAATGCTGCTAGGACTGTTGAAACAAAAGTATGAGAAATGACTGTATGAGGGTTGTCCGGTTTCTTGATGCTTTACCTTAAAATGTTCATTTTTATAGACAGTTATTTCTCAGAAGACAATGCACAGACTTATTTATTAATATCCCTGAATCAGTGGTCATAGATCCATAGAAGGATTCTAGACGATTTTATCCGTTCCCTAATTAATTCTTCCATTCAATTTTCCCATTATCGCTATCTCTGACATAAATTTCCTCACATTTCGATAATATATTCAGAAAATTTGAAAAAAGAGCTTAAGTTCATATGTTATTCCTGTTATCAATTTCTTCGAAATCTAAACCTAAATCTATCTTCAGTTATGGCCAGAAACTCAAGGAAAACACACATCGAGACAAATTGCACGATCGGAATTTTAGGATTCGCGCTTCTGCAAATCAAATCTAAGTCGCTCATGACGTTGAGCTTTCGACCCTCACTGATGACATGAGAATATTTTCGAGGGAGTGATCCGATTGAAGGGAATCAATTTTGCCAATCAGTTCAAAACCATAAACCGATTCTTCTCATCCAAGCAATATGAATGACTGTGTGAGGTAAAGTTCTGATTAAAATATTTTTCTCAATACCTAAAGGGTAGAAGGTACGCAAATTTCTGAAATGGATGAACATTTTACCTTATAACGCTATTTAACCTCGTTCTAATTTTTCAACAATGAGATATAATTGAAAAGAGTTTAAATTAACGGTGTTAGCGCACAAAATTCATTACGTTGCTATTATAAAGCCATCTATATTCATCTCACCCCAGAAACCGCTAGTCAGAATGATGCTTCAAGAGAAAATATTATCTGTTACTGTATATTACGGTAACATTAACAAGTGCCTCAGTTCATGGCTCAATTTTGCACGGGGTAGTTGAACTCTTGAACGTTAACCTACCTAATTTGGGGATGGTGCAACTCACCCACGAGGGTTACCATTCTAGGGTTAAAAACAGTTCAATTTATGGTAGATCTTCGAAACTTCAAACACAATGACAAAATCTGACGCATTTTTTAATCACGGGTTATTGCAAAAGAAGCCTGACTGCACGTGCCGAAGTACCCGAATATGCGCTTCAACAGAATTGTGTTGAATTTCGTAAGTATTCATGAATTGCGAGAATGAATTTGTGTTCACAAATAAAAACATTTCCTGACTTTCATGAAAGGTTAAAGCTACACTGCTTATATCACATTGGACGGAAATATGCTGCTGTCTAGAATTACCGTATTACAAGCTCGTTGCCTGAGCAAACAGAAGAAAATAGGAAATACGAGTATTTTTACCTAAAATAGAAAAATGATACGCAAGTCAGTATCAGCTTCACTGAAATTGTTGCAACATAGTTACTTTTTGTCTGCGCTCTCGTTTGCAAAAAGTAGATTACTTATTTATCCTTTTGCATGCTTACTCACATCAACGAATCATGGCACATTTACGACCAAGTGGTGCATTTTTTTACCCCTCATTTACTTAGCCCCTGATGTCCATTTTGTTGACTCGCCTACTTTCTCATGCACCAAACAATACGAGGTGACCAGTAATTCCACTGCCCCTCATCCTCGGTGAACTTAATTTAAGAGAGACTTTTGAAGCGTTTATCTCAGATTTATAATTCAAAGATACTAAGACGATTTTTGGGCAAGCAAACCTCCCCAATCCAACACCCAATATAACACCAGTAATGTAATTCCACCGCCCCTCATCCTCTGCGAGCTTAATTTTGAGGGCAAGTTTTAGTGTACTTTCAATTAAAACGTCATATTAATAACTCAAAGATACTTCGACGATGATAAAACAATCACAGCTCCCCAATTTAAAACCCGCAAAGTGCTGCAACCGCCAGCCCACACGATCCAAATCTGCACAACGAGGAAGGAACCAGCCTCGAGGAGCCGCACGTGTGCACGCCCCCGCGGCAGCAGAAAAGCTCTCCTTACGCCATACCGGCGTTCTACGATTTCAATCCCTAAGCTCTAACTACAGGCTAGACACCTTAAAGATATAACCGAGTGAATTCAAACAAATTTTGTTCATCCGTTGCCGTCACCAAGGGATATTTACGACGAAAAAAGAACCGTGTTTTTTTCAGGGGCCCTACTAGTTACTATCATAACGAGTCGGTCAAAACCGTTTCTTCCCAAATACCATCACATAAAGAATGGGACAGAGTATGGGAAGAGAAACGAGCGAAAGGGCTGTAGCAACGTCATTTACATAATCACGCCCAGGCACAAAAGAAACACTTTTACTGATATCCATTTCTAAGTAAAGACCACTACATTCATTTTAGCTTATGATTTCTGTGCGCTTCCGTTACACAAAATGCGGTCCCACGGATTGAATCGTTTTTCGCATTGTGAGTTATGTTAAGCCAAGATTTTATATCTTTTGGACGCAATGTTGACGTTATCATACAATGTAACATAACTAATGGATAAGTAAATGTATCAGATTTTATAACTCAGGGGTGATTATGCCTACTCAATTAAAAATCTAGTTTTTTTTCTGCCAATCTCAGTAGAATTCCGGCCCCCCTCGTGTTCTTGAATACTTGAAATTATCAACCCAGTAATGGCTAATACGTTTTTCGAACTTATTCACTGAGCAATCAGACAATATTTCATGGTGCCAGATTCTGATTATTTTAGATGAGAAAAATTTAGGCCTTAACCTGTCTTGAAATTTTTTGACATCGATATCCGGTAATTGTTACTAGGTATTCAATATCAGTTATAGTAAGAGCAAACTTCAACTCTTGCGTGCAGTTATCTCGAACGTAGCGAAGAGATTAACACAAAAAAGCCTCGAGTATTTTCAATATTTCATCGTTTTTAAAACTCTTCCTTCAAAGGCTGTATCCTAATGAAAGCTGTGTTTGTGTAGTATTTATTCGAACGATTTTAATTACTCATTTATCCGAAGTAAAAATAAATTTTCTAAATAAAATATCCTGAAACATGCTAACAATAACCGAACTCCTTTCAGATGTTTAAATGACCCGCATGTTGTGATAACCTAAATAAACAAAAATACGCCAGAACTTCAGAACTGTTCAGAAATATTTCGAGAAATTTCTATGACTCGAGTGCTCAGAGTCATGCGCTTTCGAGGCTTGACGAAGCCACGTGTTTTCATTTCCTTTGGTTTCAATGGTAACTTCAGAAATTATTGACTTTCCCTCCCCAATCATGTTTTTTCCGCAGAACGAGAGCAATGCATCGCACTTCGGACGAGAAAATTCGGGGTTCAATTTAGTCCAGTTCTCAAAGCGCGGTATTTTTGCCAGAGCTAGGCAGCTCCACTGGGGATTATGCATATATTATACATATATCAGAGATGCTGAATTAATGACTTCATGGGGGTACACTACTTCTCATTGCAATTGAGCTCTACTCCCTCACCTTTAGCTAAGAAATGAAAACTCATTGCGCATCACGATTGTACAAGTAAAGTGATTGATAAAGCCTGAAGAAAATTCAATTTTGATCATGATTCCTGCTGTGGGTTAAACTGAAGTTCAATATTCAACTCAAATTATAGTTAATTTTAGAATTAATTTTTTAAATAACGAACATCAAATAGATCATGCCTGCATTTACCAATAAATAATAATTGAGGAAAGTTGAGCTTGTGGCTTCTGGTTGGCCGAAGCATTATCAAAATCACTTCAGTGACCACCGGTGGCTCCCATTGCAGGATAGGTGTTATACAAATTTGAGGAGCAAACTGCCTATTAGGTAGGTAGACGCGTCTCAAACAGTTAGTCCATAATTTTCATTGAATACGTTAATTAAAATTATGACAGACAACTAAGCATTTATTTCATAAAGCTGAAAAACTCGACACTACAACACAGGCGCGGAGTAAAAAAAATGGATCTAAGAACTACTAAATTTTTAACAAAAATTAAAAGTTTTCGACGCAATGACAAATTCTCGCCCATTGTAGCTTCAACCAGGAAAGTAGAAAATGGAAAATGAGTAGGTTCAGTTTCAAATAGTAAAATATAAAGTGCGCAATTATGCACAATTCAAATTTATGCACAGTATAATTTAGGAACTTTGATCTTTTGGGACCCTGAGAGAGCTTATGATGAAGGTGATAGTAGAATGATTTTAAGATACTGGGTTGGTGATGGACCTGAAGAAGATGAAAGGTTTCTTCACAGAAAGTAGAATGGATGAAATTATTACTGAAGGAGGAATGTTTAGAATCCACGACAAAGAAGTGTAAAGGCAGAGTGTTTGAAATCATCCTAGTTGTTCTACGTTAAATCGTGTCAATAAAATTTTATGGGCAAATAACAAAGCACTCCACATTGTTTAAAAATTGTACGTAGTCAACACTAAAATGAACGTTTCTGACCTCGACCCATCATCAAGTGTAACATCTGCAAATATATCCTGAGAATGGAATAATATTGACTATATAATTACACATATTATTACAGATGACGAGAGATTTTTGTACTACAGTAATTGCGGAAAGACTACCAACACCTAAAAGATGAACGCAAGTAAAGAGAAAATGAACGAAAAACACAGTGGAACGTGATTGAAATGTAAACTACAAAGCATTCCTTTAACGAGACAGTTGCCGAACCCAAAGCAAGGTATGTGCTCTCTGCATATCATTAAGATTGGGTTTGTTCTTATGTAAGGAAAAGAGATTCAAGGATTCTAAGTGTGTTACATTGTAAACCAATCTATAATGAAAAATCAGAGTGTGAAATTCTAACATCACACTTGCCCTCGGCATGAGATCGTGCGGCAAAGCGTGGCGGGTGATAAAGCCGAGCCCAAGTTCTAGAACTCACTCCGACGTGCTCCGCTTGTCTGACGCGTAATGTGCGGGTTGGTGAGCCTACATACATCGATGCACATTGTGCACAACTATATTTGTGACTAGACAACGGACACGCGAAGGAATTTTGTCCTTATGCTGAAAGAATGAACCAATATTGAATGTGTTGACCATCTCAACTTAAAGAGATACATGCGGAAGAAAAGACGGAATATACATGCGGAATATATCAATGATGGCGATATATATCAATGACGCTTCAATTGCCCTGACAACTCATCAAATTAAAGAATGCGAATGAACATTTCCAGTTTATCAGTTGTTCGAGAAGGGAGGGCAAGAGAATAGGAATAATTGAGATCTTCATAAACAAAGCTTTGGAATTGGGGGCTCTCTATTTGGCATTATATACGCCTTTTGTGGGCCTCGACAAAACATTTATTACATTCAGAGTGCAGTACTCAACTAATTAAGCATTCAAAATATAATTAAGACTTTAGATTACTAGCTTTTGAGTGGAGATGGGGTCTTTCAACTGTAGGAACCAGCAGTACTCATGCATCAAGTTTTCGCTGAATTATTCGTTATACCTCCTTTCTATCATTCTTATAACTTGATGGAAACTTTCACCTTGTTCGTCACTGATATTATTCCTATTAAACAAGCAGAAGTCTTAATGAGAATATAATAAACGCACCTTAATAGACATATGACACCCCATAGTTCGACAGACCTTTAGCAAGTTTTCCACTAGTTTTTCATGATTGTTTTCTTTTGAAGGGATCAGAATTATCAACGTTTAAAAATTCGGACGGATTTATGTTCGTACCAAAACAAGCACCATCTTCTTCTTCGTGAAAGGCAGCTAAGTTGATTTTTTTCGTTCCGTCCTCTTGAAGATTCCGTTGCTGTAGTCTGGAGCCCAGCAGTTCTGCCATCTGTTTTGACAATGACTAATCCCTCGCCAAATCATTCAATTGCTCCTTATTTATCTAATGAATCCTATTTTCCTGACTCATACACATGATCCTCTTCTGGAGGTGAATCATCTTCTGTAACTGCTCTTGCTTGTTTGACACTGGGATTGACATCTGTATTATAAGGGTCTGATTTTATTGTGATTCACAAACTGGTAACAGAATTTTTCCCCTGTTCATATTTGAGAAGCTCTTAATATTTGTCAAACAAACTTAGCAACCAGAAACATGACACGCACCAAATCATTGGTGCAAGAAAATACTTACTCTTCCGTATGCCATTTAACCATTGTGTGAGCTCTAAATAATACATAGAATTGGTGAGGCACCCAGTGCCATTTTGGTCATCTTGCTCTTAATTTTCATATATATTATATTTATATCCCCCTGATAAATCTCTATAAGATGAAAACAAAAACGTAATAAAAGAAATAAGTTCTCGTTGATGCGTAAGCAACTGATACGATAATATTTCTTATGAAAATATGTAGAACGACTCTATCTGCTGCTGAACTTCACTGACCTACTCTCATTTCAATAACACATGTATGAAACAAAATCTTTCCTTGTAAGTTTCGCATCAAAAAAAGATAAATACTGAAGCTCGCCTAGACAACGAATGCTTCTTATCAGAAGTGTTCAGCTATCGGATGATGTGAACGAACACAGCTGAATAGAACGCTTACGTACAGAGGCGTTTTGTTTTGAGATTGCAACACAAGGTTGATGAAATGCTCGCCGAACACAGAACTGGAATGTGTGACATTGAATTGATCGAGCTTGTCGTGAAATAAAAGCATATGATAGAGCTCATAAATATTATAAGCGTCATTCACTGGGTATTAAACTTGAACACCAGAGGGTTCTTATATTGTATTTTTAAAGAAAACCGTGTGCATGGCAACCGATAACCACGGACTCGTGTTCGTATGTTGTCCCCTGTATACACTGGATGTTTCCCTTCAAAAAAAAAGGGAAGCTGTTCTTTGAAGAAAAGGACTCTAAGACAACAAACTTTGAATCCTCTCTTTTTTCTTTACCTTAACTTCATCTCAGACAACGGCAAGATTAACAGCACAAAACAAATAAGATGGAGAGTGCCAAAAACTCCCATAGTAATCAGGGGACGTCGCTCCAGCTGCAACGTAAGTTTTACAAAGTTTGTTCAGCTACAAAATTAATGCAATAAACGAACAGTTTGTATCACTGGTTGATGATATGGCAGTATACTGATAAAAATTTTAACCTTCTTTGAAAGATACATAGAGACATAAATCGTAATTTTATTTTAAAAAAAGCTTGAAACTGGATGGAATATCAATACAATGTGACACTAAAAAATGTTCAAAAATCGAAAGCTAAGCAATTTCTCAAACTTGTTTATAACTTTCCCACTTTTTTCTACGTGAAAAACTTTTAAGGTTATCTGGATAAAAATTGCAATATATTTTAAAATCTCACTAAATTGTTTCCTTCGTTGTACCATAGGTGAATTGTAGACATTTCGTGGCAATTGTTTTCTTGACTTGCTCCTAACGGCTGTGAGCAAGAGTTTAATTAAGCTATACGTTGTGCTTTGTGATGATCATACAGTTAATTACCATTATGTAAACGCGTACTAAATTGTGCTGAATCACTGATCCAAAATTTTTCCATGAATCACGTGATTTTTTGGGGCAAAATATATTTTTGGAGGAGTGTGAAGTACTTGAAAATAATTTAGACGAAAGACCATATGCTCGGAGAAGTAAAAACAGTTTGGTGTTAAAATAAATCGAGAAAACTTTCATTATGATAGTTTGTCTGGATATTTGCTAGTTTTTGTACATATTTATTAATATTTGTAAAAGACCGTCAGTCCCGCTGGTTGTGTCTGAAAAAAAATCATTCCTTACTTGTTTCGTGTTAAAAAAAAGTCACTAGCAATGCGATCTTCGATACACCAAGAGCTGTCCACTCCTGTGTCATATGCTAATTTCAAACATACACCTATGAGTCATAAATATATTCGTTTCGAACGTTTAAAAATTCCTTTTTTACGGTGTCTTTTCCTGTTGTCGCTCAAATTTTTAACACCCGTTGACTTGAGAACCATAGTAACATCCACAGATGCTGGAAACCTGGCGTGAAGCTATCCGATGTTATTTCAAAAAAATATCGTACCCTGTTCCATTGGTGAACAAATAATATCCCTTATAGCAGTTCCTCAATTTGCTTGATGACTGACGACATCCTCCTTTCCCATGCTTTGACATTTTAGCAGCTGGCGTGTGCGCCAGTCCCTGTTTGAGAAGGCTACACGGGAGATCTTCAGCACCTGCTCATCGGATTATCGTTTTAAAGCAACACGTCGGAGCTCATCGACCAGGGCACTGCATTAAGCTCCGCCAGAAGCTTGGTTTTGCAAATGCAAGGTATAAAAAAATTTACCAAGCCTTAAGTGACAAAGCTGTTGAAATAACACAAACAATGGAGCGGCATGATCGATTCACGCCGGGACAAAGCTCAGTCGAGAGGAAGGCACGGTCTAGCCGGTCATCCACCAGCAAAAACAAAAAATTCAATGTTACTGGTCGTCGAGCGTTGATGGAAGACTGTCAGATAACCATCGAAGAAATTTTGGGCAAAGTAAGAATGAGCACATTATCAGTCATACAATGTTAACAGGAGATCCATGCGACGAGAATCAGCGAAATTTGTTCCCATCTTGCGCGTCGAACAGCAAATACATCAATGCCTCGAAATTGCCCAAGAAAAGTTTGACTATGCAAACGGCACCTCTGACCTCCTGAAGGCTTTCATCACTGGAGAGTGAGACATGAATGTTTGAATATGACCAGGAGACGAAACTTCCGTAATCACAATGGAAGCATCGAACATTACCAAACTAAAAAACACAACAGGTTCACGTCAAAATTAAGCTTTTGTAGTCATGTTTTTATTACAGTGGTGCTGTGCATCTTGCAAACGCCCCAGCTGAAAGAATAATATAATTAATGAAGTGCAATTTATAGAAGTATTACTCCACTTATGTGATGCAGTGAGACTAGAATGCCCGGTCATATGGGCGTCGAAAAACTGGCGACTCCACCATGACAATGTCTCTGCTCATTCTGCCCAACTGATGGAAGTTTACTCGGCCACAAACACACCTCTTCTTGTTCAGCACCGCCCATACACTCCAGACATGGATCATTGCTGCTTTTGGCTTTTCCCTATGCTAAAAACAATTTAAAAACGAAGCGGATTAACTCATGAGGGGAAATTATGAAAAAGTCTACGGGAAAACTTTACAACATTCTAATTACGTCATTCCAGAGATGTTTCCAGCAGTGGAAGAATCGCTGGGAGTGTATGAACGTCCAATACGATTTTTTTTATGGTGATGAAATCATCAGAGTTATTTTTTATAAGCCTTATATATAAATGACATTGGATACACGAAAAAATTGAGCACACGGAAGTAGCTTTGGCGTTTATTCATCAGCTTAACTGGTCCTCGAACTTGATCCAGTATTTATTGAATTTACAAAGCAGTTTAAGCCATGTTAGGAAACTCAGTTCAAAATGCATCACAGCAGTTTTCTTTCTAACGCATTTAAGCAGGAGGGAAAATTTCACGATCGTCTCAAATGCAGGAGTTGTAAAATATTAGGCAGTCAATTAAAAATCCTCATTGAATTACAAAAATGAATGGGGAGTAGCGAAGCCATAACGTAGAATCATCAAGTGCAATATTCTACCCAGAAAATGATAGTATTATAGTGTTAGTACTATGAACTATGAACTATGAACTAGTACTATGAATTATCTCTGAAATTGATCAATTTGAAGGACAATAATGTTGAAGAGAATCCTTTGAAGAAATGATATATATATGGGTTTTCAGAAAAGAGGTGCAAAATTTCACATAAAGTGAAAAATGACCAAATAAACTCTTTTTCTTTCATTATATTGCCTGAAAAAAATTCAGGTTTTTAACATATTAGCTGCTTATTGTTGAAAAGGATGGATTTTAATTACGGAATTACTCGCAATAATTATATTAAATTTACTTTGCAAAGATTGTTCAAAATTTTTTTACCAACATCTATACACTTTTCAAATTATAGCGTTAATGACTGCCGGATATTAATTAGGGAATACGTCGGGGATTAGTGAAATCTCACCAGCCGCCACGGCAATTCTGGCAACGAGATCTTCCTCAGATTCAATGGGTGTAGCAAAAACACGGCTCTACATATGTCCCAAAAAAATAAATCGAATGGAATCATGTCAGGAGACTTAGGAGGCCAGGCCACATGATTGTTTCGCCCGATCCACCTATTAGGAAACTGACCATTCAGGTAATTTCGGACACTAATGTGTAATTAAAGTTCATCCTTTAAAACAATAAACAGTTAACATCTCAAAAACCTAATTTTTTTTCGAAAATTTCATAGAAGAAAAAATGTTTATTTTGTCATTTTTTCTGCTTGGTGTGCAACCTTGTAAATTTTGATCTGGAACACTCTGTATATATATATATATATATATATATATAAAATTTATATATATATATGCTCGGTGCAGCCATCCTGACATTTGTGAGGATTCCTTCCTCGACTCTTACCTCTTAATTGCCTAGCAATTTCTGACACATGAACTATTAAACGCTCGCTTCCACTTGCATGTTATTACTGCATTAATTCCTAAGAATAAATCTGTTTTCCTCTCTGCTTGGCGGCGTTTGAATCAAACTGCTGGAACTAAATGGTGCTAAATCATTAATGCTGGAACTAAATGGTGCTAAAGCATTAATGCTGGAACTAAATGGTGCTAAAGCATTAATGCTGGAACTAAATGGTGCTAAATCATTAATGTTGGAACTAAATGGTGCTAAAGCATTAATGCTGGAACTAAATGGTGCTAAATCATTAATGCTGGAACTAAATGGTGCTAAATCATTAATGCTGGAACTAAATGGTGCTAAATCATTAATGCTGGAACTAAATGGTGCTAAATCATTAATGCTGGAACTAAATGGTGCTAAATCATTGAATTCAACAGAAAAACTCTGTTTTACACTGATTGATGAGCTGCAGACACACAGGGATATATTAGCGGGGAAAACAATAGCAGCCATTGTTCCAAGCAGGCAATTAGGAGTGAGGTAACGGAAATAGATTCGTATTTATAGTGTTGTGAGATCAGCTTCTCATTTAGGGAACCAAATGAAAACAACCACCTTCTCATTACGAATGACCAACTCAAGTCATAAGTACTAATTAGGTTCTGTAGCCACAGCTCCTGGTTTAGAATAGAAGTAAAGGACACCTAACGATTTGGTTTAAATGCTGGTGAAGAGTAATCGAATGTTCATTTTAATCCATGTAACTAAATACGTTTGAAAATTTAATCTACTTCTCACCGAGGATGTAGCTAGCGAGTAAAACTTGATTTCGATGTGACGTCTACGGAAAATAACCACTAACTGAAGCTGTGAATAGGGAAATGAACGAAGGGATATATCATTTTAGACAATGTGAGTACATCATCGGTCTTATCAACGACAATTTCACTTTTGAACACCTTCCACAAAAGCAAGCATGAGTTTGACGATCAGGCTTTCTTATGACCGATCATTACGACAACAATGATTATTCATAGGTATTCCAAACTCCCAGAGGCACAATATAATTTTGTTTTAAATAAACAAGCAAGTCTGAAAGAACGGCAAAGAATTAGATCATGTTGAACAACGAAGATGAAAGTGCTGACATAATACCGCATCGGAGACGAGAACGAATGGACGCAATAAAATATCTGCAACACCAGCAAGTGCAAACTTAATGGTGTTTCTTTATATTATTCGCCTGGATTTAGCTCCTCGCTAGCATAATACAAGTGAATGCTCCGAGGAGTCTCAACGTTTCGGTGCGTAAAACGTTCGTAATGGGCCAACGAACGACCCAGCCAAGCCTCTCACATTTGGTCGTGCGTGTGCAAAGCAAAACCCATAATTTTAGCATCCCAATGCTGAGGCTATACTTTGGGGGCTAAAATCATAGATTTGCTTGGGAAAAATTTAAAGTGGAGTGGGAGGTTCGTAAAGGCCAAGCAAGAAACTCACACAATGTTTGGAAAAGGTCTGTGCGGTGATAGCTCTTGAAATTCCTATTATCTACTTTTTTCTCGTCCGGTAAAGACAGCTTTGATAACTGCAGCCCCGTTAACCTGAGTGATTAATAATTGTCTTAATTTATTCCATTTTGCAACCCTATTTGATCCTTTAGAAATCTTCGCTCTGTGTACGATCGACAGCCAATCAAAATTTCTCTGACTAACGTTCACTTCCACACCAGAAATCTGGCATGGCTTTTGCGGGAAGACAAAGTCATTGATAAGGGTTTTGAATTTGGTCTTTGATGCTATTCTGGTCATTCTCGCTGCTAGATTACGTCCTTTGTTCTCCTTGATTACGTCCTAGACGATATTTTGACGAAAATGAGCGCTCATTCAATGGGATTGTCAAATCAATGCTAATTATAGTTCAATACGGGAGAAATGATTCGGTGCACGATTTGGGAATGTATATCTAACAAGAAAAGTAATTAAAAAAATGAGGAAATTTTTACCAACCATTTTTAATGCTCAAATTATTACCTCAAATAACTTTCAATTACAAAATAAATGCTCGCCGATTGAAATTGTACATAACATCGTAAAATCATCAGAGGCGAACGCTGTACAAATCTTTTGAATGAATTCCTCGTTTATTGGGATGAAAACATAACGTTGGCAATTCGAAGAAAAGTCTGGACTCATGCAATGCAGCGAATGTAATAAAACATATTTATTCAGCGGATACAACTGGATAGTATCTTGTGTCAATAAAAAAATCAATTTCGCTATTATTGTGTAATAGTCAAACTTGAAGTAAAATATTTTTCAATTTTCTATTTCCAATTTCTCTGAACACCTGAATTCAAATGCAGAGTTCTATTCATTTTCAATCGTACCATAAATGAACTTAAAGGCAGATGGAAGTGACAACATCCGCAAAAAAACACTATTTAGATGAGCAGGACAATCTAAGTTTTTCTGGTCATTTCCAGATTGCTTCCTCCACCTCCTTTCCTAAAGTTTTTTCCGAATCAATGAGTGACTGTTTCAATATGTCATCACCAGTATCCATAAATGATTATTTTAATTCAAGAAGTAATTTGGAAACGGACGCGTGTCTGAGTGTACATTGTCAAGACTGCAGCGAACTTGTAGTAAAAGAACTTAAACGATTTAAATAATTTATTTTCCATAAGGGATACAGCAGTAGATGGTTTCTTAAATCTTTAATGAACACATTGTATTCATGAGACCGTGAGTCATCGTTGAATATGTTTTTTTTTGCTTATTGACGAACATTTTCACGGAATTCCTTTCTTTGATAAACATTCTCATTCTTTAAATAAAAATTAAAAGCACTTAGAGATGCACTAATGGTTTGGAGACGTACCTTAGTGCCAAAGAGAGTAAAAGCTAATCATATCGCTCACTCATATTCAAACTCTCAACTCTGCTGAAATGTTCCAATAAATACATCAGCAAAAATGCCCATTAATCTCCTCCCATAAGAAGCCCACCGACCCACCCAATTCAATCGCAAGAATACATTCAGCACTTGCCCAATCATTCCGTCCTGTATTTCGAATAGCACACCTGAGAAAGTGTTGATGTATTGAACTAAACTCTCCTCAAATGATGAATTTATACCGTAGTCTCGTAAACTTCGATTTAGGAATCTCGGTGGAAACATTACAAGTGATCCAATAACGCTTCCATCCCACGCAGTTTTCCCCTAATAAGGGATATAACTTACGAGCGTTGTATAAAAAAAAGGAACTGTCCATTTAGGGGAACCATTTAGGTGACTTCCTTCAAAAATTGAATTCTTTTGCATAAATGTAACTAAACATGTTGCAAAACTTCTGTAAAAATTCTAGAACGCTAGTGTGGATGGATGCGGTGGTATAACAAGCTAAAAGAGGCAGCGCCATGTGTACGTGTAAACGCTGTAGGATGTGCGCGTGACATACACGCGTTATGCGTGTGTTTGTCTCACTACTTAGGTCTTTATTACTTCAGTTATCCGCTCGGTCTGATTAGTGAGGGTATCGGTATTGTGGTCACGAAATGTTAATAGCATTTCCATTATGCCTGAGCGTAGGAAACGGCATTAAGTACAAAAATGTCTGATTCACGCCTTCAAGTGAGCTCCAGAAGAAAAACGCCAACTCCAGTTTGAAAAAGTAGACTTAATCGGTCCAGAACAGATGAGGACCCTAAATCCAACACCTCAAATGTTCCTGGAGGTTTTTGAGTGAGCATGGGAAATTTTCGTTTTTTATTCCTATAAAATAGATAATAACTTTTTATAACATTTGTAGGGTAAAACCGAAATAGACATGAATTCTACGCCCAAAAAATACTTGGTACCCAAGTTTCGTCGACATACATGCATTTTCCAACATATGACAACGTATTGTAAAGTAAAAATGGCTCTAGTGAAGAAATGCGTTTTCTGTCTTCAAATCCTAACTCCCTCACGAGTTTTATAGATAGAGACAGACGAAAAGTTACAGATTGTTTGAAAAACAATTTTCTACACCTAACAGGAAGGCTTTTTTACATTTTTGGGCCACTAAGCAAATTTTTCCAATTTTCCAAATTTTTCCAAACATATGTCCACTAATTTCGAAAAACGCAATATCTTATTTCCGTTTTTTTCAATTTGGAAAAACATGTTCTTCATTGTTTTAAATTTTTTAGAATTCGTGGTGAAATCCATTTGTTTCTATCTCTAAAACTCGAGGAGAAGATTCGATTTCAAAATAGCCCTCTTTTGGGGTTTTTAGGAGGTGGGGTGGGTAGTGGCCGGGGAGCGCAAATGTCAAAAAAATTCTCCTACAAAAGTTGTTCGGAAAGTTAGGATACATTCTCACAAAAGATCTCAAATTCACAACTTCGATATAAACAATTTTTTAGATGCGGCAAACGGTGCCTTTAGGGCGCTCAAGCTCCTCGCTTTGCTGCGGAAAGGCCATCAGGCGGCTCCTAGTCTCGGTTAGGTTGCCTCAGAAGATATTCCGGAGTGTCGTCATGTTGACAGATCGTTTTACCTCCCTGGAAAATGGCTATGTATTTAAATACGAAATCAACTAGTCATTGGAATGCTCTTTTGTTCTATTAAACAAATAGAAATGAAAAAGTTTATACGTGATGATTACACTGTTGGCAGACTCCCAATTAATGATATTTTCCAAACAAGGACTTCAGTTTTTTGCATCAATATTATGAAATGAAAAAGCTTGACAGGTAAACTATTCCATTAGCTGAAAAACAAACGAAGAAATTAAATTTCAACCAAATTAACCTATTCTTAGCATCGCAATATCATAAATTTTAGACCAGACTCAGAACATAATCTCTGTGATCCTCACTTTCTTTTAGAAATTTGGTATCATAGCTGCCGCTATCGAATTAAGGTCGACCTAAGCGGACTATTGAGTTGAGCGAATTCCAAACAGATTCACGGTAAGAGTTACAGACTGAGCAACCTTTGCGCACGAACCTCCAACCGTTTCCGAATTAGGAGGGAGGAACACTGCGTTTGCTTATCTTTATTTACCAAATATAATGCTAATAACATCTGCATCTACAATTTAGAACTGTTTCGCAATAAGTTTGAAAATTTTCAACTACACAATGAAGAGCTTGCGTCTGCAGCTCGACTTCAAAGAGAACATCGATAGCCAGCATCGGGTCAGCTTATTGGGTCTGCGAGCCGTATGGCGTCATTTGGATGCGTGCTCACATCATTGGCATTTTGGCCGAAATTTGTCTTTTAAGAGACGGAAATTGAAAATAAGTAATGCATGTATCAATGATGCTGAACTGAGCAGAGTTTCTGCGTTTGGCGCAAATGATTTCCTATCGAAAAGCAGCTTCACACCTATTTTTGTAGTTCTGTTGTACAGTGCTGCTTTCAATTGCAACACGATTAATTCACAGTTATACGTAGATCGTTGTTTTCTTACATGATTTATTAAAGATTACATAAACTAATCCGGTGGATTGTTTGATATTGTATTTGATGAAAAAGATCGAATTAATTTTCTACATTTTGAGTGGAAGAGGATGCTTGCATTTCAATATCATCTCGTAAAGGTTTTGTGTACATAGAGGAAATAAGCTTAATATTCAGTTGAAAAGGACAATTTTACAGCGCAGGTATTCCAAATTCAATCTGTGTAGACTACATGAAGGATTAAATGAAGTTCTGACAAGCTTAAAGTTTCCTTTCCCGACCGGCCTCATTTAACCAATTCGTCATCTCATCAATCTGTACGCTCTCAACACGTTCGACGATCGTCGCTCGTTAGAATAAATCCATCTTAGCCAATTAGTGCTTTCAGACTTCCATTGTTAAAAGAATTTTAATTATTGTCTCTGTAAAATATTTCTGGATTTTTTAGGTTGTATTTTTTTTCTGTATTAAAGATACAATGGATACAACGTACTACAGACATTCAAATCTCTGAAAGTACCGAGCGGCTGATGAGTCACTTCACAATTTTAAAATAAAATATCTTTTTTGTAAATGAGTGTACTTTATTAATTCATGTTTTGTGGCGTAGTTTGAAGATTAGCATTTTATTTTAATTTAATTAATGCTTGAAAAATAATATCATGTAAATGGCTACCATTATCAGCGTCGCAAATACGAGCTCTTTGTGAGGCAATTCCCATGACAGTTCTTAGCATCTTAGGCTGAATGGAACGAATTTCCTCCTGTATGTTGGCTTATAGTTGTTGGATAGTTTGAGGTTTATTCTCTCTTACTATAAGCTTATTTGTTCTCTTACGTACGAAGAAAATTTGCCAGTATATCTCTACACTGTGTCTAATAATTGAGCGTCCCTTTTCGAAATGAAATTCAATTACCATCTCTCGGTATTTCTCTTTCTCTCTTTTCAAAATACGGATTCGTCTTTCTCTTCTATGGTCATTTTTATATTCAAATTTCTAACGGAGTAACTTTATAATTCTGATAAGAAATATCGAAATTCATTTATTGAACAAAGATATTTCATTTTGAAATGGTAAAGTGACTTATGCGGTACCCTGTATTTCCTGGAAATATTTAGATGATAAAAGCCAGTTGACTTCAGAAGTTATCATTTACCAGTTGAGAGTTCAGCGTCAGTCATTTGATATTGAGATAATGCTTTTCTAAAAATTTGATCAAAATTGTGTGGTCAAATAACCCATTTTACCGATTATATAAATATAAATTCGTTTTCGCTGTCAAATTTACCATAACACCTCTAGAAACATCAAGCACATATAACAAGTAAGTGCAGAATATCGCCACATATGAGAATCTCAGACATAAAAAAGTGCATAGAAATTAAAGACGTACGGATGCAGTGTAAAATTTACTTATTCATTCAAAATCAATGATTAAAAAATCTATCAGGTCTGCTCGCATCGTTTCAACATTACGGTAGAATTCTTTTTAGTGTGAATGCCTTACTCTACTGTTCTTTTTATACGCTTCATTTACAGTGATTGCATTTAACAGGAGCCTTTGATGAAATTTTCCTTAATTTCGAATTATATTCAGAACTCTCACGTTAAAGGATTGAATTCTATGGAACTTATTTTTTCTGGACGTCTTTAATTCCAATTCTGATTACGAAAAAAACTTATCCGCTTCGAAAGGAGAAAATTAGGTCGTTAGTCACGAGATTAATAAGACATTGAGGGTCATAGTGAAATGTAAAAGTAATAAGCATTTTAAAGTTGGCTTTATACCCGTCCGAAAGATTTTCTTTCCACTTTAACATCCATCCAAAACAAAATAATAGTTTTTATTGGTGCGATAGTTATCACATTGGTGCGATAGTTATCACATTGGTGCGATAGTTATCACATTGGTGCGATGGTTATCACATTGGTGCGATGGTTATCACATTGGTGCGATGGTTATCACATTGGTGCGATCATACTCGTAGCATCTCTTAGTTATTGTTCAGATGTTGGCCCCTAAAAAGCAGTTCGGAGGGTTTTGCAGTCCTTCGAATTCTCCATATTTGCGAGCACACTGATTGTTACCCACTCATAGAAGGTTATTTGTGTGGTACGTCGAGACTATTTCTTCATTGCTTGCAGGAAAAAACATGGAAACAATTTATTAAATGAGCAATGATATTAAGCAACACCGATGCACTACTGCTCCCTCTCTAGGTTATTGAGTAAAACAATCGGGTCAGCGTGCTTCTCAAATAATTGTAGGGCCTCAAACCGACAACACGTGTTACTCATATGGAAAAGCTGCCTGTCTTCAGTTAGCATCAAACCAGAGGCTGCTTTTCCCCTGCACAACAAGCGTGCGCAACGGTAAAAAAGTTAGAATGAAGAGGGGTTCCTCGGTGTGGTGTGTTATTTATGGTATTTTGCTTTTCTGATTTTTGCGGGCTTTCTTCCCAAGCTTGAATGCTATGTTTTCCCGAGCCGCTACAAATCGAACAAACACCGAGAATTATATGAAGATCTACGGTTAAAATGGATGCTATATGGGTACAGTTTTTTCTAAGACTGATCCAGAAGTTGTTTTACTTTCATTCCCATTTTACTTAGATATTTAAAATCGGCATGTTATTGCCCAATTGAGCAAAAAAACTATAGAAATAGCAGGCGAACAACACAGATGAGCAATATCTTGCTTTTTGAACTGTTAGAATTGTCAAATGCGAAAAGAACTACACAATTTGAAAAAAATACCTACTGCCGTAGACTTTTAAAGGAAATGCGATATTAATTCCGCTCATTAAGAATCATAACAACCAACAAGAGTGCGCAAATGAATAAATTTTTATTTCAGATTGTCAGTTTTTACGAGGTATTCTCAGCGATTCGAAACACTCACTGCACAAACCTGTTGAAGAGTTAGCATCTTAGCTCGCGCTGGCAGTGGGTTCAAACTTTTACGGCTTTTTTGTTTTGTATTGGGCATTTGTGCGTAGATTCATAAATTTGAAATTCATTTGCATTCGATGGAAAATAAGCCCCGCAATTTTATTTGAAAACGCCCCGCTTTTCTTCGCAAAGAAATTACCGCGATATCAATTTCTGCCAACGTTAACCGATTTTTCAGCTTCCGATAACATTGGAAACCTAGAAATCTAGGAAACCTAACAAACTCCACAAATGAGCCTGAGAAAACATCAAATGATCTGAAAAGAATAAAAATGTCTCAGAGAAAATTTGAAATGATGGTTTTCACTAGTATGCGTTGTGTCATAGAAAAGTCGTATGACGGCGAGGGTGTCACGCAAAATGAAAACAAGTCGAGCAAATGAAGAATAAAACCTTTAAAAATCGAGCTTCACGTTTTCCTCATCAAGTTATCATGTTATTTAATCGGACATCAGACAAACGCGTTTCAAGGAAAACTATAAAATTTCCCAAACAATGAGCTAATATATTCTAAATAAATTTATTCCGTACCATTGGGATTAGTAGTCTCTTTTCAAAATAACAATGGGACAATAATTGCCCAAAATTATTCTGTAGAGTGGAATTGACCTCATTCCTTTGGTTTATTTGGGCGCTTTTCTTATGACTGATGAGGTGTTAGTTACCACAGTAACGAAATTTTGCACATGTAGAAATTTTTGGTAGTGCTGTGATTCAAATCAGTTGATAAAAATCCGTCCGTCCGTCCGTCGGTCTGTCCGAAGCCAGCCGAAAGAAAGTGTGTGATGAGCGTATCTGTGATACAAGCTCCAGCCCTGTATATTTTGACGGGCTGTGTTCACGCGGCCTTATCAACTCTCGGAAGATTGTATTTTTTTTAATTCTTACGGCCTTTCTCTCATTTCGCCCTCTTCTTTATTTCAAATACAGGGGGGTGGACTATACCATTCACAATTTGGTTTGCTCCAAATGAATTTTGATTTGATCCTCGCGAAATTAGAATTGCTCAAAGTAAATTTTAATTTGCTCCTCATGCAAATAGAATTGCTCCAAGTGAAATTTGATTTGCTCTTTTTCAATTTCAAATCATTACATAAGAATTTTATTGGCTCTATAATGTTATTTGAAAGAATATCATTGAAATTAATTTTCTCTTTGTGAAGTGATTTTATTCCAATAATGCGTACAAAGATACAGAGTTTTTGCTGAGTATAATTTACGAAAAAAATACAGAACATAATTTTCGTCGTATGAACCATTACTCATTATTAAACCATTAGATAGAAGAGACACTTTGATCTAAGACACTTTAATCAAAGAAGCATCACAGAGATACTGCCACGTTGCACATTGCTGCACATCACGTCGCACCTTGTGTAGACATGCTACTTTCATCAGCAATAAGTGTACACCTCAACTCCAAACATCTTCATCTTTCACAAACCAAAACCTTCAAGATGAAGTATAATAAAACAAGACAGACAGAGAATAATAGAAGCTTTCAATAATGAAGAGGACTGGAAGAAAGTTGCAAACGCACTTGGAATAAATGTTAAGACTGCATAGAAGTGGATGAAAACTAAGCATGTCATATCTAAGAAGAAAGGAAGAAATAATTTAAAAAATGTCCCGAAATGTTGAGAACACTGACAACAGCCATAGAAGAAAATGCTTCGATTAATCTCTCACAACTTCGCAGAAAAGTACAACAAGATCATGACGTTGATCAAGGAGATCTTGTGGAAATATGTTAATGAGGCAATAATTATCAAAACTTGTGCCAACGTTGTAATATATGCTTACATTACATTTTGTGATGTTTAGTTATGACGTTTCAGCAGTATTATTCCCTCGATAACATTACTGTACTTCTTCATCAAAATGCATTTGTTCACGAGTTATCAGAAAAATATCTATTTATTATTTTTTAAATTTTAAATCGCTTTCTATCAATTTATTGTCCAATCTCGTTAGAGATTGCGACCTAAACATGTTTAATGATAATAATAATAATGATTTATTTGATATGGTGTCATCTACCGGATGATCGTCGGTAGGAAATAAACCTTGGGTTATGCAGCTACCGGATAATCGTCAGTAGGTTACCGGTTGTACATATGATCCCAATACCCTGCACGCTATAAAAAGTCCCTTTGCTTATTTGCTTTTTACTGGTAGATTAAATAATTAACGAAGTAATCAATTAATTAGGATTTCTGCAAAATTGATTAAAAGGTAATTAATTATAAATTAACATTAAATAAAATATAAATATTCACTAATTAATATTAATTAACCACGAGAGCACAGATTTGGCAATCAAGAAAGGTTCAAACCAAGGTTCAACTCTGTGGTTTGGGCAATATATAAGATTTGATATATTTTAATTGCACAAGCTGAAAAAAAATTTCGTAATTTTGATATTGTAACTATAACAAACTAAAAATTGTTTGGACCTATCGCAAATTAACAAAGAGCAAATCAAATTTCACTTGGAGCAATTCCATTTTCATGAGGAGCAATTCACTTTGAGCAAGTCTAATTTCGCGAGGATCAAATCAAAATTCATTTAGAGCAAATCAACATGTAAATGGTATAGTTATTATAAGACGATAATGCCTGAGAAACAATAAAAATGTTTTTTAAACTATAAAAATTCTTATACAACAATCGTAGGGTCTGTGACACCATAAAAATCCTTGTACAAAAATCGTAGAGCCTGTGACACCATAAAAATCCTTGTACAACAATCGTAGGGCCTGTGACACCATAAAAATCCTTGTACAACAATCGTAGGGCCTATGACACCATAAAAATCCTTGTACAACAATCGTAGGGCCTGTGACACTATAAAAATCCTAGTACAACAATCGTGGGGCCTGTGACACCATAAAAATCCTTGTACAAAAATCGTTGAGCCTGTGACACCATAAAAATCCTTGTACAACAATCGTAGGGCCTGTGACACCATAAAAATCCTTGTACAACAATCGTAGGGCCTATGACACCATAAAAATCCTTGTACAACAATCGTAGGGCCTGTGACACTATAAAAATCCTAGTACAACAATCGTGGGGCCTGTGACACTATAAAAATCCTTGTACAACAACCGTGGGGCCTATAGCACTATAAAAACCCTTGTGCAACAATCGTAGGGCCTGTGACACTATAAAAATCCTTGTACAACAATAATAACGTCTGTGAGAAAAGAATAAGGCCTGTGAAATAATAAAAATGCTTGCGAAACGGTAAAAATTGTTGTGAAATAAAAAAAACGCTCGTGGAACATTAAAAATTCTTGAGAAACAGCAAAAATGCTTATGAAAATGAAAATGCTTTTGTAACAATGTGTCACGATACAATGCTGGTCAAGCACGTAACGTATGAGGACTTGCAACCTCCACAAATAAATATAATGTACACCTTTGTGCTCGCGTGAATACTACATAAAAGCATGGACAATGAAAGAGTCAAGATTAAAATTGGTTTTATTTTTACGATCACGTGGATTAAAATACGAGCACACAAAATATTTCAATGCAATGATTAAAGCACAGGGAAATGTTAAAGCAACATGAGCATAAAATGAGCGGGTTAACATGAGCAACATAATGAGACACACACAAAAAACGAGAAGTTTACTCTCCTTATCACAATGAACGCTAGCCCAACAATTTCAGGATTACGACAAAATAACTTTCCGCACTGTGCAAAAATCAGGAAACATATTCGATGAATGGGGTAGCATGAACACGAAACATTTGGAAATAATGCAATACAAAAATCAAAGAACTTTGCTTACTACAAGGTGTTCAAAAATTAGTAAGCACTTCGCATCACGTACCATCTGAACTCTGGCTTTGTGACCGAAACACATCCTCCTGCTAAGTGCACAACACCATAGCAAACACAATTTAATCCTATCATTAGCACGCCCAACGATAACTCGACACCTAATACAGAAAAGGGGCCATTTACGAAAATTAGCGCGTTGAATTTGAACACGCTGCTTTCACCTATTACTTGACTTGCAATTCACTGTATGGATAATTTTCAGAGTCCTATAAACCAATTATTTCGTGCTACACTTTCTTGCAGCATGTAGATTTCGATGACCTAATACATTTCCAATACTGCCTGAAGAATACACGTAGAGTTGATCTGCCCATTTTTCTTTTGTGGTCTTCTCAAGCGCCTGCTTCTCCCGGGATGTTGCTGCAGACCGCCCGATCTGACGTAAAGCCGACCACCTTCACCGGTCTGCTGCCTCAGTGGTGTTACTCCCGTCCAGCGCTCTCAATTGAGCACCTCTCGTTTGCGGGCCAAAGAAGATTGAACTTTGAAGATCTCCTTGCTGCGCAAAGTCGTCGCAAATTTCGTCACTGAGCAGTTATTGCTTGCATGTGGGAGTTATTACGATCTTGGTGTTGAAGTCGAAACATCTCTTGAATATCCCTCCGTAGAATCGTTGTTGAGCGGTCGTTAACGGACATTGCCGCGACGCTAATAGGCTTCAAGGAGATTATTTGTTCTTGAAACTTCGACGTTTACTTTACTCCGATGTAACTTTGCTTTTGTGTGAAATGCATGTCGGCGGCGGGCCGACATGCCGCGTTCGCCTGCCCTCAGATCACGTGTACTTCTTTCGCGACCTCGAAACAATAAACCCTCTCCAATGTACTTGTACGCCGCTTATATCCTCTCGCTTGGTTTATATATCCTTATATCCTTCGCGACTGTTCCTTTGCAAAGATCACGTGTTTCACTTATGATTGGTGGAAATCTTGCCTGCTTCGGGGTGCCGAAATGTAACTGGTGCGTTCTCTGACACACCCATGTGCCTGATTCGTTCCAGAGCGCTGATTGGCCGACGGGATGTGTTCCTCTTCGAAGCTGCCTCGTCCGGGCGTTCCCACGCAACGCATGTGTGTTGTGCGCTTTGTGTTGTGTGTGTCTTGTGTTGTGTTGCCTGAATGTGTTTTGTGTGTTTATGTGTACGCCTGCGCCAGCCCTCTCGTCGAAACGCTGACCACTTGAGCTCGATGGATTTATAGACCTACTCTTGTCCCTTCGAAATATGAGAACACCGATGAGTGCGGTAAGGGCGAGTTTTCTCTGTTCTAAGTGAACCGTGGTAAAAAATTCTTGAGAAATAAAAATACTTGTGCGATAAAAACTCTTGTGAAACATTAATGATGCTCCCATGGGTCAGAAATTGCATAGCTAACTGAAATGATTTGAGTTTTATTATAATTAGATTATCATGAAAGTGTTTTATTTATTTCAACAGATTTAGATGTTGATCCCAAGCTTTTTGAATACTTCGTTTCAGTGATGGGTGATGGTACTGTAGTTAAAGAATATTTTTTTAAAACTTCACCAAATGGTTGTTCTCGCATGCTTATTTTAAAAAAGTTATCTGGATGCTATTCCTCTGAGTGCTTTATAATGTATTCACGAGGGAAAATTTGTCTACAAGATTTCTCTTGGGGACTGAGTGAAATGAATCATTAAATGTGCAAAGCTATGCAAAAATGGCTTGGGTAGCATTTTTCGCTTTAGTTCAATAATTTGTTTTATAAAATGGAAAAATGAATAATTCTATTTATGGATTATAAACTCAATATCGATCTGCTCGTAGACCCCTTTTGTCAAGAATGGAAGCAGTTTCTTCATGCTAGAACTGCATTTACTGTAACTTTATGCATCAACTAACTGCATGAAATATACGTCAAAACTGCAAAAGTTAAGTAAAAACTTAAGGATCCACAATGGCTGCGAGAGTGAAGCTCCAGTAGCCAATCTGTTTGGTCGTGCAGTATTTCCGTCAAATCGGGGCTATTAACCTAGAAAAATTTGAAGCCGAAAATAAAAAGCTACTCATTAGTGGTTGTCATCTGCTGTGCGGATCCTTAATGAGACAGATTAACGCCTCACTCCCTCTCAAGTGCCTCGCCCGTCTGTAATGGCTCCTGAGATTTCTGAGCACGTTTTTGTGACTCAGAATTTTATTAAGTAAATGCTGCAAGGTATTGTTTTTTTTATGTTACATGCACAATATTTCTGCTGTTGTTGTTATGATCAATAAGACGGCCACACCTTGTGTGTAAATATAAAAATAAAATGGGACTGAGAGCAGTTCAAACATCAATTCTATTTTTAAAAACATCCAATTTTAATTTTTTAATATATATAACATCGTTTTTAATAGAAAACCTTCATACTAATACCGGTGTTTGATCTGTACAAGCAGGGTAACATTTTATTTAATTTAGGACAATTAGCATAAAAAATCATGAATGCAAACTCTACACACAGATATCAAACAACGATAGACGACCCATTTCTCTAACTTTTTTTACTGACGCCCAGTCAAACTTGGAAGAGAAGAACTAATTCTGCTGGCGTAACGCTGACCAAAAAGAAACAGCGTTTACTCATCTGTGGTCACTGAAGAGACCTTTCACTGTCAGATTTGGCAGTTCTGACTTGCGAGAATATGGTTGGTTTCCTGTGCTCCGGCAATCTTGCTTCGGCAATCAAATAAGGCATTCATAAATTTAAATGCTCATCAGCATAACGTCATCTCCGCTCCCCACGCTGTTTCTCATGCGTTTATTCTAATTTACTCATTTCGTCTGACGTTGCACAAGTAAACCAGCACATCCGACACACTTGAGGGATTTAAAAAGTTTTCTTCTTACATTACGGTTGCAGCGTTCTCTGAACTTGCATGCAAGGCTAAGATTTCAAGTTTTTTCAACGCTGAGTTCGAACTGAGCCAGTAAATGTCTTGAAAATAAAATGAAGGTATAAAATTCAAAAGAAACAAGTTAGAGAAATGTGGAGATTGGTTTTGTGGAGCATGAATATTTCATGGCTTGATGGGCGCACAAGTAGCTTCTTCTCGACTGCGTAAGTTTTTCCAAGCCAAGAAAAGTTACCAGATTTGGTTCTTGGAAATGTCGAGATTTCAATGAAACTTGCATGATGAAGTTTGTTTTAATAAAGTATCAAAGAGGTTTCTTTTCAAGGAGTTAATGCTCGGGAAAATACGAAAGAAAAGATCTTCAAACTAGAGTTTGAATTTTCATATTCAAAGTTACCATTATGTAAATTTACATGTATGATGCGACATTTATCTTTAGTACATCGTTTTATTTTTGTTTAAAAATCTACGGTAACGACATATAATTCACAAGCATTCCATTTTCATACATTGCATTCTCTGCAAATCATTGAACGTATTTATTTTGATCTGGATAAAAAAATACCAACATTTGCTTACATAATTCGCATTCTCTCCTTCTATAATCTGAAAATTGATTTCTTTGTTATTACTATAGCTATTTCATTTATCATTGTAATGTGTGCAAATTGTATTGTACTCCAGAGACTGATGATGATTTGAATCGTGCTTGAAAGATTCAATGTTACATAATTTTTTTCATATTGGACTTGTTTAATTTTCAGAACCATTGTCCTGAATTTTTAAAAACTTTCAGTCAAATATTCAGAGCAAACAATCTCGCAAACATTTCTCACAACAGCCCCTGTGGTCACCGTGGCCGAGTGGTTAAGAACGCGCCCCTCCAAGAAGGTGACGGCTGTTCGATTTCATGGGCTGCGCGGTGATTTCTTGCCGTTGGTTAAAGGGAGAACTCCAGCACAATTCCCCACTCTACCCAGGTGTCGAAAATGGGTACCGGCTTGACTGGAGGTAACCGTCATGGCACCCTGGTGTAGTTATAAGGCAGTTGACAAACCAATGTACTATAAGAAATACAGTGCGCTCACCTCCGTAACATAGCAGTCTAGACCTCGTTTCACCACACACTTGAGGTTTGGAGCACGAACGGAGGTGAGATCGTGAACTGGTCCCTAATTTTAAGATTATTATGATTACGCTAATTATTTCGATTGCTACCACTATCATTATTGCTATTATTGCCGTGATCATCTTCACTATCGTCACTGAAAATCACCCAGTGTCACCTGCACCTGCGGATATTAAGATTTGTGCACACGGACGAGTGCTGAGAACTTCCGTCGGGGCTGTCATCAAGGCCCGCGGTTGAGCAAGAGGACGAACAATTCTGTTCCTCTTGTGCTATCCTCTCCTCTCTCCTCTAAACTTGCACTTACTGTATATCTTCCGTGTTATCTTTTTCACTAGGGTGTCCTTAATTATTAATGTTTAAACTTAGCCATTATTAACTTGCATTTTGTCGTCCTCCTTGTGAGGCGACGCCTTAACTTACCTTTTGTCGTCCTCCTTGTGAGGCGACGCCTTAACTTACCTTTTGTCGTCCTCCTTGTGAGGCGACGCCTTAACTTACCTTTTGTCGTCCTCCTTGTGAGGCGACGCCTTAACTTACCTTTTGTCGTCCTCCTTGTGAGGCGACGCCTTAACTTACCTTTTGTCGTCCTCCTTGTGAGGCGACGCCTTAACTTACCTTTTGTCGTCCTCCTTGTGAGGCGACGCCTTAACTTACCTTTTGTCGTCCTCCTTGTGAGGCGACGCCTTAACTTACCTTTTGTCGTCCTCCTTGTGAGGCGACGCCTTAACTTACCTTTTGTCGTCCTCCTTGTGAGGCGACGCCTTAACTTACCTTTTGTCGTCCTCCTTGTGAGGCGACGCCTTAACTTACCTTTTGTCGTCCTCCTTGTGAGGCGACGCTTTAACTTAGGTAGTATTAATTACTTTAAGGTATTATTAAGGCCTTCGTTATTATCTTCTGTGTTCTGTTGCTCCTCTTGAGCCTTGCACCTTATTTTCCACTGAAAGAGGAGAAACCTCACTGAGGATAAATTCCTTAGGTGAGTTTCGACCGACCTATATATTCAACTAATTATTTCTGAAACAGTGAGTTATATGCTTTAACTCTCTTGTTACCGTATATTTACTCCTAACCTTCTTTTGCAGTATAACTGCACTTCACTGCCAAATCACCTTCTGTTGTTCCTGCAACTTCGTTCTTTTGTCACGTAGCGCACGCCATTTTGCACGAACGTCGAACATTGAGAGGGTAAGAGAGCTTGTGTCAGATTTTGTAACTATTTTTCAGTAAACGAGCCTTTTACGTTCATCCAATTACTTTGGCAATTTAATTATTTCAATTTCTCTCTCTCCTCGTGCAGTAAACCTTTCACCTCTCTTCCACCTTTGCGCGAGACCATTGCTGGAGACCTGAGTAAAGACTCCAGGAAGACCTCTTTTCAACCCTTGCTGGCCGAAGGACACAAGGACACAAGAGCGCGAGAGCGCTTGCATCTTCTAATTAGCGCAACAATCTGCGCAACCTCAAAACCTACTCTCACTAGCGAGTTGTATCTTGCCTGTGCACGATTTTCTTAGCCTACGATCAGGCTTATTTGTTTGCCTAGCGCAATAAAAGTAAATAACTTAAACCTGCAGTGTGTGTTATTCACACACTATAATACTAAGGAATTTTTCTTTTCTCAATCAGGTTCTGAGATACAGCCTGCCTTGCTGTCTCCTAATTTCTGTTGACTAATCAAAATCTCTAACAGACCATGGGAGATGCCATTGTACAACGCAGAGCTGTTTATAAGCGCAAAATAACGCTGGCTCTTCGCAAAGCAGAAGATGCTCGCAAGGCAGGGTCTCCCACCGACGTCGGGGCGTACGGCGAGGAGATTCGACGCAACTTGGACCAGGTGAGAGCGTATGATGAAAGCATCATCAGCCAACTCTTGGAGAGTAAAAAAGACGATGACACTCTTAACCAGGAAGTAGACGCGCAGTGTACTTATACCTCTGACATTGAAATTAGGTTGAAGCATTTGCTCCAGCCTGCTGAGGTCAGAAAAACTGATGATATTCCTGCTCCTAGGGATTTGAAGCTCCCTAATCTTAAATGTACTATGTTTAGCGGTGAGGGAGAAGCTCATCTGAAATACGCTACTTTTTTGTCTCAATTCAACGACATCATTGGCCACAGAGCGTCCCTCTCTGATTCTGCTAAATTAACTTACCTGAAAAGCTACTTGAGCGGCTATGCTCTCAAACTGGTTGAACATTTGAGCATCAATGACAATAACTACCAAATAGCTCTTTCTTTGCTTAAGGACGAGTTCCTAAAAGAAGATGCCATTGTTAACAGTTTGTGCAAAAAGGTATTAGACTTGAAGTGCAAATTTGACTCTTCCTATACTGAAACTAAAATATTCGTCTCTGAGGTGCGCAGCATTGTTGCCGATTTGAATAACTTCGGTTGTGACGTCCTAGGCGAGCATGCTGCCTCTGTTTTTGTGAGTCACATTGTTTTCTCAAAGTTACCTGTGCCTTTTCAGCAAGAATTAGCGCGCAAAATTAGCAATAATTATCCCAAATTGCCTCAGATTTTCGAGCATTACGTTGAAATCATTGAGACTTTGAAACTCAGAAATGCTTACCCTGACAAGTTTCAGAGGCTTAAGCCTGCTGGTTTGAGCTTTAGCGCCAAACCTAGAGCTGACTTTGTGAAGTCCCTCAAGCAGGTGTTCGCTAATGTTTCTGTCGCGGCACCTGAACGTAAAACCTGTAAATTCTGCTCCAGCCTCAGTCACAGCATGTTGCATTGTCATGCTTATCCTACCTTGAAAGCTAGGACTGATCGTTGCACCGAGCTAGGATTGTGTGCCAAATGTACAAGCTCCAAGCATAGCGCCGGTGGATGCAACGCACGCCTGGACTATGAATGTAAATTCTGTAAACTTAAAAACCATGTCTCTGCATTATGTAGAAAGGGGAAGTACTTAGAATCCCAGTCAAACGTGTGTTTAAACTCTTCAACTAATCAGAAGTCCGTTTATGTTCTTCCTACTATCACCTTGCCAGTAGGTAAAGGTAAAAATCAAACCAAAGTTAGGTTTCTTATCGACTCTGGTTCCCAACGTTCATACGTTGCGGGTACTGTCATTAGCCGACTTGAATGCCCCGAGTTGGCTCCAACCAGTACCTACCTGGTGAATTCCTTCCTTGAGAAGGGATTTAAATCATTTGCCGAGACAAGTCTCAATCTTGATTTACTAGACAATGCTAGTAAACTGCAAATTCCTGTTCTTGTTGACAACCATTTCAAAATGTCATTTGATGTTTGCCTCTTGGGCAAGGCAGTGACTAACCTACAATCTCGTTTCGAACTTGCAGATTCCTCGTTATCTCGAGACACCGATACGATAACGTTGGAAGGAATACTCGGTGTAGATATCCTGCAGTGCTTGTCTTCGTTCGAGTTAATTACCTGCATGAACGGCACGGCCTTCCGTTTGGGTTCGAAAATTGTCCCGTGGGGCAATGTAGAACATTTCCTCGAGAAGAGCCAGGTGCCGTTGTTGTACCAATCCTTAAATTCTTCAGATGTAAATCTTGCGTGTGTTAACTTCGTTCTTGACCCACAGCAGTGTCAACCTGACCACCTAACCAGCGTGTTGCAGGAGAGCTGTGTCGAGGGGCACATCGACAGGATTTGCAATCTTGAATCGATTGGCATTTCGGAGGAGGAAAGCATCGCCTCTTCAGACTTGGAAAAGGTAAACGACTTTGCCCAAAGTATAGAATTTAAATCAGGGAAGTACCATGTTGCTCTTCCTTGGAATAACAAAATCACCCAAGTGAGTGATAACTTTAATGTGGCCCGAGCAGTGCTGAACAGAGTCGTCCCCAGATTGAAAGAGCAGGACTACTTCGAGGCGTACGATGCTGTGTTTGAGCAGCAACTCCGCGACGGCATCTTGGAGACTGTCCCCTTTGAGGAGGTGAGTCGTGATGACAGGGTGTTCATACCTCATAGACCCGTCGTAAAAACTTCTCCTTCTTGTACCACTAAAGTGAGGCCCGTTCTAAATTGTAGTTTGCGGGGGAACGGAAAGCCATCACTAAATGACGCCGCTTTCCCTGGCGTAGACCTAATGGGTGACCTGTTCGCTCTGCTAATAGGGCTCAGACATGACGACTACTTGCTGATGGCTGACATTAAACAAGCCTTCTTGCAAATTAAACTTCTATTGGAAAGCGATAAGAACAAATTCTGTATCCTCTGGATTAAAGACGGGAAACTTGTAGTTTACCGGTACGCAACAATCGTCTTTGGGTTTGTTGCGAGCCCCTTCATCTTGAATTATGTAATTAAACGTCATGTGTCCCAATTTCCTGATGATCTGTGCAGTCGCTTCCTTCTACATAACATGTACGTGGATAATCTTTTCATAACCAGCAATGATCCTTCTTCTTTATCGGATCTCTACAGATCCTGCCGGGAGAGAATGTCCCAAGGAGGGTTTGACTTGCGCAGCTGGGTGACAAACTGCCAGTCCGTTCAGTCCAAGCTTGAGTCTGAAGGAGTAGCTGCCGCAGACTGCCAGCAGGTAAAGGTCCTGGGATACAACTACGACATTGATTCAGATTCCCTTTCTGTGAGTGTGGATGGCGACTCTGAGCCGCAGAAAGTCACGAAAAGATCGGTCCTTTCGAGTCTAGCCAAAAGATTCGACCCTCTAGGCCTTGTTGGCCCCGTAACAGTACGTGGAAAGGTGTTGATGAGGCAGATGTGGAAAGCAGATTTGAAATGGGATGATGAATTACCAGAGACACTATCTAATTCATGGTTTAATCTTAAAGGTCATTTAGACCAATTGAGCGAATTTAGCTTTCCACGTAAAGCTTTGACCTCCGACGAAGATGTGAACTTGACCATATTTTCCGATGCATCAAAGACGTGCTATGGATTTAACATTTACGCTGTCGGAACAGGCGACAACGTAGAATCTAACTTACTTTTTAGTAAGAATAAAATAGCCCCTCTTAAGACCAAGAGTCTCCTTACCTTGGAACTCTTAGCAGTGTACATTGCATTTAAATGTCTCTTGAATCTCTTGAAATCCATAAAAACAGCCAGAGTAAAGTCTATCGTCTTTGCCATAGACGCACAAATAGTTCTTGCCTGGTTAATCAACGGCTTCGTAAAAACAAAAAATGTTTTTGCCAATAACAGAGTCAAGGACATCTTGCAATTTCGAGAAACTTTGAGAACCAAGCACGCTCTCGAATGTGAATTCAAGTACGTGCCCTCTGAAATGAACCCTGCTGACTTGCTTACCAGGGGATTAACTGTTGCCGAATTTCAGAGAAAGTTGGATTTTTGGCGTTGTGGCCCTGCTTTCCTGACAGACTCTTCTCAAGGCTGGCCCCACAGCCAGTTGGGATGCTTGCCCGCTTCACAGCAGGTCTTCACTTGTGCTGCTCAGCTGGCTTCTCTACAGCCTTCTGTCGATCCCGTTCTCGACATTAACAATTTTTCTTCTATTGACAGATTGCTAGGAGTGACCGCCCAGCTATTCAAACTATCGGACGTGGCGAAGAAGCGACCTGTGGACGTCGTAGACAACTACGCCAAGGCTCGTTTATATTGGGTAAAGTTGGACCAGTCTCGACAGTATCCCAATGAACTAGCTTTCTTGCAATCTCCTGAAAGTATTAATCCCCCTTCCTTGGTGAAGGATTTGAATCTGTTTCTCGACGACAACGGAGTGATCAGATCGAAGGGCCGTCTCAGCCGATGCCGACATCTCTCCTATGACGTCGCTAATCCTGTGCTGATTTCGAGGCACGGCCGCCTATCAAAATTACTTGTTGCCTCTTGTCATGAGAAATGCATGCACTTGGGGGTTGCCTCCACGCTTAATTGCTTGCGAAATTTGGGTTACTGGATTCCCAAACCTAGGACCTTGATTAGGTCAATCATTAAAGAATGTAAATTGTGCACCAAATTGAACGCACGAGCTTACGCGTATCCTAAGCCTTCTGACTTTCATTCCCATAAGGTTAATTTTGTTGAACCTTTTCAGAACATTGGAGTAGACTTCACCGGTCATTTCAACGTGAAATTTGGACAAACCTTTGTTAAAATGTATCTCTTAATCTTTACTTGTTTGAATATCAGAGCCATTCATTTGGAACTGATACCCGATATGTCTACCAATTCTTTCCTCTCTGCTTTCATAAGGTTCTCTAATAGGTACCGCCTTCCAACAACCATGTTTAGTGATAACGCTCCAAGTTTCATCCAAGCAGCTGAATTGCTGAACTCTTCCTTTTCAGGCCCGTTATCAGGATTCTTGACTCGTAATAATATCAAGCATGTCCGTATCCCACTTTATTCAGCATGGTTTGGTAGTTCATGGGAAAGATTGATTAGAGTCGTTAAAAGCTGCCTATACAAAGCTATTGGGAGGAACAAAATTGAGTACTTCCCGTTTCTAACCTTGTTGTCAGACGTACAAAACTCGGTGAATTCTAGACCATTAACTTACGTTGATGCAAATGATTTATCAAGAGAATGGGTTTCCCCGAATTCCTTTCTCAAAATTTATCGGAACAATTCTACCTTGACTTTTGGAAGTATCGCGGGTCAGCAGTTGGTCCATCCGACTCGTTCAGACTTAATCGATTCTCTCGAAATCAGAGAGGAGGCCGTCGAGAAATTCAAAGATTTCTGGTACGGGGAGTATTTGCTTTCTCTTCGGCAAACTGACCGGAACATGTACCAACCTCAGTGGGAAAACAGAATAAAGGTTGGGGATATTGTCCTAATTTCTTCTCCCGTGAAACCCAGGCCTTTGTGGTCAATGGGACGGATTACCAAGTTGTTCACAGGTGCTGACGGGAACACGAGATCGGTCGAGCTGTTGAGGCCTGACCGTTCCACTGGCGAGTACGCCATATCTCTCCTTTACCCGTTGGAACTGAGCCTGGACAGCGTGGAACCTCTATCAGAACCTAACCCTGCCCCCACAGAGCCTGCACCACCACCACCTCGACCACAGCGACTGGCAGCTAAAAAATGTAGAGAAGCCTTAAAAAACCAATTGCATTGATTTTTTTCTCCCCTCGCCCGGGAGTGTATAAGAAATACAGTGCGCTCACCTCCGTAACATAGCAGTCTAGACCTCGTTTCACCACACACTTGAGGTTTGGAGCACGAACGGAGGTGAGATCGTGAACTGGTCCCTAATTTTAAGATTATTATGATTACGCTAATTATTTCGATTGCTACCACTATCATTATTGCTATTATTGCCGTGATCATCTTCACTATCGTCACTGAAAATCACCCAGTGTCACCTGCACCTGCGGATATTAAGATTTGTGCACACGGACGAGTGCTGAGAACTTCCGTCGGGGCTGTCATCAAGGCCCGCGGTTGAGCAAGAGGACGAACAATTCTGTTCCTCTTGTGCTATCCTCTCCTCTCTCCTCTAAACTTGCACTTACTGTATATCTTCCGTGTTATCTTTTTCACTAGGGTGTCCTTAATTATTAATGTTTAAACTTAGCCATTATTAACTTGCATTTTGTCGTCCTCCTTGTGAGGCGACGCCTTAACTTACCTTTTGTCGTCCTCCTTGTGAGGCGACGCCTTAACTTACCTTTTGTCGTCCTCCTTGTGAGGCGACGCCTTAACTTACCTTTTGTCGTCCTCCTTGTGAGGCGACGCCTTAACTTACCTTTTGTCGTCCTCCTTGTGAGGCGACGCCTTAACTTACCTTTTGTCGTCCTCCTTGTGAGGCGACGCCTTAACTTACCTTTTGTCGTCCTCCTTGTGAGGCGACGCCTTAACTTACCTTTTGTCGTCCTCCTTGTGAGGCGACGCCTTAACTTACCTTTTGTCGTCCTCCTTGTGAGGCGACGCCTTAACTTACCTTTTGTCGTCCTCCTTGTGAGGGGACGCCTTAACTTACCTTTTGTCGTCCTCCTTGTGAGGCGACGCCTTAACTTACCTTTTGTCGTCCTCCTTGTGAGGCGACGCCTTAACTTACCTTTTGTCGTCCTCCTTGTGAGGCGACGCCTTAACTTACCTTTTGTCGTCCTCCTTGTGAGGCGACGCTTTAACTTAGGTAGTATTAATTACTTTAAGGTATTATTAAGGCCTTCGTTATTATCTTCTGTGTTCTGTTGCTCCTCTTGAGCCTTGCACCTTATTTTCCACTGAAAGAGGAGAAACCTCACTGAGGATAAATTCCTTAGGTGAGTTTCGACCGACCTATATATTCAACTAATTATTTCTGAAACAGTGAGTTATATGCTTTAACTCTCTTGTTACCGTATATTTACTCCTAACCTTCTTTTGCAGTATAACTGCACTTCACTGCCAAATCACCTTCTGTTGTTCCTGCAACTTCGTTCTTTTGTCACGTAGCGCACGCCATTTTGCACGAACGTCGAACATTGAGAGGGTAAGAGAGCTTGTGTCAGATTTTGTAACTATTTTTCAGTAAACGAGCCTTTTACGTTCATCCAATTACTTTGGCAATTTAATTATTTCAATTTCTCTCTCTCCTCGTGCAGTAAACCTTTCACCTCTCTTCCACCTTTGCGCGAGACCATTGCTGGAGACCTGAGTAAAGACTCCAGGAAGACCTCTTTTCAACCCTTGCTGGCCGAAGGACACAAGGACACAAGAGCGCGAGAGCGCTTGCATCTTCTAATTAGCGCAACAATCTGCGCAACCTCAAAACCTACTCTCACTAGCGAGTTGTATCTTGCCTGTGCACGATTTTCTTAGCCTACGATCAGGCTTATTTGTTTGCCTAGCGCAATAAAAGTAAATAACTTAAACCTGCAGTGTGTGTTATTCACACACTATAATACTAAGGAATTTTTCTTTTCTCAATCAGGTTCTGAGATACAGCCTGCCTTGCTGTCTCCTAATTTCTGTTGACTAATCAAAATCTCTAACAGACCATGGGAGATGCCATTGTACAACGCAGAGCTGTTTATAAGCGCAAAATAACGCTGGCTCTTCGCAAAGCAGAAGATGCTCGCAAGGCAGGGTCTCCCACCGACGTCGGGGCGTACGGCGAGGAGATTCGACGCAACTTGGACCAGGTGAGAGCGTATGATGAAAGCATCATCAGCCAACTCTTGGAGAGTAAAAAAGACGATGACACTCTTAACCAGGAAGTAGACGCGCAGTGTACTTATACCTCTGACATTGAAATTAGGTTGAAGCATTTGCTCCAGCCTGCTGAGGTCAGAAAAACTGATGATATTCCTGCTCCTAGGGATTTGAAGCTCCCTAATCTTAAATGTACTATGTTTAGCGGTGAGGGAGAAGCTCATCTGAAATACGCTACTTTTTTGTCTCAATTCAACGACATCATTGGCCACAGAGCGTCCCTCTCTGATTCTGCTAAATTAACTTACCTGAAAAGCTACTTGAGCGGCTATGCTCTCAAACTGGTTGAACATTTGAGCATCAATGACAATAACTACCAAATAGCTCTTTCTTTGCTTAAGGACGAGTTCCTAAAAGAAGATGCCATTGTTAACAGTTTGTGCAAAAAGGTATTAGACTTGAAGTGCAAATTTGACTCTTCCTATACTGAAACTAAAATATTCGTCTCTGAGGTGCGCAGCATTGTTGCCGATTTGAATAACTTCGGTTGTGACGTCCTAGGCGAGCATGCTGCCTCTGTTTTTGTGAGTCACATTGTTTTCTCAAAGTTACCTGTGCCTTTTCAGCAAGAATTAGCGCGCAAAATTAGCAATAATTATCCCAAATTGCCTCAGATTTTCGAGCATTACGTTGAAATCATTGAGACTTTGAAACTCAGAAATGCTTACCCTGACAAGTTTCAGAGGCTTAAGCCTGCTGGTTTGAGCTTTAGCGCCAAACCTAGAGCTGACTTTGTGAAGTCCCTCAAGCAGGTGTTCGCTAATGTTTCTGTCGCGGCACCTGAACGTAAAACCTGTAAATTCTGCTCCAGCCTCAGTCACAGCATGTTGCATTGTCATGCTTATCCTACCTTGAAAGCTAGGACTGATCGTTGCACCGAGCTAGGATTGTGTGCCAAATGTACAAGCTCCAAGCATAGCGCCGGTGGATGCAACGCACGCCTGGACTATGAATGTAAATTCTGTAAACTTAAAAACCATGTCTCTGCATTATGTAGAAAGGGGAAGTACTTAGAATCCCAGTCAAACGTGTGTTTAAACTCTTCAACTAATCAGAAGTCCGTTTATGTTCTTCCTACTATCACCTTGCCAGTAGGTAAAGGTAAAAATCAAACCAAAGTTAGGTTTCTTATCGACTCTGGTTCCCAACGTTCATACGTTGCGGGTACTGTCATTAGCCGACTTGAATGCCCCGAGTTGGCTCCAACCAGTACCTACCTGGTGAATTCCTTCCTTGAGAAGGGATTTAAATCATTTGCCGAGACAAGTCTCAATCTTGATTTACTAGACAATGCTAGTAAACTGCAAATTCCTGTTCTTGTTGACAACCATTTCAAAATGTCATTTGATGTTTGCCTCTTGGGCAAGGCAGTGACTAACCTACAATCTCGTTTCGAACTTGCAGATTCCTCGTTATCTCGAGACACCGATACGATAACGTTGGAAGGAATACTCGGTGTAGATATCCTGCAGTGCTTGTCTTCGTTCGAGTTAATTACCTGCATGAACGGCACGGCCTTCCGTTTGGGTTCGAAAATTGTCCCGTGGGGCAATGTAGAACATTTCCTCGAGAAGAGCCAGGTGCCGTTGTTGTACCAATCCTTAAATTCTTCAGATGTAAATCTTGCGTGTGTTAACTTCGTTCTTGACCCACAGCAGTGTCAACCTGACCACCTAACCAGCGTGTTGCAGGAGAGCTGTGTCGAGGGGCACATCGACAGGATTTGCAATCTTGAATCGATTGGCATTTCGGAGGAGGAAAGCATCGCCTCTTCAGACTTGGAAAAGGTAAACGACTTTGCCCAAAGTATAGAATTTAAATCAGGGAAGTACCATGTTGCTCTTCCTTGGAATAACAAAATCACCCAAGTGAGTGATAACTTTAATGTGGCCCGAGCAGTGCTGAACAGAGTCGTCCCCAGATTGAAAGAGCAGGACTACTTCGAGGCGTACGATGCTGTGTTTGAGCAGCAACTCCGCGACGGCATCTTGGAGACTGTCCCCTTTGAGGAGGTGAGTCGTGATGACAGGGTGTTCATACCTCATAGACCCGTCGTAAAAACTTCTCCTTCTTGTACCACTAAAGTGAGGCCCGTTCTAAATTGTAGTTTGCGGGGGAACGGAAAGCCATCACTAAATGACGCCGCTTTCCCTGGCGTAGACCTAATGGGTGACCTGTTCGCTCTGCTAATAGGGCTCAGACATGACGACTACTTGCTGATGGCTGACATTAAACAAGCCTTCTTGCAAATTAAACTTCTATTGGAAAGCGATAAGAACAAATTCTGTATCCTCTGGATTAAAGACGGGAAACTTGTAGTTTACCGGTACGCAACAATCGTCTTTGGGTTTGTTGCGAGCCCCTTCATCTTGAATTATGTAATTAAACGTCATGTGTCCCAATTTCCTGATGATCTGTGCAGTCGCTTCCTTCTACATAACATGTACGTGGATAATCTTTTCATAACCAGCAATGATCCTTCTTCTTTATCGGATCTCTACAGATCCTGCCGGGAGAGAATGTCCCAAGGAGGGTTTGACTTGCGCAGCTGGGTGACAAACTGCCAGTCCGTTCAGTCCAAGCTTGAGTCTGAAGGAGTAGCTGCCGCAGACTGCCAGCAGGTAAAGGTCCTGGGATACAACTACGACATTGATTCAGATTCCCTTTCTGTGAGTGTGGATGGCGACTCTGAGCCGCAGAAAGTCACGAAAAGATCGGTCCTTTCGAGTCTAGCCAAAAGATTCGACCCTCTAGGCCTTGTTGGCCCCGTAACAGTACGTGGAAAGGTGTTGATGAGGCAGATGTGGAAAGCAGATTTGAAATGGGATGATGAATTACCAGAGACACTATCTAATTCATGGTTTAATCTTAAAGGTCATTTAGACCAATTGAGCGAATTTAGCTTTCCACGTAAAGCTTTGACCTCCGACGAAGATGTGAACTTGACCATATTTTCCGATGCATCAAAGACGTGCTATGGATTTAACATTTACGCTGTCGGAACAGGCGACAACGTAGAATCTAACTTACTTTTTAGTAAGAATAAAATAGCCCCTCTTAAGACCAAGAGTCTCCTTACCTTGGAACTCTTAGCAGTGTACATTGCATTTAAATGTCTCTTGAATCTCTTGAAATCCATAAAAACAGCCAGAGTAAAGTCTATCGTCTTTGCCATAGACGCACAAATAGTTCTTGCCTGGTTAATCAACGGCTTCGTAAAAACAAAAAATGTTTTTGCCAATAACAGAGTCAAGGACATCTTGCAATTTCGAGAAACTTTGAGAACCAAGCACGCTCTCGAATGTGAATTCAAGTACGTGCCCTCTGAAATGAACCCTGCTGACTTGCTTACCAGGGGATTAACTGTTGCCGAATTTCAGAGAAAGTTGGATTTTTGGCGTTGTGGCCCTGCTTTCCTGACAGACTCTTCTCAAGGCTGGCCCCACAGCCAGTTGGGATGCTTGCCCGCTTCACAGCAGGTCTTCACTTGTGCTGCTCAGCTGGCTTCTCCACAGCCTTCTGTCGATCCCGTTCTCGACATTAACAATTTTTCTTCTATTGACAGATTGCTAGGAGTGACCGCCCAGCTATTCAAACTATCGGACGTGGCGAAGAAGCGACCTGTGGACGTCGTAGACAACTACGCCAAGGCTCGTTTATATTGGGTAAAGTTGGACCAGTCTCGACAGTATCCCAATGAACTAGCTTTCTTGCAATCTCCTGAAAGTATTAATCCCCCTTCCTTGGTGAAGGATTTGAATCTGTTTCTCGACGACAACGGAGTGATCAGATCGAAGGGCCGTCTCAGCCGATGCCGACATCTCTCCTATGACGTCGCTAATCCTGTGCTGATTTCGAGGCACGGCCGCCTATCAAAATTACTTGTTGCCTCTTGTCATGAGAAATGCATGCACTTGGGGGTTGCCTCCACGCTTAATTGCTTGCGAAATTTGGGTTACTGGATTCCCAAACCTAGGACCTTGATTAGGTCAATCATTAAAGAATGTAAATTGTGCACCAAATTGAACGCACGAGCTTACGCGTATCCTAAGCCTTCTGACTTTCATTCCCATAAGGTTAATTTTGTTGAACCTTTTCAGAACATTGGAGTAGACTTCACCGGTCATTTCAACGTGAAATTTGGACAAACCTTTGTTAAAATGTATCTCTTAATCTTTACTTGTTTGAATATCAGAGCCATTCATTTGGAACTGATACCCGATATGTCTACCAATTCTTTCCTCTCTGCTTTCATAAGGTTCTCTAATAGGTACCGCCTTCCAACAACCATGTTTAGTGATAACGCTCCAAGTTTCATCCAAGCAGCTGAATTGCTGAACTCTTCCTTTTCAGGCCCGTTATCAGGATTCTTGACTCGTAATAATATCAAGCATGTCCGTATCCCACTTTATTCAGCATGGTTTGGTAGTTCATGGGAAAGATTGATTAGAGTCGTTAAAAGCTGCCTATACAAAGCTATTGGGAGGAACAAAATTGAGTACTTCCCGTTTCTAACCTTGTTGTCAGACGTACAAAACTCGGTGAATTCTAGACCATTAACTTACGTTGATGCAAATGATTTATCAAGAGAATGGGTTTCCCCGAATTCCTTTCTCAAAATTTATCGGAACAATTCTACCTTGACTTTTGGAAGTATCGCGGGTCAGCAGTTGGTCCATCCGACTCGTTCAGACTTAATCGATTCTCTCGAAATCAGAGAGGAGGCCGTCGAGAAATTCAAAGATTTCTGGTACGGGGAGTATTTGCTTTCTCTTCGGCAAACTGACCGGAACATGTACCAACCTCAGTGGGAAAACAGAATAAAGGTTGGGGATATTGTCCTAATTTCTTCTCCCGTGAAACCCAGGCCTTTGTGGTCAATGGGACGGATTACCAAGTTGTTCACAGGTGCTGACGGGAACACGAGATCGGTCGAGCTGTTGAGGCCTGACCGTTCCACTGGCGAGTACGCCATATCTCTCCTTTACCCGTTGGAACTGAGCCTGGACAGCGTGGAACCTCTATCAGAACCTAACCCTGCCCCCACAGAGCCTGCACCACCACCACCTCGACCACAGCGACTGGCAGCTAAAAAATGTAGAGAAGCCTTAAAAAACCAATTGCATTGATTTTTTTCTCCCCTCGCCCGGGAGTGTATAAGAAATACAGTGCGCTCACCTCCGTAACATAGCAGTCTAGACCTCGTTTCACCACACACTTGAGGTTTGGAGCACGAACGGAGGTGAGATCGTGAACTGGTCCCTAATTTTAAGATTATTATGATTACGCTAATTATTTCGATTGCTACCACTATCATTATTGCTATTATTGCCGTGATCATCTTCACTATCGTCACTGAAAATCACCCAGTGTCACCTGCACCTGCGGATATTAAGATTTGTGCACACGGACGAGTGCTGAGAACTTCCGTCGGGGCTGTCATCAAGGCCCGCGGTTGAGCAAGAGGACGAACAATTCTGTTCCTCTTGTGCTATCCTCTCCTCTCTCCTCTAAACTTGCACTTACTGTATATCTTCCGTGTTATCTTTTTCACTAGGGTGTCCTTAATTATTAATGTTTAAACTTAGCCATTATTAACTTGCATTTTGTCGTCCTCCTTGTGAGGCGACGCCTTAACTTACCTTTTGTCGTCCTCCTTGTGAGGCGACGCCTTAACTTACCTTTTGTCGTCCTCCTTGTGAGGCGACGCCTTAACTTACCTTTTGTCGTCCTCCTTGTGAGGCGACGCCTTAACTTACCTTTTGTCGTCCTCCTTGTGAGGCGACGCCTTAACTTACCTTTTGTCGTCCTCCTTGTGAGGCGACGCCTTAACTTACCTTTTGTCGTCCTCCTTGTGAGGCGACGCCTTAACTTACCTTTTGTCGTCCTCCTTGTGAGGCGACGCCTTAACTTACCTTTTGTCGTCCTCCTTGTGAGGCGACGCCTTAACTTACCTTTTGTCGTCCTCCTTGTGAGGGGACGCCTTAACTTACCTTTTGTCGTCCTCCTTGTGAGGCGACGCCTTAACTTACCTTTTGTCGTCCTCCTTGTGAGGCGACGCCTTAACTTACCTTTTGTCGTCCTCCTTGTGAGGCGACGCCTTAACTTACCTTTTGTCGTCCTCCTTGTGAGGCGACGCTTTAACTTAGGTAGTATTAATTACTTTAAGGTATTATTAAGGCCTTCGTTATTATCTTCTGTGTTCTGTTGCTCCTCTTGAGCCTTGCACCTTATTTTCCACTGAAAGAGGAGAAACCTCACTGAGGATAAATTCCTTAGGTGAGTTTCGACCGACCTATATATTCAACTAATTATTTCTGAAACAGTGAGTTATATGCTTTAACTCTCTTGTTACCGTATATTTACTCCTAACCTTCTTTTGCAGTATAACTGCACTTCACTGCCAAATCACCTTCTGTTGTTCCTGCAACTTCGTTCTTTTGTCACGTAGCGCACGCCATTTTGCACGAACGTCGAACATTGAGAGGGTAAGAGAGCTTGTGTCAGATTTTGTAACTATTTTTCAGTAAACGAGCCTTTTACGTTCATCCAATTACTTTGGCAATTTAATTATTTCAATTTCTCTCTCTCCTCGTGCAGTAAACCTTTCACCTCTCTTCCACCTTTGCTCGAGACCATTGCTGGAGACCTGAGTAAAGACTCCAGGAAGACCTCTTTTCAACCCTTGCTGGCCGAAGGACACAAGGACACAAGAGCGCGAGAGCGCTTGCATCTTCTAATTAGCGCAACAATCTGCGCAACCTCAAAACCTACTCTCACTAGCGAGTTGTATCTTGCCTGTGCACGATTTTCTTAGCCTACGATCAGGCTTATTTGTTTGCCTAGCGCAATAAAAGTAAATAACTTAAACCTGCAGTGTGTGTTATTCACAGTACAAGATGATGAGTATCAGGCTTGGTTGATTTTTTTGCTTTTCAGGTAACTGGCAGCGAGGCTGTGCTATTGCGAAACTGTATCACACACACACTATACATGCAGTTTGTGTGATGCTGCATACTGGATGCGAGAAAACCTCTCGCTATTTGGGAGCAGAAGATAAAGAGGATTATGTTTGCTCTTAGTGGTATGGTATAAGCGAATAGCTCACAAAGCATCGTTAGACACTCATCTCAAGTTTGAAGACCTATTTTTTTTAACAAAGTTAAAATTATAGAACATAGCAGAGGGTTAGCTGCAACAACTATAAGTGTATCATTCGAGTCCTATCACTGATCTACATGATATAATTGTTTCTCAGGCTTTTGTTTGTACTCTAGGGCAGGGGTCGGCAAAGTGGTCGATATCGACTCAATAGGGGTCGTAGACAGAACTCAAGAGGTCTATAAATTTATGGGGGTCCCTTTGAATAATGGTTTAATATTTTTTTCCCCTATTTGTCTCTGTGTGTGCATGGAGGAGGTTGATGTAAATACAAATATCCTGTGAAAAAAAACATCGGCATCTAAGGATATTTTATTTCCAATCAAGCCTGATACATAGCCTCTTGTGTATTGGTTTTTCAAATGCCTTAAAACTAACACTATATATAGGACACCATGATGGTTTCCCCCGTAAAGCCGGTACCCATTTCCGACACTTGGGTTGAGTGGGGTATTGTGCTTGAGTTTTCCCTTATACCCAACCGGGAAATCACCGCGTATCGCCGGGATTTGAACCCTCGACACCTTCATGGCAGGGCGATGCCTTAGCCACTGTACCACGGCGAGCAGGGGTCGACGGGTAAAAAAGTTTGCCGACCCCAGTTCTAGGGCGTTAGGCCTCACTGTAGCTCGTTGGTTACAGAACATTCATCCTGTTATTCCACATCTCAAAATGTTTGTTGATGGAAAGTTGAAAAACCAGTAATTTTCAATTTAAAAAAATAAGGAACGTAACTATAAATTAGTTAGGATGATCGCATGAATGATGGAAGTGAGTTGCATTTGGTTCTCAGAACTTCATTCAATGAAATTTTAATTTATCATCAGGTAGGGAGAGCAAGAAATCAATTTTCAAGGCATAATATGTACTAAAAAAATAGTATCAATTCTGAGCACGACAACAGGTAGCCTAGAATTATCTATGTGCTCAACAAGCTTGCTTCATTTCATTGAACCTATCACTAACTCGCCGCTCTATGTTTATAGCTCGAGCTCACGGTATTATAAAAAAGCCTGCACAAAGATTGAAAAACTTGCGTCTGTTCCTAGAAAGCGTCCTCATTAAAAACTCTGTATTAAAATTTAAACACCTGTCGGTCAATCTTCCCAGTCTCAAGAAATTCAGTTACGCACAACACCATAAAAATTGTGCAATTAAAACACCTGTCCTTCAGTGTTCCCAGTCTCAAGAAATTCAGTTACGCACAACACCATAAAAATTGTGAAATTAAAACACCTGTCCTTCAGTGTTCCCAGTCTCAAGAAATTCAGTTACGCACAACACCATAAAAATTGTGAAATTAAAACACCTGTTCTTCAGTGTTCCCAGTCTCAAGAAATTCAGTTACGCACAACACCATAAAAATTGTGATATTAAAACACCTGTCCTTCAGTGTACCCAGTCTCAAGAAATTCAGTTACGCACAACACCATAAAAATTGTGAAATTAAAACACCTGTCCTTCAGTGTTCCCAGTCTCAAGAAATTCAGTTACGCACAACACCATAAAAATTGTGAAATTAAAACACCTGTCCTTCAGTGTTCCCAGTCTCAAGAAATTCAGTTACGCACAACACCATAAAAATTGTGAAATTAAAACACCTGTCCTTCAGTGTTCCCAGTCTCAAGAAATTCAGTTACGCACAACACCATAAAAATTGTGAAATTAAAACACCTGTCCTTCAGTGTTCCCAGTCTCAAGAAATTCAGTTACGCACAACACCATAAAAATTGTGAAATTAAAACACCTGTCCTTCAGTGTTCCCAGTCTCAAGAAATTCAGTTACGCACAAGAACATAAAAATTGTGAAATTAAAACACCTGTCCTTCAGTGTTCCCAGTTTCTAGAAATTCAGTCTCCCGATCAACACGATATTTATGTGCATCATCATCTTAGCAAATTGTTATTCTGTAAGTAAAAAGCCGGTGCCGAAGAAACAACAAGCGCAGGCATGTCCCATTGCGGTATTCTCGTCTTTTCACTCTGCCAAAGAACAAGTAAATTACGTACTGTTTTTGGTGATTTTAGGTATATTTCCTATAAAACACCAACTTTGCTTCCTTTTTTCAATGCTACTCACAGGAATTGATTCGTATATATTCTGCTTTGAAAACGTCAACGCTTCTACAGATGCCCAGGAAAAATCCTTAGTTTCGATTTTCATTACCATATACATTTTTGTTCAACTAAATGAAGTGTTTTGATTTCTATGATCCTATAAATTTGTTCTCAAATAGGATAAATTACTTCCAATGACATCACCAAGTATTCATCGTATGATGGTAGCCAAAATATAAATTCTACGTTATGTTCACTACAGCATGAAAGATTCGTAGGTGGATAGTGAAGAATAATAGTATTATGTTGCGAAAGTAAATTAGTAGCGTGAAGGTCTAGAGCGTGAAGTAAAATCTAAAGGCAAAAGCCAGAGAACTGGTGAACCTTTACACAGGTATTCCAGTAACAGCTTACGTCTCCCATGCTGCTCAGAACAGAAATATCTCTACATTTCACTCTCGTTATAATTTTCGTAAGGTTTGTGTAATTGATCATTTAATTCAAAGGCTGTTCAAAATCAACAACGATATGCAAAAGCACCAACTTTCATCAAGCTGTAAATTTTAAAAAAACCTGTTTCTCATCTACAAAAAACTAAGTTCGAAAAGTTAAATCAAGGTTATATATTTTGCAATCTCTCTACATCATGACCAATATTCATGCTCTTCTTATGTTTATCAATTAAAGCAGATATTTTTCAGCACCTGATTTGATACAATATGCTGATCTAAAAAAAACACATGAAAAACTGAACTGCACATTTACCTTTAGAAGGCAATTCTATAAGTGACGCTCTAATACATCCACTTATTTCTCTGAGCGCAAATGACTGTTTATATCACGCAAAAATGTGCTGGAAGAAACACTGAAACTGGATAATTATTCACCTGGAAATTTGGTGCCGCGATATTTATTTAAATTTAGCCTTTTAAAATATCTTTCAGATAATTTTATACTATTTTCCTTTCTGCGCTTAAATTCAAATTATTTGAAAAAGCACCATCTTGCTTTCGAATCTAGACAGTTAATTTAACAGATCAAAACAAAACTGTTCTTGATAAGACAGCCTTTAGCTATGACGACTGCATCTTCATGCCTTGTGAAGCTGGACACTGCGCGGAGAACATCTGCCGTTTCCAAAGACTCCATGACTTTATTTACATTCTCCTATAGGGTTGCGACACTTTTGTGGGGCTTTGCATAAACTTAAACCTCAATTTGGTACAATAAGTAAAAATCCAAAAAGTTCAAGTTAGGCGAGTGGTAAGGCAAAAAGGCATCTACCCAGAACTGTATACCGCATCTGTTGGGCAATTGAACGGTATGTGAGTCCTCACCCTTATATGTCAAAATCAAGAAAGAAACTGTTCATGCATCATTGTTTCGCAAAGTTTATTTTCCGTTAAAAACTTTTAGTATCAGAGAGTGGTATCGTGAACAGTTCTTTTCAACACCATTGTATCCCATTGCATTCAATTCTATTCTTTTCCACAACGTGAGTATATTTTCAAACACTTCCACAATTTGCCGGTATGTTATCACTAGCACAGAAGGGGCTGCGGCTGCAGAAATTTCTCTTAATCAGAATTGCTGAAAAATTAGATTCACGCACAGGAGCGCGAGGAAAATGTACAATTTCGGTATGAAAAAGTCGTCGTCAAGAGTGATTATGCAGCCACACCACAGCGGGTAACTACACGCCGAGAGGTGAAAAAAAGCACTAATACTTATTCATTAGTTAGTGGCATAGTTCACTTCAAAAAAATTTCAAATTTTTTAATTATCGCAAAGAAGCTTTGATGTTCTCCTTCCAAGACTCACAATTGAAAGTCCAAACAAATTCACATGAATAATTATTTTCAATTAAGTGTACATTTGAAAATGATGACAAAAAATTCCGTTTTAAAAATATGTTTTCTTAACTCCACTATCTATAACATTGATTTAGAATATTAAAGAAATAATATTGCTTTAGCTACCTTTATAGAATACAGTTATTTACTATAGTGTGGATTGTCTTTTCTTCATGTACCTGAGATCGAATTTCAAGGCATTTTAAACTACGAGTCGCCACGTAAGTGAAATAAGAGGAATTTAAGGACACCGACTAGGTAAAAAAAAAGTCCGTTGTTTATAGCTGGATTTCTCTGAAATTTTCACAGTAGGTGTGAAATGATCTAAATATCATTTGTTATTTCGACAAAATTTTTGTATTTGCACTGGATTTTTTTTATTTTCGAAAAAATATGATAAAATAGGGGTTTTTTTAAAATCCTACTACTTCTACAATTTTAAAGTTACAGAACCAGTACTTCGTTTTTAGATTGCTTAGATGTCTATATAACCACTCGCAATAGGGAATTTCGATAAATTTTTTTTTGTGGATTTTGAAAAAAAAAATGAACTTTTTTTCATTTTTTTTTTCATCTCGTGTAATTTTCAAAATAATAAATTTATCAAAAAATGCTATTGCGCCAGGATACACCTTGCTGAGCCCTATCGAATGGTATATAAACCATTCTCGTAGCTCTAAAATTGTGGAAGTAGTAGCATTTGAGAAACCAATTATCAAGTTTCCATAAAAACGAGTTTTTTCACAAAAAAAATTGTTTTTCTTTTTATCTTTTGAACTACAGGGTTTTCTACAATGAACTCTTGAGCGTTTGTAGCTCTTTTCAAGCCCTTTCGATTGATATAATTTACATTGCTGTAGCTCTGTAACTCTGAGAAAAAATATACAACAAAAGAGAATAGGTGTAATTCATGAAAACAATTAATTTTTTTAATTTTTCATTTTTTTTCGACCAAAATACGTTTTTTTGTCAAGTCAACTCCTTTGTTTTATAGCTCTTTTCAAGCCCTTTGGATTGGTGTGCTCGCCATAGCTGTAGCTATGATACTGCAGCTGTTATCGAGCTACGAATGAAAGCTGCGGTATCATGGATACGGCAGGACAACTAAATTCTGAAATTGTCAAAAATTATAAAAAAAATGTTCATTCAGCGTTAGAATGTTTTGTTTGAATAATGGAAGCACTTTGAGTAGCCCATTAACGAACTATAATGCCATTCCCGCAGAGAAACGCTCAATTGACTCCCAATAATGAGGGGGGAGGGTTCAAGGTCACTCCACCCCCATCGCTTTCCCCCCCACTGGTGGGCGCACTATTCGGAGTAGACGAAAAAGAAAAGTACCAATGGAAGCGCAAGAAAATTCTCTATAAGATGCATATATAAACAGAAAATCAACACATAACCTGATTTCTACCTAGACGGTGTCCTTAAGTTTCCACCTTTACGCTGTGGCGGCATTTAAGTGCTTTGAAAATTTGGCCCCTGACCTTGAAAACATTCATTAAAATGAATCATGATATCCCTACTTGCGAGCTGATCGTGCTGATTTAAACATCTGATGTAACGAGTCTTCCATCTTCATTACCAGCTCTTTCATTGTGAACGAATTACATATTTTAAAGACTTTATTCGTATGCCTTTTAACTTCATAAATCTTCCTATGAAGATAAATTCTCCAAGGGTATCTTTTGTCTCATACCAGCACATGATAACGGAAGACATCCAAAATTCAGCTTGGAATAGAATAAGAAAAACGCTACTTATTTCTGAGACAAAAGAATTTTTCTCAAGAGTCTGTTTTTGAAGCAGGCGGTCTGGTAGTCATAGGAAATCAATACCAGCATGCAGCTGCGGCGCAGACAAAGTTCATATCTGTCAAGTTTTTCATCCTTATTGAACGATTTGAATTATTGATTCGGAAAACTGAAATAACTTGTCAATTGAGGGGCTTGCCAAAAGGAGGCATTTACTTGGCTGCAATAGAAACGCTTCGGACAAATGCTGACGGAGAAGTGAGGATTAAAATATATTGAGAATTTATCGGATAAAAAGGCAACATTCTTACGGGCTGCATCTGACACATAAGCTATTGATTTTTTCTCGGGAGAGTACATCGTCGATAAAATCTTATTTTCCTCCTGAAATACCTAAAAGACAAAACTTCATTTTTACACTGCAAAGCTGTATTTTTTAAAGCTTAGCCTAAAGATTATGAAAGTTCACTCCAAGAGGTAATAAAGGATGAAAAAGTCTGAACGCTCAGCCTTCCTATAACTTATGACTTTACGTGCGCCCAGCCATGCTAGAACTTAACAGCAAGCATGTGTTCTTTGAGTGGTATCATGTCTAAGAATGTATTTAATGGACACCGATATAATTATTGCAAAGTAATGTGCACGAAAAATTGAACTCATGGAAGTACTTGAGGATAAATAATAACTCTAACTTTAAATAACACAATCATTTTTATCGGCTGGATTTTTATCTGTTAAAATACTAGAAAATATTCTAGAGCTCATCATGATACAATGGAGAGAAAATAACATGCTCAGAACAATGAAAATAATTTAGATTTCCTTGCATGACAAAATTTTGTGCGCAAAGTTATTTGCGAAGTCCTCGTCAAACAAACGTAGGTTAGTTTTCCGACCAAAAAATGCACCCAGAAAAGTTTTGTGCTCTCTCTGTTATTTGCGTGGGTATTCTCTGCCTATCTGAACACGATAGCCTGGCCTCAACATGCCCTCGGAGTACACATACATTCATATACACATACCAGGCTTTTCCTCCTAACGGAGAGTAGCCAACAGCAAGCAACAATCATTCAACCTTAGTCACAAGGAGGTGCAGCACAGGCCGCATCAGAACAGCCCGGATCAATAACAACCCAGCACAACCCTTTACCACAGTCAGGCACGACAGTCATAGCTGGTTTACCCCGACTGCTTCATTTGTGCGGAGCCTACCCCGCACATGACAAGACACACCTTATACCCCATCACATGCGGGCAGGCTTCCAGTTACCGAGTCAAGTAATTACATCCTTAGACGCTGCATCCACTAACTTCTGTCCGCAGTCATCCTTCTCGCAACGTCCACAGTCAGACCCCTCTCATACAATGCACGCTTCACACCATCCATCCAACTCATCTGAGGCGTTCCTCGCACTCTAATACCGCTCACCTCCGACGTATAGATCATTTTTACCAGCCGCTCAACATTCATTCTTTCAACCTGCCCAAACCATCCAGCCCTTTTTCATTCATCCGCCTGTGCATCTTTTTTGACAACACCCGTCTGCTTCCTAACTAACTCATTCTTAATCCTATCGCTTCTTGTTACTCTAAACATGCTCCTCAAACACTTCTTCTCAAACACATCCAGCATCTTTTTCTCAGCTCCTCTCAAACCCTAAAACTCTATTCAGCAAAGCTGGTACGATTAAGCTTTCAAACAGTTCCACTTTTAGCACTCACACCTATACTCCTACATTCAAAAACTTTTCTCTTTGCACCCAATATCTTGCAGCCTGCACTCACTCGATGTCTCTCATCTAATTCCATACTATGATTCAAAGCCAGGTCCGACCCGAGGGACCTAAAATGCTCTACCTCCTCCCTCAAAGTAGCATTGAAAATTCCGTCGCAATAAAGTGTTCTTTCACTTGTCATGCCTTCCCAACTCATTTTAATTTTGTAATTATACTAGTTTGAAAAGTAGCTGAAAAGATATCGTGATAACGTTGGAATGAAGAGTTATTTTACTTATCACCCTTCCCATCCATTTTTAATTCTTCAACTTATCTACACCTTTTTAACTATAATTTAAAAAAGCTCAAGTTCAAATTCAACCAGTGCAACTTCAATAAAAAAAATTCCCAAGTTTAATTTAAAAAAGGTAAACTTCAATTATAAAAAATTCAAGTTTAATTTGAATATGTCAGGTATATTTTTAAAAAATCAAGTTCAATATTGAAAAGCTTATGTTCCTCAAATTACGTTCCTATGCAGTAGTAATATCAAAAGTAAATTCATTTGTGAGAATTCACGTTTATTAAAAATTACTGGCACTGAATTTAGAGTAAATCGAATTTCATACAAAGCCAAGCTGCTGTGATTTTGTGCTTTATATGACATTCTTCAGGTTTAACTTATTGATCATTTACTCTACAGATCTCCGGCACCTACATTTATGGACAAAATGGTTAAAATAAACTTTATATAATATGTAACTATGAGACTATTAGCAAACTGCACTGACTGAAAAGTTAAACATTATATATCATAGCTTCAAAATTATATTTTAACTATAAGGCTGCTAGCATAATGGCTTATCATGTAAATTTATATGATATAATATTATATGCATAAAAAAATAATATCAAATTCGAGACCAACCTCTTTAAACTAATAACTTTTTTAAACATTTCCACCATAACTAAGTGCATTTATACATTATCTCTCATCTTTAAATCTTCTAACGCCAGTATTCTTTATGGCAAAATGCTTCTCTGTATGAATGTAGGAGCGTAGACATAGCCTGGGAGTTATGGCATTAAATGGTTTCATCTATTACTTCTTCAAGGAAGACCATTCGGTGCACTGTAACGGTCAGTGAGAATGTCAAATTAAGTTCAAAATCACAGCAACTTGGTATTGTCTGATATTCGATTTACTCTAAATTCAGAGCCAGTATTATTAAATAAATATGAATTCTCTCAAGTAACTTTTCTTATGTTACTATTATAATTATTACATAGGTACGCAATTTTAGAAACATGAGCTTTACAAACTTAAACTTGAGCTTTTTTAAATTAGCGTAAAAGATAGTGAAACCCGCAGCTTTGAAGAACCAGTCATATTGAAGAGCTGTTTTAGTTGTCTTACTTTTCCATCTCTTTTTCGTTTTTCAATACAACAATTAACAATTTTTATCAATTCAACAATTTTTACTGTTTTTAACTTACATTTAAATTTACTGTATACTGTACGGTTTACTGTTTTCTATTTCAATTTACTTTTTTAGCATTATCTCAGTAAAATCTTCCCAGCAGACCCAAATTCCTAAAAGTGGTAATTTAGAGTCATGTTTCTAGACAAGTATTCCTGGGGTGTAATCATTGATTAATCGATTACCCTAACTATTGCACACATATCCTAACATAACAAGAAAGTTCTGAACATACCTTACCGCAGCTGACCCGGTAGCGACACTCAGCCGTAACAACGATGCCCCTTGAAGCCTAAAGCGTCACTAACGGACCGATGAAACTAGCAGAATTAAAATACAGATTTTTTGGGCTTGAGAACGCTGAGAACAATGTCATTAATTTGCGATATATTAGCCAGTTTTTCCGATAATGCAAGTCCAAACTCTAAGTTCTCACTTTAAAGAAAGATATAAACTCCCAGTGGTAGTTCAAATGTATCTGTGCTACAATCATTCATTCGCGTAGACTATATATAAACACCGCAAACAAACAAATTAATTTTTTCTTCCTTCTATATCTTCAATTCTCACCTAAAAATATGCAATGCTAATTTATCAGAGTCGCACCATTACAGCCACCTTTATCGTTGAGTTATCAAGCGTCACGGTCGTACTAACTGGAGTAAAAAACGGAGGGACAAGCAGAAATACCAAAGAAGAACCTTCTGTTATGGGTATCCAGACCTGTGCAATGTGCATACAGGATGTCTCACAAAACCCGAAGCGTGTATTTATTTTCCCGTATCAGTAATACCATCATAAGAAAACCATTAACATATAAGTTAATTTCGAATGATAATTTTGCTAGAAATTAAATGCTTATGGTGTTCTTATGAAGTTATAACTGATACGGGAAAATAAATACTCGGTTAGGATTTTTGTGGGACATACTGTATATCTCGACTACAGAAATTTACTAAAACGTATAACTATTTGAACAAAAACATACAATTCAAAAACCAATTTCGCTTCTACGTCACTATGTTCAAGTAAGTCCAAATACAAGTGGTGAAAGAAAATGAAACGTTTTCTACAAGTAACAGAGTCCCACATTATTTACTGTCATTGGTAATTTAAGGCAATACAACTTGTTGCTAAAACTGAATCAAACCATGCAAGATTGACTGCCAATGTGCGCAGTCAATGTAACATTTGTTAAGTGAAACATGAAAAATTGCATAAGCTCATCTAAAAATTCAATTTGCAATAAGTTGCTACTTCACGAATACTGATGATGCTTCTACATTTGTTGATGGTGCAGGCCCTTAAAACGTATGTAAACACTATTATGCTTCAAGTTGAAAAATATTAGCCCCAAAAAAGGCCCAAATTTCTAATTAGCTCTCATAGGTAGAGAGTAGTTTAGAGAATAGTATTAAAAATAGCTTTCTCTCATAGTTAGAAGCATGTGCAGCACAGCCACGTACACATGTGCAGCACTGCCACGTACACATGTGCAGCACTGCCACGTACACATGTGCAGCACTGCCACGTACACATGTGCAGCACTGCCACGTACACATGTGCAGCACTGCCACGTACACATGTGCAGCACTGCCACGTACACATGTGCAGCACTGCCACGTACACATGTGCAGCACAGCCACGTACACATGTGCAGCACTGCCACGTACACATGTGCAGCACTGCCACGTACACATGTGCAGCACTGCCACGTACACATGTGCAGCACAGCCACGTACACATGTGCAGCACTGCCACGTACACATGTGCAGCACTGCCACGTACACATGTGCAGCACAGCCACGTACACATGTGCAGCACTGCCACGTACACATGTGCAGCACTGCCACGTACACATGTGCAGCACAGCCACGTACACATGTGCAGCACTGCCACGTACACATGTGCAGCACTGCCACGTACACATGTGCAGCACTGCCACGTACACATGTGCAGCACTGCCACGTACACATTTGCAGCACTGCCACGTACACATGTGCAGCACTGCCACGTACACATGTGCAGCACTGCCACGTACACATGTGCAGCACTGCCACGTACACATGTGCAGCACAGCCACGTACACATGTGCAGCACAGCCACGTACACATGTGCAGCACTGCCACGTACACATGTGCAGCACTGCCACGTACACATGTGCAGCACTGCCACGTACACATGTGCAGCACTGCCACGTACACATGTGCAGCACAGCCACGTACACATGTGCAGCACTGCCACGTACACATGTGCAGCACAGCCACGTACACATGTGCAGCACAGCCACGTACACATGTGCAGCACAGCCACGTACACATGTGCAGCACTGCCACGTACACATGTGCAGCACAGCCACGTACACATGTGCAGCACTGCCACGTACACATGTGCAGCACTGCCACGTACACATGTGCAGCACTGCCACGTACACATGTGCAGCACAGCCACGTACACATGTGCAGCACTGCCACGTACACATGTGCAGCACTGCCACGTACACATGTGCAGCACAGCCACGTACACATGTGCAGCACAGCCACGTACACATGTGCAGCACTGCCACGTACACATGTGCAGCACTGCCACGTACACATGTGCAGCACAGCCACGTACACATGTGCAGCACAGCCACGTACACATGTGCAGCACTGCCACGTACACATGTGCAGCACTGCCACGTACACATGTGCAGCACTGCCACGTACACATGTGCAGCACAGCCACGTACACATGTGCAGCACTGCCACGTACACATGTGCAGCACTGCCACGTACACATGTGCAGCACTGCCACGTACACATGTGCAGCACTGCCACGTACACATGTGCAGCACTGCCACGTACACATGTGCAGCACTGCCACGTACACATGTGCAGCACAGCCACGTACACATGTGCAGCACTGCCACGTACACATGTGCAGCACTGCCACGTACACATGTGCAGCACTGCCACGTACACATGTGCAGCACTGCCACGTACACATGTGCAGCACCGCCACGTACACATGTGCAGCACTGCCACGTACACATGTGCAGCATTGCCACGTACACATGTGCAGCACTGCCACGTACACATGTGCAGCACTGCCACGTACACATGTGCAGCACTGCCACGTACACATGTGCAGCACTGCCACGTACACATGTGCAGCACTGCCACGTACACATGTGCAGCACTGCCACGTACACATGTGCAGCACTGCCACGTACACATGTGCAGCACTGCCACGTACACATGTGCAGCACTGCCACGTACACATGTGCAGCACTGCCACGTACACATGTGCAGCACTGCCACGTACACATGTGCAGCACTGCCACGTACACATGTGCAGCACTGCCACGTACACATGTGCAGCACTGCCACGTACACATGTGCAGCACTGCCACGTACACATGTGCAGCACTGCCACGTACACATGTGCAGCACTGCCACGTACACATGTGCAGCACTGCCACGTACACATGTGCAGCACTGCCACGTACACATGTGCAGCACTGCCACGTACACATGTGCAGCATTGCCACGTACACATGTGCAGCACTGCCACGTACACATGTGCAGCATTGCCACGTACACATGTGCAGCACTGCCACGTACACATGTGCAGCACTGCCACGTACACATGTGCAGCACTGCCACGTACACATGTGCAGCACTGTCACGTACACATGTGCAGCACTGCCACGTACACATGTGCAGCACTGCCACGTACACATGTGCAGCACTGCCACGTACACATGTGCAGCACTGCCACGTACACATGTGCAGCACTGCCACGTACACATGTGCAGCACTGTCACGTACACATGTGCAGCACTGCCACGTACACATGTGCAGCACTGCCACGTACACATGTGCAGCACTGCCACGTACACATGTGCAGCACTGCCACGTACACATGTGCAGCACTGCCACGTACACATGTGCAGCACTGCCACGTTCACATGTGCAGCACTGCCACGTACACATGTGCAGCACTGCCACGTACACATGTGCAGCACTGCCACGTACACATGTGCAGCACTGCCACGTACACATGTGCAGCACTGCCACGTACACATGTGCAGCACTGCCACGTACACATGTGCAGCACTGCCACGTACACATGTGCAGCACTGCCACGTACACATGTGCAGCACAGCCACGTACACATGTGCAGCACAGCCACGTACACATGTGCAGCACTGCCACGTACACATGTGCAGCACTGCCACGTACACATGTGCAGCACTGCCACGTACACATGTGCAGCACTGCCACGTACACATGTGCAGCACTGCCACGTACACATGTGCAGCACTGCCACGTACACATGTGCAGCACTGCCACGTACACATGTGCAGCACTGCCACGTACACATGTGCAGCACTGCCACGTACACATGTGCAGCACAGCCACGTACACATGTGCAGCACTGCCACGTACACATGTGCAGCACTGCCACGTACACATGTGCAGCACTGCCACGTACACATGTGCAGCACAGCCACGTACACATGTGCAGCACTGCCACGTACACATGTGCAGCACTGCCACGTACACATGTGCAGCACAGCCACGTACACATGTGCAGCACTGCCACGTACACATGTGCAGCACTGCCACGTACACATGTGCAGCACTGCCACGTACACATGTGCAGCACTGCCACGTACACATGTGCAGCACAGCCACGTACACATGTGCAGCACTGCCACGTACACATGTGCAACACTGCCACGTACACATGTGCAGCACTGCCACGTACACATGTGCAGCACTGCCACGTACACATGTGCAGCACTGCCACGTACACATGTGCAGCACAGCCACGTACACATGTGCAGCACTGCCACGTACACATGTGCAGCACTGCCACGTACACATGTGCAGCACAGCCACGTACACATGTGCAGCACTGCCACGTACACATGTGCAGCACTGCCACGTACACATGTGCAGCACAGCCACGTACACATGTGCAGCACTGCCACGTACACATGTGCAGCACTGCCACGTACACATGTGCAGCACTGCCACGTACACATGTGCAGCACTGCCACGTACACATGTGCAGCACTGCCACGTACACATGTGCAGCACTGCCACGTACACATGTGCAGCACTGCCACGTACACATGTGCAGCACTGCCACGTACACATGTGCAGCACTGCCACGTACACATGTGCAGCACTGCCACGTACACATGTGCAGCACTGCCACGTACACATGTGCAGCATTGCCACGAAAGAGCTTTTATCATTATCCCAACAAGAGCTCCTTTTCTTCAATCTCTATTTTCTTTCATATGGGAGGCAAGTTCTGGGACGCAAAGTTCAATACAGAGAAGAAGAAAAAGTACTATGAAATTTTCAAGCCTTGAGGACGAGATACTCTGAGTTCGAAAATGCTTGGAACGCTCACCAAATTCGGCAAAAAAGGGAAGCCATAAGCTCTTCTGAACTTCCGAATCTGAGACGTAAAAATCGAAGGAGACGCAAAAGAACAAGAGCGGAACTGCCTCCTCCTCCAATCCGTGGTGACAGGTGGAAAACAGACCTCGCAGGCAGGAGAAAACTTCCTCCAAAAAGTCTAAGCAAAATGCTGGAATGAGAAAGCTCAGAGCTTTCGCGAACTAATTATTGAAAATTAATTAAAATTAGTTCTCCCTAAAAATCTTTCAAGACGTTTGAATGGAACTGAAATAATTTTAAACTGGTTCAGTGAATTCTCATCTTGCGTGCTTATAAATCCTTTTAGCGAGGTCGGAGTTCCCGAGACCCAAGAAAATACTCTAATTAGATGCAAACATCATCACGCAACAATAAATTAGAAACAAGAGACATAAACTAAAAAAATACAGTCGCAATGTAAAATGATATCATTTTACCGAGTCAATAATTCCACGATTTTTTCCAGAACATTTCTTTTTGATGAAAGGGTCTTAAAGACACTTACAGATTTTTTCCTTATGGGTTCTGAGAGCTACTTAGGCAAAAGTAGCAAGAATAAAGCAGAGCAATAGTTAAGCTTCAACATATTTTAATATTTAAAGTGTGTTAAAACAATGAGAGATGCTCGAATAGAAATTTAAGAGCTAGATTTATTCACAAAGAAAGTCACTTCAGCGAAGTCAAGGCTCGGACACAGTTTCCGTTTAGTGAAAACATAATGACTCTTGAAGTTCAAACAGAAATTCAGCAAGTATTATGAGCAAAGTGTTTTTGCGACAGCAAATACGTTCAAAACGAAGTGAAGAATGCTCATGCCACAGAAATTATGGGAAATTTTCTGGATCCCTCACGCAATCAATGAAGGAGAAGGAATACTCAAGAATGTATTCTCAATGGTTCAATGGTTCTGTAATGTAATTATAAATTCTACAGCATTATGTTGTTCGAGTAGAAACTAGTTAATACCAAATATGTCCAAAGAAGTATAACAAATTTTAGTTTTGATAGATAGAAAACGCGAGGCCAGAAGAGAAGTTAAATACTCATTGACGGCGTCAAACGAACTGGTACAGAACAGACAAAGTTTACATAAATGATTGAAGCATCACAACGGCGATCTTTTAGTTAATTTTAAGAGTGTCGAAACGGCGATCTTTTAGTTAATTTTAAGAGTGTCGCAACGGCGATCTTTTAGTTAATATTAAGTATCGCAACAGTGATCTTCTAGTTAATGATTTTAAGAGCGTCGCAACGGGAATCTTGTAGTTAATTTTAAGAGCGTCGCAACGGCGATTTTTTAGTTAATTGTAAGTCGCAACGGCGATTTGTTTGTGTGTCGCAACGGGAACCCCTCGGTTAAGGGTTACTATTAAAGAGGATATTTATTCATTTAAAATCTTTCAAAATATTTAAGATCGTAAAATATTTGCGTTTAAGGCGCGATCGAGGCAAGAAAATACGACCGGCAGGTCGCTAGCTGTCAGCGTCCGGTCGCAGTTATACAGAACCTCGGGATTTGCGCCCCCAGCCACACCGCAGCTCAGGTTCACAGTACGTCCAATCTCCCAACGTCAGCTGAAAAAGAAAGGTAGAATTTAAAAAAGGCAGTCATCATCCGAGGGGCACATGGGAATGAATATAACTCAATTTGAAGATTAAGTGAGAATCTAGTGAGGGAAATTACCAAGTCAAAGACCATCGCCAGGCACGACCGTTGAAGTAGTGGCGCAATTTAGAAACCACAGGAGACAAAACTGCATTAGGACAGTTAGAGGATACTGCGGAAAAAATTCAGATCAATAGTTAGAAGTCTAAAAATCCCGTCGAAATGAACATTGTCTGTCAGGAATGGGGTTTTTGAGACGTCCCCAAACTCACTGAACAAGGGGAAGTGCGGACCGTTTAGCAGTCCTGGCCGTAGTTGGATCGGCTTTTGCGGCTAATATTTGAGAACCTCTGACGGTTGTATCACCTCTCCAGCCTTGCTTCGGATGTAATAATTTTCAGATCACCGCTAGTAGCCGAAGGTAAGGTTTTCAATGAGAGACTCGTGTTGGAGCGTTGGTTTAATTATCTTCACGAAGATTTCACATTTAGAAGCGCAAATTATCAGAGATTCGAGTGGAGAATTCTTTTCGATCTTACCAGCGCGGATCACCGGACAAATAAGGCGGCTGGTATTGTGGATACCTAGTCTTTATAACACCGATTTAAATAATTTACACTCTTTGGCAAAATATAAATAGAGTACAACTATTGCATAAGTAGGATGTTTTGCTCGCTACACAGAAATCTATGACACACACATCACTCATATTTTATAATTCTTAAACTACTTAAAATTAGTCATCTCGAACACGGAACATCTAAGCGCTGGGTGACATTGTCTATTCACTTATTTCGTTTAATTCCGCATAAAATGATTGTAATAATTATAACACACCTGAGCTTATGGTGCAACTCATTGTAGAAACACGTGGTACAAAGACGAAAACATGAAGATTTCGAGAAAAATAGATAGGAAAGTGCTCCAGAACAAGCAGAGATTCCTAGGTTTCAGCCTCAAGTTTTCAGGTTCAAGCTTTCAGCCTCAAGTTTTCAATCTCAAGTTTTCAGGCTCAAGCTTTCAGGTTCAAGTTTTCAGACTCAAGTTTTCAGGATCAAGCTTTCAGACTCAAGTTTTCAGGATCAAGCTTTCAGCCTCAAGTTTTCAGGATCAAGCTTTCAGCCTCAAGTTTTCAATCTCAAGCTTTCAGGCTCAAGCTTTCAGGTTCAAGTTTTCAGGTTCAAGTTTTCAGGTTCAAATTTTAATTTTTAAGGTTAGTTCAAGTTTAAAATTGGAGGTAAACACATCAGAGAATGTCGACTTGCCAGTTTGGTGATCCCTTTTAAGTTAAGTTTGAGTAGAGTAGCCTGATTTGATAGTTTGAAGTTCTAGAGCACTTAGGGATTAGCAGCCATGAAAGGTCGCTATAAATGCAAAAGTTATCACGCACACACACACACGCGCGCGCACACACACACACACACACACACACACACACACACACACACACACACACACACACACACACACACACACACACACGCGCGCGCGCGCGCACGCACACACGCACGCACACACGCGCGCGCGCACACACGCGCGCGCGCACGCACGCACGCACGCGCACACGCGCACACGCGCACACGCGCACACGCGCGCACGCACGCACGCGCGCACGCACACGCACACGCGCGCACGCACGCACGCACGCACGCGCGCACGCGCGCACACGCGCGCACGCGCGCACACGCGCACGCGCGCGCACGCGCGCACGCGCGCGCACGCGCGCACGCGCGCGCGCGCGCGCACGCGCGCACGCGCGCGCACGCGCGCGCACGCGCGCGCACGCGCGCGCACGCGCGCGCACGCGCGCGCACGCGCACACGCGCACACGCGCACACGCGCACACGCGCACACGCGCACACGCGCACACGCGCACACGCGCACACGCGCACACGCGCACACGCGCACACGCGCACACGCGCACACGCACACGCACACGCACACGCACACGCACACGCACACGCACACGCACACGCACACGCACACGCACACGCACACGCACACGCACACGCACACGCACACGCACACGCACACGCACACGCACACGCACACG